>CM077822.1:49097846-49631027 GCA_039720395.1 Liquidambar formosana | reverse complement strand
TTTATAGGTTACAATTGCATCCTTCCTTCAACACAATGTCTCCAATTGAACTAATAGGACATGGAAGTCTGTCAAGTCCCTAGTTCAATTACTTTATACTCATCCATAGATATCAACTCATTGATGAACTCATGAAACTCTTTTCATATTCATCCTACCATGGCCATGGATTTAATGAGTTATATTATGAATGCTATATGAGACTTCTCTCTCTTTTTCCTGAGAGTGATGGATCCCTTGTTGATCACTCACATGCCTTCATACCATAGCAGTAGGGCCAATGAACACCTTTGCAAACCCCTGAATAGGATTTGCACTTAGTGTTATCAAACTTCTAAAGCTACATGCATAAGGCAACTATGGTGTCTCAGGTCTAAGGATTACTTGTACCACTATAACAATGAGAAACTGATTGACAGGCAGGATAAAACTCCATTCAGTTTATCTCATATCTTTGGTCACATTCAGTGTACCTATTCTCGTAATAGGCACCCACTTGTTGGTTGTAGTGTCCTCCACACAAATAGCTTGAGACTAGCCTATCCTCCTATAGAGTCAACCTAACAAGTGCTAGTCCTATGGTCCATTTACTGTCCTCATAGTGAACCTTCAACTAGGAATGCTTTAGAGGTTAGTACAGAGATATATCTATAGTCTCAAAATTACAACTCTTTGTAATTCCATATTCTCAACTCTAACTCCATGGACATATTATGTAAATATAAATGATGCATATAAACATATAGAATAAGCCCTTTTATTAAATCAATAATAAATGTGACATACATAAATGAAATCAATGACTGTTCCTAATCCCTAAACAATCATCTCTATGATTGGCTCTAGGGCATAATCCTAACAATCTCCCACTTGCACTAAAGCCAATCGACCATGTATCGCATACCTATCTTCTCAAGATGTTGGTCTTAGACATAACCAATTATGTTTTAAAGCTTTAGTCAGTAGGTCTACAAAAACTTATGTAGTAATATCTTCTGTAATGTATCTATTACCTCTTCCAATGATTCCTCTAATCACTTGGAATTGTCACTCTATGAGTTTGGACTTTTGATGAGACCGTGATTCCTATACTTAGCTATAGACCCTTGTTGTCACAAAACAAGGTGTGGGCAACTCAATGGAAGGAAACACTCTAAGTCTAAATGAACTTATAGATCCAAACAGTCTCCTAGACAATGCAACAATTAATTCACCCTTAATAATGGAATCCACTGTATCTTTCATACAGTTCTTCCATTAAGTATTTCACCAACTAAAGTGAATATAAAATATACCCCATATAGATTATATCCAAATCCATATACCCATCTACTATGAGTCTACAATTTCCATATACAATCCAATATTCCAAATTTGAAATGACTGATAACTATTTGTAACAATTACAACATAATAGATATCAGGTTCAATACATAGTGTAGAATAAGGCTTCTTAACACTTTAAGAACCTTAATTGTATTATCCTAGGGCACATGCCCTTGAATAATGAATTCTTATCTGAAGTAAATCAGACCTCCCTTAGAATTCTCCATGTTGAACTCCTTCAACATTTCAACTATGTTTGATGATTTGGAGATACTTAGCAATCTATATGATCTATCTCTATAGATCTTATTGGATGCTTTTGCCAAATCTTTCATGAATTAGTTTTTCTCCAAAAACTAAAACTTTACATTAGATAACATTCATATATCATTCATAATGATTATGATGTCATCCATACTTAGGATAAAGAAAAACGATCGCACTCCCACTAACCTTTTATACACTCATGGTCCATCTATACAATGAGAGAAATCAAACAATTTGATTACCTCAACTTTATAGATGTTCTAATTATGAGAACCTTGTAGTCTATTAATAGACTTCTATAACTTACACACTTTTATGGTTTTTCACCATTTGATATAACATCTTTATATCCTTTTTGACATATCTTATATTCAAAATGTGTGTTTATAGATAACAAGATCCAAATGGATTTCAGCATAACTATTATCAAACAAGTTTCTTTATAGACAACTTTTTGCCTATGTTGAAAACATTCTTAAATAGCCAAGCCTTTAGGTCTCTACCTATCCATATTGGATTTAATGACTCTTAGTCATTTCTCGAGTTGATGTGAAACATCGTCTAGTCATAATCAATAGGATTATCTTGGTGATCTTTATCACCAAAGAACAATTCTTTCACATTCTAATAGAGATACAATATCTCTCTTATGTTAAGAAATATCCAATTTGATCTATGAAAAGATTGTAGTGTAGTTAAGGGTTTTGTCTTAACAGAGACAAGGGTTGGATCTTTGTTCGTTTGTGGCTTTACAGACAATTCTATAAATTCTATCTACTTTTGCATCTTCTTGAATGAACTCTTTCTCAAGAAAATCCAGCAAACATCCTAATGGACAACTTTTGTTCATTAGGGTAATAGAAATACTATCCCAACCACTTTTGGGATATACCACAATTCAACACTTACTTGACCGTATTTCCAGATTGTCTACATTATGTTTCTAGACATACGTAGCACAAGCCCAAGCCTTAACTTCTATAAGTTGGGTTTCTTCCCATATCATATCTGATATAATTGGGATAAAACTGGAGTGAACCCTAAATTATCAATATGTAGCAATTTTAAGGTATATCCTAGATGGATACATTAGTAAAACTCATCATGGATCAAACCATATCTTAATAGGGTTCAATTTGTTCTCTTAGATTCACCATTGAGCTATGGTATTCTAAGATGAGTCTACTATAATTGAATGCATGCTCTACATGACTGTATACATCACAATGTATAGTCAAATTATAAATGTAACTCATTCACTTCACCAAGTAAAATATGGGTTTGGTCATCTCATAACCAAGTCATAATCGTTACATTTAAATGAGAGTCTCTACATCTCTTGTATTCTCGGAATACGTTGCATTCGCTCTAATTAGTCATTTAAATTCGGAAATCAAATTTCTAGAATGTCTTAAATGACTTAGTTAAGAAATAAGTTCCCAACATTAATCTAGCAACTCTTGCTCTATTAAAATTTTTAAAGGTAACTTATTATCTACTTAACTTTCTGCTTCGATTTAGATTATACTAGAATCCAAAAACCAAGAAGCAAAACTAACCAACAATTTAGTTTAGAGCATGAACCAAAACTTCAAAAGTTTGGTTCTTCTAGGAAGACTGATACTTTATCAAGTTCCCTTTACAATACCTTATATTTACTACAAAATAATTATATTTCTTTGTCTTTGACTTTTCAAGACTTGCTTTCCTCTATGCTTCCATTTTAAATCACATCTAGCTTCTCAAGCTATTCTATGTGATTAATCATTTTTCAAAGAATGATTATTAATAAACAACTTTTATTACATCCTAGTCCAGAAGAAGTCCTTTATAACTACTATACTTTATAATATTATTTTACTCACTATACAACCTTTGTATGTGATGTAGGACATCAAAGGCACTTGCATTGACTAATTTTGCTTCTAAAGCTCATTAGTCATCAATACTATCATATAGCATGGCAACAAGATGCCAATTGCGCATAGTGTCTTTTTCTTCTTAGGATGTTTTATGGAGGGCCTTTAATAAAAGGCCTAATAGCATATAAACAATCTTTTGAAATTGAGAACAATTCTCAATTTCCTAAATCAATTAAAGAAATTGGGTTTAGTCAAACTATCAATATCCTATATTAGGAAATAGGGGTTTTGAGGTGAGTAATTAGGTAATCTACATAAACAAAGAATTAGATTTCATTTTTATACATAATGATTGGGTCTTTAATCATATGGTACCTCCCACTATTTTATCAAATTCCATACACCCTCTAATGGAATTCGGGAATCTCATTCCTAATGGGGATTGGGGTCCCACTGTGACCTAGAAGCCTCACATGTTAGTTTCTTGACTTCTAACCCACAATAAGAAGACAACTCTTTGTCTATTGCTTCATAAGCAAGTTCCAATCATTTTGCCTCTAGGGAACATACACCTCACATGTTAGTTTCTTGGAATACTTCCCTAGTTAAGTTAAACCCATCATTCACACAGGTATGTTTCGCCAAATATATACCTCACATGTAGTTTCTTGGTATATACCAGTTTAGGCACCCCATGATATCTCATATGTGATAGTTTCAAGTAATGTCTTTAACATGGGTAGCTCCTACATGTCTGCAGCTAGGTACCCACATTAAGGGACGTTAGATGATCCTATAATGATGGAAGGCAATGAAGAATTCATTCCCCAATGACTTCTCCATTTTCAACTTAATATTAAATAAGAGGGGTTTTAAAGGGTCTCATCAATTAACATGCATCCTATGTATCAAAATTTAAACATATAAATTGTGCTATTTATAATCATACATCTCATGCTATTATAAATCATACATCGCATGCTATTATATATCAACATATATAAAGTACCATATTTTGATATTAGTCCCTAAGTGAATAGGTAACATATACCAAACTATGGTATTGGAGCTAAAACAATTATCTCATAAATTAAAGCTCCCACTATGATGACTATGGACTTTGAGAAGATTCAATCCAAGCCAATAGATTGAATCCTAGGTCTATGGTGGGTGTAGGTGATCGTAAAATAAACCATTCGTAACATGCATACTTTCTTGAAAAACTTCTCTAAGCTTTCAAGTCCTTTAATCTACTCCCTTGACTTGATGGTCTCCACCATTGGCTTGTTGGGCTCCATCATACTCCTTTGGGTCCACCATGCTCCTTAGTGCGCTCTTGATTGCATAACATTTATATAATATATAGAAAGGGATACATAAGGGGAATGTGGGGTACATAAGAGAATGATAGAGAGAGAGGGAGAGGGAAGGTGGCATGCGAGCCCCAAATAAATTACATCACCTTAATAAAATTACAACTCTTGAAAAATTATTATAACCCATTCATAAGATGGCCAATCACAATTGGTTTAAGGGGTATAGTCCATAATCATCATCCAAACACATACATACAATCTCATTGCATAACGTAAAGAAAAACTGTAAGAATTAAAACATATGGGCATTATGGTAATTCTCTTGAATGATTTACATTAATCTCATTAATGCATCCTAATCTTATTAGGTTTAAACAAAAATATCCAGAATTAAATAAAGTCTTAACATTTAAGACATTTAGTTTCAATTAATCAAATTAATAGAAACATATAAAGTTTCCTAAAATAACTCTAATATCCAATATTAGGGTTTCCTCAATTAAACAAAACAATTTCATTTAATTAAGAATTTCCAGATTTTAATTTAATCCCTAATTGTGTTTTAAACCATTTAAAACATTATAAAATTAATCAATATTAATTAAATAATTAATATAGGAATTAAATAAAATCATTAAAATGATGAATTAGTGTATTAGGGTTTCCTAAAACCCTAAACCCTAAATGCATAACCCTAAACCCTAAATGCAAGCCCTAATCATTAAATGCCTTATGATTGGTCATTTAATGTCCAATCATTAAAACCCTAGGTTCATATGGTATTTAATAAAAGGGATTAGGGTTTAATTAATGCCAAATAGGGTATTAATTACCCTTAATTAATTACACTAATTAGGGTTTCCAAAACCCTAACCCTAGACATCATTAATGGTATTAATTATGCCCTAACAATCAATAACCATGATTGGTCATTTAATGACCAATCATTAACTCTTAATTAAGGTAATTAATATTCCAATTAGGTTTTAATTAATGCCATAATGAAATTAGGGTTTCATCATTAACTCAAAATTAGGGTTTCATCCTTAACTCTATGCAGCCGTCACTACCAGGGGGCTGCCTGAGCTTGGCTAGGCTGCCATGGCCACCAACGACTGTGGGAGGCCATGGCCAGTCATGGGAGAACATCCTAGGGGTGTGGGACAAGCTTCTGGACATGTGAGAAGTGGTGGAAGTGGCTGCCATCATCAAGAACAATCAGGGTTTCCAAAACCCATTGCTGGAGCCATTGTTGCAGACCTTGAAGGTCACAATAGCTTCTAAATCCTTATCAATTCGACTCCTCCATTGAAACCAGCTTTTGTATCATGTCCCTACATGAAATACTAAGCTAATAGAAGAGGTTTGGATGATCAAATCATGACCAATTGTTCTAAACAATTAAAACAACAGTAAGCTGCCCAGAATTTGACAGCACACTGTTCATGGTCAGAAATTGATTTAAAACCCAGCAAGATGAATGAATTAGGCTACCAAACGAATTTTCCCAGTATCCTACATGTCTTAGGAAACTAATGCAATTGGTTTCATGCAATTTGGAGTTCCCTAACTCAAGTTCTAATCAAAACTCCATTGATGACTTTTCTGCAGAGAAAATCTGCTATGCTGTTCATGAAAAATTTTCAAACTTTTTGAATCTTTTTCCATCAAAACCTTTTTGAAACTTAAAGAAAATCATATACACATGATATATAATGATCCTACAATGATCTTCCATCATAAATACAGCAGCTTTAATTAGAATTAATTGCAAGAACCTTAGGGTTCTAAAACCCAGATTCAGCCTCCATGGTGTTCTTCTCCTTCTTCCTTCTGTTCTAGCATCTTAATCCAATTATGATGCATCTAAATGCTTGGGAACCTTTCCCTACCATGTCTAGAACATAACCCAAGTGGTGGCAACCATTGCCATGCCTATGATCTCCATCAATAACTCAAAGTTGTGGCTATTGCATCATTCCCGAGCAAAACTATCTTTCCAGACAGCCTGTAGTAAAAAATTCATAACTTTCACTACAGAACTCGGATTGACGCACCGTTTGTTGGGTTGGAAAGCTTATTCGAAGAGCTTTCTAACCATATATGGCTCAAAAATTTTGGAGAAGAACTCTGAATTCGGCATGCAAAACAAGATGACGGTTTTTCATGGCTACCATGAAAACTGTTCATAACAGTTTTATAAAACCCTAGTTTCCTTATTCTTCTTCTCCAAACTCAAACCCTATGCAACCTATTGCATCCATGGATACACTTAACCATCAATTAGAAGAGGAGTAGAAGAGAATTGACCTAGGGTTCCAAACCCTAGGTTCAGCCATGGAGGAAAACCAATTATGCAGAAAAAATTTTCCAGATTTTTGAATCATTCAACTACACCATAATTACTAGCCATATGTATTTTGTATTATGCATAATCATGGCTCTGATACCACTGTTGGGAATCATATAAGAGGGAAAAATCGAAGTGCGGAATATAAAAATTTTTCCTACGATTCCCAATCCCATGAATCTAACTATGCATAACACAAAATCAAACCCTAACTACAAAGAGGGTTAGAACACTTACAGAATTTTTGTCTTCTCCTTTTTGCTCCAAGCTTTGATTCCGGACAGTGGTGAATGAGCAGCCCAAGTGTGCTGCCTCCAACGGTATCCACACCTAGCTAGAGCTTCAAGTCCTTTCCTTCTTTCCCATGTTGTTGCTAGAGTAGGAGAAGAGAGGAGAGAGAGAGAGAGGGAGAGCCTCCAAGGGGCTGGACGGCTAGGGTTTATTGTGCAAGCCTATTATGCCATGTCACACATAAGTGTGACTTATATAGGCAGCCCACTAAAGGGCGCTGGCCATGGGGAAGAAACCCTAATAGGGTTATGTGTAATTACACTTAATTGCACATTAACCCCTATTATTTGTATCAAATACAAATAGGCCTATAAAGAACTATTCTTTATTCACTAAAACCCTTTCTCTCATAGACTTTAAAGCCCTTCTTGCATGATCAGTGTGTGACCCATTGGGTTCACATCATTAAGTAGTAGGAATAGCACAAGGTGTGCACAATGGAACTCTTTCCATTTAGGGTCTAATTGGAATTCTTTCCAATTCCCTAATTGATTATAACTCACTTATATCAATTAGGGCTTCTACTAACCATGAGTAACACCTAGCATATGGCTCATGGTGTGGTCCTTAATGAGGTGAATAGTCATTTACAAAGAACCCTTCTGTTGTAGTTTATAGGTTACAATTGCATCCTTCCTTCAACACAATGTCTCCAATTGAACTAATAGGACATGGAAGTCTGTCAAGTCCCTAGTTCAATTACTTTATACTCATCCATAGATATCAACTCATTGATGAACTCATGAAACTCTTTTCATATTCATCCTACCATGGCCATGGATTTAATGAGTTATATTATGAATGCTATATGAGACATTCTCTCTCTTTTTCCTGAGAGTGATGGATCCCTTGTTGATCACTCACATGCCTTCATACACATAGCAGTAGGGCCAATGAACACCTTTGCAAACCCCTGAATAGGATTTGCACTTAGTGTTATCAAACTTCTAAAGCTACATGCATAAGGCAACTATGGTGTCTCAGGTCTAAGGATTACTTGTACCACTATAACAATGAGAAACTGATTGACAGGCAGGATAAAACTCCATTCAGTTTATCTCATATCTTTGGTCACATTCAGTGTACCTATTCTCGTAATAGGCACCCACTTGTTGGTTGTAGTGTCTCCACACAAATAGCTTGAGACTAGCTATCCTCCTATAGAGTCAACCTAACAAGTGCTAGTCCTATGGTTCATTACTGTCCATCATAGTGAACCTTCAACTAGGAATGCTTTAGGAGTTTAGTATAGAGATATATCTATAGTCTCAAAATTACAACTCTTTGTAATTCCATATTCTCAACTCTAACTCCATGGACATATTATGTAAATATAAATGATGCATATAAACATAATAGAATAAGCCCTTTTATTAAATCAATAATAAATGTGACATACATAAATGAAATCAAATGACTGTTCCTAATCCCTAAACAATCATCTCTATGATTGGCTCTAGGGCATAATCCTAACAAATACAAGATATGGTTGAAGATTTGCTTGGGTGAAAGAGAAATCCTACGCAAGGAAAGGATTTATGACCTTATCAAGGACATAAGACTTGGATTTTGCAGGGAAGACATTCTAGAGGCAGTGGAAGCAGCACATGCCCATGACTTACGAAAGAAGCGAAGACTTGAAAGAAAGGAGAAGAAAGCAAACCAAGAGACTCTGAAGAAAATCAAAAGGACTTGAAGACTTTAGAAATTGGATATCTATGGCATGTCAATAGTTCTTTATTTAACACTAATAAATTGCTATGTCAATCAATTAGTTCTAAATGAATTGCCAATAATAATTTAATTTTGAGATTTGTTGCTATGGTGTTGTTTGGACTGCACCCAAGGTAACTTTATGGGTTGCCTACGTATCCCCATATTTTTTTCCTTTTTTCTTTAGGAATGGGCAATCAGGCCCTCGTAGTTCAAATGCCTTAACTTTTGCCTAGGCCGCCCTTATGGGTTTTCAACCTAGCAGGCTTTACACATAATACTTCTTTAATTGATCTAAATCGGTAGGACGAGCGAACTCAATCCCATCCAAATCCATGAGGCGAACAGCCCCTGCTGGCAATATCTCTTTAATGATATACGGGCCACCCCAACTTGGCTTGAATTTCCCTCGCGGATCAAAAATTGGAGCTCTGATTTCTTTTAACACCAAATCCCTTTTCTTCAAACCTCGGTCTTTGACATGCTTGTTGAATGCTCTCGCAACCCTTCGCTGATATCCCTGCACATGATACAAGGCCCTCAATCACCTTTCATCTAGCAATTCCAACTCCTCATAACGGTTCTTAACCCAATCTGCTTCTGCTATCTGACTCTCCGTGGCAACCCGTAATGACGGTACCTCCAACTCAATAGGCAAAACAGCCTCCATCCCATACACCAAAGAATAGGGGGTAGCCCCTGTTGATTTTACGGATGTTCTATAGCCCCATAAGGCTAAGGGTAACTTCTCATGCCAATCAGTGTAAGTGTCAGCTGTTTTCTCTAGTATCTTCTTAACATTCTTGTTGGCGGCCTCCATTGCTCCATTAGTCTGCGAGTGATAAGGGGAGGATAGATGGTGCACTATATTGTATTTCTGCAAAAGTTCCTTGGTTTCTTTCTGAAAGTGCTGACCATTGACTGAAATAATCTCATGGGGTACCCCATACCTGTAGATGATGTTGAGCTATATGAACTATGCTACCTTCTTAGCATTCAGGGTCTTGAAAGAAGCTGCTTCTACCCACTTAGTGAAGTAATCAATAGCTACCAAGATGTATTCATGCCCATTGGAGGCCTTCGGCTTAATCTGCCCAATTATATCTATTCCCTACACTGCAAAGGGCCACGGCGACAACATGCTTGTCAAAGGCATGGAAGGCAGGTGTTGTCCATTAGCAAAGACCTAACACTTGTGACATTTCTTGACATGTGCATGGCAATCCCTCTCCATTGTAGACCAATAGCAACCCAACCTCATGATTTTCTTGGCTAGCATATAACCATTCATATGCGGTGCTCCAACTCCTTCATGGATTTCACTAACAAGACGTTTGGCTTCTTCCTCAGTGACACATAATAGATGAACCCTGTCGTATGACCTCCGGTATAGCTTTCCTCCACACAAAACATAGTGACTTGCTAGCCTCCTCAGTGTTCTCCTATTAATGCGGGATGCTCCTTCTTGATATTCCCTTTTCTCAATGAACTTCAAGATGTTATAGTACTAAGGATGGCCATCTTTCACCTCTCCTTCTCGAATAGAGCAGCAATACACAGGCTTTTCTCTACATTCTATCACGAACGGTTTTACATTCCCACCATCCGGGATTTCCACCATAGAAGCTAGAGTTGCCAAAGCATCGGCGAACTGATTCTTATTTCTCGACAAGTAATTAAACTCTATTTCCACAAATTCCTTAGTCAAGGCTTCTAAGTAAGCATGATACGGCAGCAGCTTCTCATCACGAGTCTTCCACTCTCCCTTTATTTGGCAGATAATCAGTGCTGAATCTCTGAAAACCTCCAACTCTTTGATCCCCAATTCTAGTGCAGCTTCCAACGCAAGGATGCAAGCTTCATACTCGGCAATGTTGTTGGTTGCTTCAAACCCTAACTTAACTGCCAATGGTGTGAATGCTTCCTCAGGTTAGACCAGTAGAACTCCTATCCCATACCCTCTCTTATTTGCAGCTCCATCAAAGTATACTTTCCAAACCTTCTTTCCGATTTCCAGGACATCCTCATCGGGGAATTGATCATTGAATTGTTCTGATGATGCCATAGGGCAGCTAGCCAAGTAATCTGCAATGACGCTTCCCTTTACTGACTTCTGCGTTACATACTTTATGTCGAATTCATTAAGAAGAATCGACCAACGAGCAGTTCTGTAGGATAAAACCGGCCTTTCTATCAAATACTTCAGTGGATCCATACGACTTATCAAGAAAACCTCATAAGACATCATATAATGACGAAGTTTCTAAGTTGCCCATACCAAAGCCACATAAGCCTTCTCTATACACTACTACAATAATCAAAATAGATCACAATTAAAAACCGTGATCTATTGTAATAGATCACATTTTTTTACCGTGATATTTTTTAACCAAAAGTGTGATCTATGCCAGTGTGATCTAAAGTACCCACATTAGATCACGGTTTTTTACTGTGATCTTTTATGACTAAAGATCACGGTTTAACGATAAACTGTGATCTTTTTTAGGAAAAAAACCACATTTTAAAAAAAAAACCGTGATGCTATCTTTAAAAAGCTCACGGTTTTTTCATAAACTGTGATCTTTAGTCATAAAAGATCATAGTAAAAAACCGTGATCTATTCTCTTATTTTTTTTATAAAAAAATTAAATTAAATTTGAAAACCTGTGTTGCTTCTAGTGGGTGAGGAACCTGTTGTTATACTTACAATTACATTTCAATTATTGAATTCATTATGCAAGTATGTTTCAAACATTGTAAATCAAAATTAAAAAGAAAAAAACAAGAACAAATATTAAGAAAGAAAAACAAACAATTTTCAAGTCTAAGTACCAAATGAGATATTTAAATTCTAATCAAATAAGAATTTCGCATTCAAAAATACAATCAATTCCAATTCGGTTACAATTTTATATCCAACTCGATCCCACCAAATGTAATTGTATCAAAAATCAAAAAACCATATATGTAATTAGATTAACTTGGATTTTGTTAGATGTACATTGTATTAAGCCCATTGACATCCCTACGCCACTTGATAGAGGTTAAGACTGCATTAATCCACTGCATACCTGAAAAAATAGACATAAATATATTATATGCTAATAGTAACATGAACGATGCGCGGCAATTGTAAATAAAGGAAGGCAATACAGTATCTTAACATTTGGAGTTTGTAAGAATGAGTTCATAAGACAATGAGTACCTAAACTCATGCAAGAAAGAAAAAATAAGTACTCACATTAGCTTAACATCTTGATGCGAAGATGATGCTGCTTTAGATGATCTTTGAAGGAAGCATATTGCTTTTAATTCTCTGAGAGAGAGAGAGAGAAAGAATGCCAGTAATCAATAATAACACATTGAAATGGACTCTAATAATAAAATAGCCATTACTCACTTGTGGACATCAATATACTAATCAATAATTCAATATCTTTCAATATTTCTTCCTTCATAAACAAGTTCCTATCTTAAATTGAGCCACTCTAAGTTTAGGTGATCAAGCAATGCCAACTATTAATTGAGAATAAAATCCAATTCCTTAGTGTATGAAAGTATAAATCCCCATACCTTTCTATCAAGTTCCTCCCTCTTTTGCTGCCCAATAAACTTAATTTTTTTTTTCTATAATGACAAAGCGCCAAAATATATGAGAGAAATAAAAGAAGATAGCAATGAAAATAATAATAATAACAAACCACTTTTTTTTTCTTCAATAAGCTTATATTTTTTTTTATGACTTGAAAAATAGAGCCTCCAATCAAATGAGCCTAAACCCATAAAAATTTGCATGCTCTAAAATTGCCACATACTTCAGGAGAGATCTTAAATGTTACAGAAACCAGTGGAGGGATCTAACTTGTTACACTGAGCATAAGGCAATTTAGAAAAATTTGAAAGAGCATGTTTATTCTTCTAATAAAGAATTTTTTGAGAAAAATGCCAACAGTTTAAAAGCAAAAAGGGAAAGAGTTGGGAAGGAGAAAAATAATGCATTTGATTAGTACTTTATGATAGTGATCAATGATAAAAACTTGAAAAATATGAGTGGAGAGTCTTATGTGAATTGGTTGTAAGTCATGGGTTAGCTGGTGTTTTCCTACTAGATGGTAGGTAGTTGTGCTTATGTTTGCAGTGTAGGTGTTTGATCATAGTGCTAAGTGGCAGGCATTTTTGGCTTTGCTGGGTTTGTATAATATCCCTTTCATGTGTAAATAAAAAATTCTTTTGCTGACCAAAAATTTTTTTCAAATTATATACCAAAAAACTGTCCAATAAAAAGAAAAAAAATCCAATCAGGACTACATGTACAGAGAATATACATCATAAATAATCATTTCCACAACATAAATCCCAAATGTGGAAGTGTAGGGATTCATAGGCAATCCAAACATTTTCTAGACTTACCCAACATTTCCTAAATATAGATAATAACCTAGAAACAAAAATAGCATAAACCCATGTTCTATAATCTAATATAACATCAAGAAGACGGATAATTTTAGAAAAGTGCTACACATTGTCATCCATCCTCTTCATTAGAGTCACTATTGTGGTTGGAATACTCAACAAACAAACACATATATACATATATGAAAAACGTACATACAAAACTACACCAAAAACTTGAATTCAAATTGAGAATACGGAATGGCAACAGAATTCTAAAACCAAATCTGTTTGCTTATTGAGAAAAACATGGGCACACACACACACAAAAAGGAAAAAAAAGATTAAAAATTGGTTTTGTCACATAAGAATCAAAGTTTTCTTTTCCAAAAAATACATTTGATCTCAAAACCCAAATCTTATCTAAACAATACTTTCCAATCCGTTATCCCCAATGGTAGAAAAAGATATGTCACTGAGTGATTTTGTCAAACATCTGGTGAGCACTTCCCAGAAATACAGTCCACATATTATAACAGCCCTCTGCACATTACAAGAGCCCAAATAATCCAAACAAGAATGATGTTTAAATTACATCTCAAAGATCCCATCCGAAATAGATTAGCTTGTCCATCAAACAGAGATAAGAAGAATAGAGGAAACATTCCAACCCACTCTATCCATACCCCCAGAAAAAAAAATGCCAAATTAAAAGCACCAACCAAATCAACCAGCCTTATATAAAAAGATAATCTAAAAAATCATCCCAAAAACTAAGAGCACTCTCTCAATCAAACCATATGCATTCTAAAGGCAAACTTGAGTTGAATAAAAAAAAGCCCCACTCTCGTTCCTTCTTCATATTTCTAGAAAAAAAAAAAAGAAGAAGAAGAAGAAGAAGAAGAGAATGATAAGATGAAGAAAAAGAAGAAGAAAGTGAGAGATTGACCTAGAAGAAGCCCTTGTTCTTGACCCCGAGCGTTGCTGTCTGTGAGAAGAAGAAGCCTTGTGGTGGAGAAATTAAAGGAGTTCCTGCCGTTGCCCAACTTTGTGATGCCACTTTGTGGTTTGTGTGCTTGTTAAGAGGAGGTTAGGGTTTGAGAGAAGTGATAATGGAGAAAGAGGGTCGGGCTTTGCAAGAGGAGAAATGGAAAAAAAAGCCCTCATTTTCGTGGGAAGGGGAACATGTTTTTTATTTTAAAAAATTCTTTCTTAAAAGATCACGGTTTCTATGGAAAGCGTGATCCATTACGTTCCCTTATGACCATTGTTTTTAAAAAAGTGGGATTAAAACTCTATAAAAGATCACACTTTTTTTTATAACTGTGATCAAATATTGTACCCGTATATAAGATCACAGTTATTTTTTAAAGCGTGATCTTTTTGTTTGGCCAACTGTGATCTTTTTCTATTATTGTAGTGGTGATAGCATTGTATTTCACCTTATAATCTGTCATCTTCTTGCTTAGGTAATAAATGGCATTCTTCTTCTTTGACCCCTCGAGGTACTGAGCTAGCATAGCTCCTGTCGCGGTTTCAGTGACCGTCAAGTATAATAATAACGGCTCACCTTGTCGCGGAGGAACTAGGATTGGTGGATTACTCAAATACCTTTTAATAGTCTCAAAAGCTTCTTGACATTCTTCATTCCATACCTTCGGCACGCCCTTCTTAAGCAACTTGAAAATCGGCTCACACACCATAGTTAAATTAGCGATGAACCTGCTTATATACTGAATTTTCCCCAAAAACCCTCGAATCTGCTTTTCTGTGCTAGGCGGCTCCATCTCTACAATGGCTTTGATTTTTCCTGGATCAACTTTGATTCCCCTCTGAATAATCATGAATCCTAATAGCTTGCCTGCTGTGACGCCAAAGGCGCATTTCTGTGGATTCAACCGCAAGTTGTACTTCTTTGCTCGCTCCAGGAACCTTTTTAGTGCCATGAAGTGTCCTCGATCCACGGACTTTACGATCATGTCGTCCACATACACTTCCACCTCCTTATGGATCATGTCATGCAGCAATGTTGTAGCAGCTCTCTGATAGGTAGCCCCAGCATTTCTCAAACCGAATGGCATTACTTTGTAGCAATACGTTCCCCACTGTGTGATAAAGGTTGTTTTCTCCATATCTTGCGGCGCCATCTTTATCTGATTGTATCTGGAAAACCCATCCATAAAAGAGAGGAGCGCATGTCCTACAGTACTATCTACCAGCACATCAATGTGGGGCAAAGGAAAATCATCCTTAGGGCTTGCTGCATTAAGATCTCGAAAATCCACACACATTCTTACTTTTCCATCCTTTTTAGGTACGGGCACTATGTTAGATAACCATTCCGGATACTCCACAACCTGTAGGAACCCTGCGTCCAGTTGCTTGGTTACTTCCTGTTAGGATTATGCCCTAGAGCCAATCATAGAGATGATTGTTTAGGGATTAGGAACAATCATTTGATTTCATTTATGTATGTCACATTTATTATTGATTTAATAAAAGGGCTTATTCTATTATGTTTATATGCATCATTTATATTTACATAATATGTCCATGGAGTTAGAGTTGAGAATATGGAATTACAAAGAGTTGTAATTTTGAGACTGTAAATATATCTCTGTACTAAACTCCTAAAGCATTCCTAGTTGAAGGTTCACTATGATGGACAATAATGAACCATAGGACTAGCACTTGTTAGGTTGACTCTATAGGAGGATAGCTAGTCTCAAGCTATTTGTGTGGAGACACTACAACCAACAAGTGGGTGCCTATTATGAGAATAGGTACACTGAATGTGACCAAAGATATGAGATAAACTGAATGGAGTTTTATCCTGCCTGTCAATCAGTTTCTCATTGTTATAGTGGTACAAGTAATCCTTAGACCTGAGACACCATAGTTGTCTTATGCATGTAGCTTTAGAAGTTTGATAACACTAAGTGCAAATCCTATTCAGGGGTTTGCAAAGGTGTTCATTGGCCCTACTGCTATGTGTATGAAGGCATGTGAGTGATCAATAAGGGATCCATCACTCTCAGGAAAAAGAGAGAGAATGTCTCATATAGCATTCATAATATAACTCATTAAATCCATGGCCATGGTAGGATGAATATGAAAAGAGTTTCATGAGTTCATCAATGAGTTGATATCTATGAATGAGTATAAAGTAATTGAACTAGGGACTTGACAGACTTCCATGTCCTATTAGTTCAATTGGAGACATTGTGTTGAAGGAAGGATGCAATTGTAACCTATAAACTATAACAGAAGGGTTCTTTGTAAATGACTATTCACCTCATTAAGGACCACACCATGAGCCATATGCTAGGTGTTACTCATGGTTAGTAGAAGCCCTAATTGATATAAGTGAGTTATAATCAATTAGGGAATTGGAAGGAGTTCCAATTAAACCCTAAATGGAAAGAGTTCCATTGTGCACATCTTGTGCTATTCCTACTACTTAATGATGTGAAACCAATGGGTCACACACTGATCATGCAAGATGAGCTTTTAAGTCTATGAGAGAAAGGGTATGAGTGCATAAAGAATAGTTCTTTGAGGCCATGTTTGTATTTGATATAAACAATAGGGGTTATTGTGCAATTTAGGGAAATTGCACAAAACCCTAAAAGGGTTTCCCCCTAGGGCCGGCCCCTTTAGTGTGGACTATTTAAGTCACACTATGATGTGTGACATCACATACTTTGGAGGCTCCCCAAGGGCTGGCCAGAATTTCCAGCTTCCCTCTCTCTCTCTCCTCTCTTCTCCTACACTAGCAACAACAAGGAAAAGGAGGAAAGGACTTGAAGCTCTAGCTAGGTGTGGATACCGTTGGAGGCAGCACACTTGGGCTGCTCATTCACCACTGTCCGGAATCAAAGCTTGGAGCAAAAAGGAGAAGACATTAAAACTGTAAGTGTTCTAACCCTCTTCGTAGTTAGGGTTTGATTTTGTGTTATGCATAGTTAGATTCATGGGATTGGGAATCGTCGGAAAAATTTTTATATTCCGCACTTCTATTTTTCCCTCTTGTTCGATTCCCAACAGTGGTATCAGAGCCATGATTATGCATAATACAAAATACATATGGGCTGGTAATTATGGTGAAGTTGAATGATTTAAAAATCTGGAAATTTTTCTGCATAATTGGTTTTCCTCCATGGCTGAACCTAGGGTTTGGAACCCTAGGTCAATTCTCTTCTACTCCTCTTCTAATTGATGGTTAAGTGTAGCCATGGATGCAATAGGTTGCATAGGGTTTGAGTTTGGAGAAGAAGAATAAGGAAACTAGGGTTTTATAAAACTGTTATGAACAGTTTTCATGGTAGCCATGAAAAACCGTCATCTTGTTTTGCATGCCGAATTCAGAGTTCTTCTCCAAAATTTTCGAGCCATATATAGTTAGAAAGCTCTTCGAATAAGCTTTCCAACCCAACAAACGGTGCGTCAATCCGAGTTCTGTAGTGAAAGTTATGAATTTTTTACTACAGGCTGTCTGGAAAGACAGTTTTGCTCGGGAATGATGCAATAGCCACAACTTTGAGTTATTGATGGAGATCAAAGGCATGGCAATGGTTGCCACCACTTGGGTTATGTTCTAGACATGGTAGGGAAAGGTTCCCAAGCATTTAGATGCATCATAATTGGATTAAGATGCTAGAACAGAAGGAAGAAGGAGAAGAACACCATGGAGGTTGAATCTGGGTTTTAGAACCCAGAGGTTCTTGCAATTAATTCTAATTAAAGCTGCTGTATTTATGATGGCAAATCATTATAGGATCATTATATATCATGTGTATATGATTTTCTTTTAAGTTTCAAAAAGGTTTTGATGGAAAAAGATTCAAAAAGTTTGAAAATTTTTCATGAACAGCATAGCAGAATTTTTCTGCAGAAAAGTCATCAATGGAGTTTTGATTAGAACTTGAGTTAGGGAACTCCAAATTGCATTAGTTTCCTAAGACATGTAGGATACTGGGAAAATTCGTTTGGTAGCCTAATTCATTCATCTTGCTGGGTTTTAAATCAATTTCTGACCATGGACAGTATGCGGTCAAATTCTGGGCAGCCTACTGTTGTTTTAATTCTTTAGAACAATTGGTGATGATTTGATCATCCAAACCTCTTCTATGAGCTTAGTATTTCATGTAGGGACATGATACAAAAGCTGGTTTCAATGGAGGAGTCGAATTGATAAGGATTTAGAAGCTATTGTGACCTTCAAGGTCTGCAACAATGGCTCCAGCAATGGGTTTTGGAAACCCTAATTGTTCTTGATGATGGCAGCCATTCCACCTTTTCTCACGTGTCCAAGGGCTTGTCCCACACCCCTGTAGTCCTCTCCCTTGGTTGGCCATGGCCTCCCACTGCCGTTGGTGGCCATGGCAGCCTAGCCAAGCTCAGGCAGCCCCCTGGTAGTGACGGCTGCATAGAGTTAAGGATGAAACCCTAATTTTGAGTTAATGATGAAACCCTAATTTCATTATGGCATTAATTAAACCCTAATTGGAATATTAATTACCTTAATTAAGAGTTAATGATTGGTCATTAAATGACCAATCATGGTTATTAATTGTTAGGGCATAATTAATACCATTAATGATGTCTAGGGTTAGGGTTTTGATAACCCTAATTAGTGTAATTAATTAAGGGTAATAAATACCCTAATTGGCATTAATTAAACCCTAATCCCTTTTATTAAATACCGTATGAACCTAGGGTTTTAATGATTGGTCATTAAATGACCAATCATAAGGCATTTAATGATTAGAGCTTGCATTTAGGGTTTAGGGTTATGCATTTAGGGTTTAGGGTTTTAGGAAACCCTAATACACTAATTCATCATTTAATTGATTTTATTTAATTCCCATGTTAATTATTTAATTAATATTGATTAATTTTATAATGTTTTAAATGGTTTAAAATACAATTGGGGATTAAATTAAAATCTGGAAATTCTTAATTAAATGAAATTGTTTTGTTTAAATAAGGAAACCCTAATATTGGATATTAGAGTTATTTTAGGAAACTCTATATGTTTCTATTAATTTGATTAATTGAAACTAAATGTCTTAAATGTTAAGACTTTATTTAATTCTGGATATTTTGTTAAAACCTAATAAGATTAGGATGCATTAATGAGATTAATGTAAATCATTCAAGAGAATTACCATAATGCCCATATGTTTTAATGCTTACAGTTTTTCTTTACATTATGCAATGAGATTGTATGTATGTGTTTGGATGATGATTGTGGACTATACCCCTTAAACCAATTGTGATTGGCCGTCTTATGAATGGGTAGTAATAATTTTTCAAGAGTTGTAATTTTATTATGGTGATGTAATTTATTATTTGGGGCTTGCATGCCACCTTCCCTCTCTCTCTATCATTCTCTTATGTACCCCACATTCCCCTTATGTATCCCTTTCTATATATTATGTAAATGTTATGTAATCAAGAGCGCACTAAGGAGCATGGTGGACCCAAAGGAGTATGATGGAGCCCAATAAGCCAATGGTGGAGACCATCAAGCCAAGGGAGCAGATTGAAGGACTTGAAAGCTTAGAGAAGTTTTTCAAGAAAGCATGCATGTTACGAATGGTTTATTTTACGATCACCTACACCCACCTTAGACCTTGGATTCAATCTATTGGCTTGGATTGAATCCTCTCAAAGTCCATAATCATCATAGTGGGAGCTTTAATTTATGAGATAATTGTATTAGCTCCAATACCATAGTTTGGTATATGTTTCCTATTCACTTAGGGACTAATATCAAAATATGGTACTTTATATATGTTGATATATAATAGCATGCGATGTATGATTTATAATAGCATAAGATGTATGATTATAAATAGCATAATTTATATGTTTAAATTTTGATACATAGGATGCATGTTAATTTGATAAGACCCTTTAAAACTCCTCTTATTTAATATTAAGTTGAAAATGGAGAAGTCATTGGGGAATGAATTCTTCATTGCCTTCCATCATTATAGGATCATCTAACGTCCCTTAATGTGGGTACCTGGCTGCAGACATGTAGGAGCTACCCATGTTAAAGACATTACTTGAAACTATCACATATGAGATATCATGGAGTGCCTAAACTGGTATATACCAAGAAACTAACATGTGAGGTATATATTTGGCGAAACATACCTATGTGAATGATGGGTTTAACTTAACTAGGGAAGTATTCCAAGAAACTAACATGTGAGGTGTATGTTCCCTAGAGGCAAAACGATTGGAACTTGCTTATGAAGCAATAGACAAAGAGTTGTCTTCTTATTGTGGGTTAGAAGTCAAGAAACTAACATGTGAGGCTTCTAGGTCACAGTGGGACCCCAATTCCCATTAAGGAATGAGATTCCTGAATTCCATTAGAGGGTGTATGGAATTTGATAAAATAGTGGGAGGTACCATATGATTAAAGACCCAATCATTATGGATAAAAATGAAATCTAATTCTCTGTTTATGTAGATTACCTAATTACTCACCTCAAAACCCCTATTTCCTAATATATAGGATATTGATAGTTTGACTAAACCCGATTTCTTTGATTGACTTAGGAAATTGAGAATTGTTTTCAATTTCAAAAGATTGTTTATATGCTACTAGGCCTTTTATTAAAGGCCCTCCATAAAACATCCTAAGAAGAAAAAGACACTATGCGCAATTGGCATCTTGTTGCCATGCTATATGATAGTATTGATGACTAATGAGCTTCAGAAGCAAAATTAGTCAATGCAAGTGCCTTTGATGTCCTACATCACATACAAAGGTTGTATTGTGAGTAAAATAATACTATAAAGTATAGTACTTGTAAAGGACTTCTTCTGGACTGGGATGTAATAAAAGTTGTTTATTAATAATCATTCTTTTGAAAAATGATTAATCACATAGAATAGCTTGAGAAGCTAGATGTGATTTAAAATGGAAGCATAGAGGAAAGCAAGTCTTGAAAAGTCAAAGACAAAGAAATATAATTATTTTGTAGTAAACATAAGGTATTGTAAAGGGAACTTGATAAAGTATCAGTTTTCTAAAAGAACCAAACTTTTGAAGTTTTGGTTTATGCTCTAAACTAAATTGTTGGTTAGTTCTGCTTCTTGGTTTTTTAGATTCTAGAGTAATCTAAATGGAAGCAGAAAGTTAAGTAGATAATAAGTTACCTTTAAAATTTAATAGAGCAAGAGTTGCTAGATTAATTTTGGGAACTTATTTCTTAACTAGGTCATTTAAGACATTCTAGAAATTTGATTTCTGAATTTAAATGACTAATTAGAGCGAATGCAACGTATTCTGAGAATACAAGAGATGTAGAGACTCTCATTTAAATGTAACGATTATGACTTGGTTATGAGATGACCAAACCCATCTTTTACTTGGTGAAGTGAAAGAGTTACATTTATAATTTCACTAATACATTGTGATGTATATAGTCAAGTAGAGCATGCATTCAATTACAGTAGACTAATCTTAGAATACCATAGCTCAATGGTGAATCTAAGAGAAGGAATTGAACCCTATTAAGATATGGTTTGATCCATGATGAGTTTTACTAATGTATCCATCTAGGATATACCTTAAAATTGCTACATATTGATAATTTAGGGTTCACTCCAGTTTTGTCCCAATTATATCAGATATGATATGGGAAGAAACCCAACTTAAAGAAGTTAAGGCTTGGGCTTGTGCTACGTTTGTCTGGAAACATAATGTAGACAATTTGGAAATAAGGTCAAGTAAGTGTTGAATTGTGGTATATCCCAAAAGTGGTTGGGATAGTATTTCTATTACCCTAATGAACAAAAGTTGTCCATTAGGATGTTTGCTGGATTTTCTTGAGAAAGAGTTTATTCAAGAAAGATGCAAAAGTAGATAGAATTTATAGAATTGTCTGTAAAGCCACAAACAAACAAAGATCCAACCCTTGTCTCTGTTAAGACAAAACCCTTAACTACACTACAATCTTTTCATAGATCAAATTGGATATTTCTTAACATAAGAGAGATATTGTATCTCTATTAGAATGTGAAAGAATTGTTCCTTGGTGATAAAGATCACCAAGATAATCCTATTGATTATGACTAGATGATGTTTCACATCAACTCGAGAAATGACTAAGAGTCATTAAATCCAATATGGATAGGTAGAGACCTAAAAGGCTTGGCTATTTAAGAATGTTTTCAACATAGGCAAAAGGTTGTCTATAAAGAAACTTGTTTGATAATAGTTATGCTGAAATCCATTTGGATCTTGTTATCTATAAACACACATTTTGAATATAAGATATGTCAAAAAGGATATAAAGATATTATATCACATGGTGAAAAACCATAAAAGTGTGTAAGTTATAGAAGTCTATTAATAGACTACAAGGTTCTCATAATTAGAACATCTATAAAGTTGAAGTAATCAAATTGTTTGATTTCTCTCATTGTATAGATGGATCATGAGTGTATAAAAGGTTAGTGGGAGTGCGATCGTTTTTCTTTATCCTAAGTATAGATGACATCATAATCATTATGAATGATATATGAATGTTATCTAATGTAAAGTTTTAGTTTTTAGAGAAAAACTAATTCATGAAAGATTTGGCAGAAGCATCTAAAAAGATCTATAGAGATAGATCATATAGATTGCTAGGTATCTCCAAATCATCAAACATAGTTGAAATGTTGAAGGAGTTCAACATGGAGAATTCTAAGGGAGGTCTGATTTACTTCAGATAAGAATTCATTATTCAAGGGCATGTGCCCTAGGATAACACAAGTAAGGTTCTTAAAGTGTTAAGAAGCCTTATTCTACACTATGTATTGAACCTGATATCTATTATGTTGTAATTGTTACAAATAGTTGTCAGTCAATTCAAATTTGGAATATTAGATTGTATATGGAAATTGTAAACTCATAGTAGATGGGTATATGGATTTGGATATAATCCATATGGGGTATATTTTATATATTCACTTTAGTTGGTGAAATATTTAATGGAAGAACTGTATGAAAGATACAGTGGATTCCATTATTAAGGGTGAATTAATTGTCGCATTGTCTAGGAGACTGTTTGGATCTATAAGTTCATTTAGAACTTGGAGTTGTTCCTTCCATTGAGTTGCTCACACCTTGTTTTGTGACAACAATGGGTCTATAGCTCAAGTATAGGAATCACGGTCTCATCAAAAGTCCAAACACATAGAGCAGCAATTCCAAGTGATTAGAGGAATCATTGGAAAAGGTAATAGATACATTACAGAAGATATTATCTACATAAGTTTTTTGTAGACCTACTGACTAAAGCTTTAAAACATAATTGGTTATGTCTAAGACCAACATCTTGAGAAGATAGGTATGCGATACATGGTCGATTGGCTTTAGTGCAAGTGGGAGATTGTTAGGATTATGCCCTAGAGCCAATCATAGAGATGATTGTTTAGGGATTAGGAACAATCATTTGATTTCATTTATGTATGTCACATTTATTATTGATTTAATAAAAGGGCTTATTCTATTATGTTTATATGCATCATTTATATTTACATAATATGTCCATGGAGTTAGAGTTGAGAATATGGAATTACAAAGAGTTGTAATTTTGAGACTGTAAATATATCTCTGTACTAAACTCCTAAAGCATTCCTAGTTGAAGGTTCACTATGATGGACAATAATGAACCATAGGACTAGCACTTGTTGGGTTGACTCTATAGGAGGATAACTAGTCTCAAGCTATTTGTGTGGAGACACTACAACCAACAAGTGGGTGCCTATTATGAGAATAGGTAGACTGAATGTGACCAAAGATATGAGATAAACTGAATGGAGTTTTATCCTGCCTGTCAATCAGTTTCTCATTGTTATAGTGGTACAAGTAATCCTTAGACCTGAGACACCATAGTTGTCTTATGCATGTAGCTTTAGAAGTTTGATAACACTAAGTGCAAATCCTATCCAGGGGTTTGCAAAGGTGTTCATTGGCCCTACTGCTATGTGTATGAAGGCATGTGAGTGATCAATAAGGGATCCATCACTCTCAGGAAAAAGAGAGAGAATGTCTCATATAGCATTCATAATATAACTCATTAAATCCATGGCCATGGTAGGATGAATATGAAAAGAGTTTCATGAGTTCATCAATAAGTTGATATCTATGAATGAGTATAAAGTAATTGAACTAGGGACTTGACAGACTTCCATGTCCTATTAGTTCAATTGGAGACATTGTGTTGAAGGAAGGATGCAATTGTAACCTATAAACTATAACAGAAGGGTTCTTTGTAAATGACTATTCACCTCATTAAGGACCACACCATGAGCCATATGCTAGGTGTTACTCATGGTTAGTAGAAGCCCTAATTGATATAAGTGAGTTATAATCAATTAGGGAATTGGAAGGAGTTCCAATTAAACCCTAAATGGAAAGAGTTCCATTGTGCACATCTTGTGCTATTCCTACTACTTAATGATGTGAACCCAATGGGTCACACACTGATCATGCAAGATGAGCTTTTAAGTCTATGAGAGAAAGGGTATGAGTGCATAAAGAATAGTTCTTTGAGGCCATGTTTGTATTTGATATAAACAATAGGGGTTATTGTGCAATTTAGGGAAATTGCACAAAACCCTAAAAGGGTTTCCCCCTAGGGCCGGCCCCTTTAGTGTGGACTATTTAAGTCACACTATGATGTGTGACATCACATACTTTGGAGGCTCCCCAAGGGCTGGCCAGAATTTCTAGCTTCCCTCTCTCTCTCTCCTCTCTTCTCCTACACTAGCAACAACAAGGAAAAGGAGGAAAGGACTTGAAGCTCTAGCTAGGTGTGGATACCGTTGGAGGCAGCACACTTGGGCTGCTCATTCACCGCTGTCCGGAATCAAAGCTTGGAGCAAAAAGGAGAAGACATTAAAACTATAAGTGTTCTAACCCTCTTCGTAGTTAGGGTTTGATTTTGTGTTATGCATAGTTAGATTCATGGGATTGGGAATCGTAGGAAAAATTTTTATATTCCGCACTTCTATTTTTCCCTCTTGTTCGATTCCCAACACTTCCTCCTTTACCTTCAATGCCCATTCAGGTTTTAACCTTCTCAGTTTTTGCTTTACCGGCTTTTTAAAGGGATTGGTGGGGATAAAATGCTACACAATGTCTGGATCTATGCCGGGCATGTCTTCATAAGACCATGCAAAGGCTGTTATGTTGGCATTTAAGAGGGCTATCAGCTTTTCTTTTTCAAGTGGTGAGAGGGTTATCTCAATTTTAATTATCTTTGGCAATTCATTTGTCCCTAAATTGATTGATTCCAATTCATCCATGTTAGGTTCGGTGACAGCCCTTTTCCTTTGCTCAACGAGCTCCGGGGGGACGTCATTCCTAGGATCTATATCCATGCCATAAATATCCATAGAAGAGAGAAAGGAAACATTGCAAGCAAACAATGTATAAAAGAAACACACTTCATTAAAGGAACTAACAAAAAGACACAAACTTGAAGACAAAAAAGGAAACAAAACTTGGTGCCACAACTATGAAACGACTCCTAACTCCACAAAGTGGGATAGGCGGACACACTTTATTGAAAGCAGGAAAAACTCTAACTAAGGAACCTACAAGCTACTATCAGGCAGGTCATGATCTTCCTCTTCAAGGATCTCTGCAATGGCTCCATCTTCTAGGTACCAATTGTGAAGCGGCATGGTTGCATGGTGAATTGATGAATCTTTGCAATCTTCTGTTGCTAACTCCCCCAAAGTAAGAACCATATCTTGGAACATGGTGACTATAGCATCGGTATCCACGTATTCTACCCAGTCTTCTTTCTTCTTTCCCATAGAATTGTACCAACTTGTCAAGCTCTGAGGATTCGGCCCCTCTGTAAAGTACTTGTCACAAAAATCTTTGTCTACCAATGCTGGATCAGAACTTGGGTAAAAAGTACAATAGCATGATGGCTTTTCCTTCCCCAACTCTTTTTCTATACATTGCACATATTTAAACCCAAACAAAGGTATCTCAACTGACTCCGATTTTATTTCACATACGGGTACACCCGCCATTTTCAAATCATAGTCCCCTTGAAGCGTAACAATGGCTCCCTCATGTGGGAACTTCACCTTTTGATGCAATGATGATGGTACAGCTCCAGCAGGATGAATCCAAGGCCTTCCCAATAATAGATTAAAACATGACAGCACATCCAAGACCTGAAACTCCACTCTAAACTCCATGGGTCCCATGATTAGACGTAAAGTGACCACCCCAATTACTTCTCTACGAGTGTTATCATACACCCTCATTGTCTATCTAGATAGAGTGAAATCAGTGGGCCCCAAGCCCAAAACAGTTGCAGTTCTCAAGAGACATACATTCAGTGCGGAACCATTATCAATTAAGACCGTGGGAACCCTCTTCCCTATGGTGTCAACAGTTATGTGCAAAGCTTGGGAGTGGCTTGGCCCATTCTTAGGTAAGTCAGCCTCTGTGAATACTATAGTGGAATTCTTCGGAGCAGGGTTTACTAGATTCACCAATCCCTCGGGAGACAAATCAACCGGAACCTGTATCTGGTTTAACAACTTCAGCACTGTCTGTCTGTGTTTGTGAGAGGCCATAAGCAAGCCCCAAATAGTGATATTGGCATTGGTCTTCTTCAATTGTCTGAGTACTTCATCCTCTTCTTCTTGCACATCAAGGCGCTTATCTAACTCACCCAGTGGATTATCAGATTCCAAGTGCCCTCTTGTCATGTAGTCTACTTCTTCATCACTAGCCCATATATCATCAATTTCATTTGTGTCACCCATTAGGTCATCCCATTCAATCATGTCAATGTCCTCCATCTGTACCTCTTCAGGTATATCATCCCAGCCCGTAGGAATTATGGGCTCACTTGGCAATGGATCAGGATAAAGCACATAGTAATCAAATTTCCCCGAAAGTTCTCCTAATAGCCCCATTTGAGGGTCTCCTGCTTCATACCTTTCTTTCAACTGCTGTTGGATAGACTTCTTTGGCAATTGTAGGGTCTTTTGATCAATGAGGTCTTGGACGACCTTTCTCAACATAGCACAGTCCTCAGTGTCATGGCCGGGTATACCATGGTATTGGCAATATTGATGGGGTGTTTGGGGTCTTGGCTTTGGAAGGTGAGGTATGATAAGGCCTTTGTTACAGCATTGGTAAAAGGCTTGGGTCAAGGACATAGGTAATGGGGTGTATTATCTTATGGGCAGGCATGGTCGAGATGGGTCGACTTCAATGGCATTTATGGAGTTGGATGAATTATGAGAGGGAAGTGGATTTTGGGTGACATTTGGGCGATTTGGTGGAATTGGTGGTGAGATGATTTGTTTGTCAAGTAAGTCATGGATCTCATGCCTAAGGCGATAGCAACGGTTGGTTGAGTGGCCTTTAGCTTAGTGGAATTTGTAGTATTCATTCTCATTATAGTTCTTGGGCAATGAGTTTGGTGGTGGTCTTGGGTCGAGAGGTTTCAACAGGCCTCGGCTTTTTAGCTTCTCAAGTACTTTCTCAAGTGGCATATGCAGCTCGGTGAATTGGCGAGGTGGGTTGGTGTCATTTAGGGAGATAGGTTGAGTGGGTTGGCTTATGGCATTGACCTCGGCATTGTTTTTCCCAGCAAAGTTTGGCCTGCGGCTCCTTTGGACTTCTTCTGTCTTGATTGACCCATCGGCAATAGCATCCTCAACTTATGTACCTGCTCCAATAAGAGCCTTGAAATTAGGGAAGTAGTGAGCAAAGAGGTGCTTGTGATACATCGGCAATAGGTTCTTAACCACCAACTAAATCTGATCTTCTTCATTCGGTCTATTAGCCATTTTCGAGGCCTTTTGCCTTCACTTTGTAATGAAAGAAGAGAAAGTCTCATTAGCCCATTGTTTCATGGTCTCTAGGTCCCTTCGTGTGACATCCACCTCAGTGTTATACTTGTAGTGCTCCGAAAACTCATTACAAATGTCTTCCCAAGTCCGAGTTCTATTCTCATCCAAGGCTAGGAACCACTTTAAAGCGAAAGTGGCTAGGGTTTCAGGGAACATTTGAGCCAAGAGTTCATCTGTCGCTCCTCGAGGGTGCATAGCTCGTACATACATCTTCAAATGGGTCTTAAGGCAACCCGTTCCATCAAACTTTTCTAATTCGGGCATCTTGAATTGTAGTGGAATACGAGCTTGAGGAAAGAAAGATAGGGTACGTACATCCACCATGTCATCTGTCCTACGGATTCCCCTTATAGTTCTCTCCAAGGCTTCTACCTTGCTAGCCAACACAGAGTCTGTATCAGAGGTCTTCCCCTTACTTCCCCCTTCTAGGTTAAAAACTTCAGGTGATTCATTTCCCTTGGGCTTAGTACTTCCTCCTTCATTGGTTTTAGTGCCTTCTCCAGACTGAGTCCCATTTTCGGTGTTATCCCCCGGGGTACGGCCATTATTCTGTTTGGGTTCCGACATCTTATGTTGGATATCTTGGGCCATTTTCAATGCTCTCTCAGATACATCAGTGGTGTAGTCAAGCTTGGTTATGATAGCCTTCAAACAAGTCTCAACATCAAAACCCCCTTTACTAGTTGCTTCATCGGCCATATCTGATTGGTTGGTAGGATCAATCTTCACTAAGCGCCCTTGCTGGTTGCGGATCCAAGCCAGTACGTCCTCTCACTCCTCTAAGAAGGGAACAATCAGTCTCTCATCCTAAGGGCATGTCCTAAGCTTCCATATTTGTCTCAATGACTTCACACCATATATACTCAATTAGTCCCTTTCAATTCAATCATCTTTGCAAGGGTCATGGGGCAAAAGGTACGTATTAAGGATATAGGGTGCAAAGGTCCTCTATTAATTTTCCATTAAGCACATCACAAACACGGTCATGATATCATTATGTGAGCGCCGTGTCCTTTCACCACGTCGGCTCGGGAGTACGCCACTAACCGCGGACGGTTAGGGCGGAGGGGGAGTCTCCACCAGATTTTGGCCTCGGGAACCGATTGACCCCTAGCAAGGGCCCAACTCGTCATCACCCAAAGAATCAAGGTTCGGAGCTAAGGTACGCGGACGGGAAGGTGTTAGGCACCCGTCTGCACCCGGCTAAAATCCGACCTCACATACACTTATTGGCTTTAATTAAAAAGGGATTAATCAAACTTGACCACTATGCAGACAATTAGGTAAAATCAAATAAAGGCATGCAATGATGAAAGATAAAAAGGATTTAAAGAGAAATATTTGAGCATATACACACATATAAGAGAAAGGGGGTGAAATCAACGGAGAACTTACACTGCCTGTACTGCCTGTAAGAGAGAAAAGAAGATTAAACTGAAAAAAATAAGGTCATGCACGTACGTGCATATTGGAGGCACGTACGTGCATACCCTAAATGAAATCCATGCGAAAATGCAAATCTAAACCTATTGTGCAATTATCATACCTGTGTGACACTACGAATGATCAGGGTATGTACAGAAACCATCTAAACATGCTTTGAAAACATAAGAAAAACAATCTAGATCTAAATGTCGAGATACGACGTATACAAAAGAAATGCCAGAGGACCTATTTTAGATCTATGAACGCAGAAATGAATTTATGTTGAGTCTAAATGCATCATGTATTCAGGCAATAAATGAAAAGATGCATAAGATGTACATTTCATGCAATATCCTAAATAATATCATCAAATCATTGAAGGAAAACGAAATTGAGGGTTAAGAACCATTACCCTCAGGGCGGGCAGCAACAGCGATTCCTTCGTCAATCCTACTCTCCGGACTTCCCGTAGACACAGCCGCCAATATCAGGTTTTTTAGAGTGGTCGTTTGGTAGCCAAAATCCGATCCCCTCTCTTGAATGAAAGCAGGGTATTTATAGGCGGGGATTAGGGTTTAATTCGGGGGTTTCTAGGGTTTCCCAGCCGCCACTGAGCAGCTGTCAGCGTGGGGGCTATATAAGGTAAGAGGCAATTTCGGGGGGAAAGAGATGGAATTCAAAAAGAGAGGGCATAACCGTACGTGCATGGTCTATGCACGTACGTGCATATCCCATGCACGTACGTGCATGGGGTATCGAACCAAGGCCAAAGGCCTGCTGTGTCTCCGTGAGTCCTTCGGGCGTGCTTGCGATGGTCCGTTGGCTACTGCCCTTCATCATCGGGTCTCAGAAAGTGGCTTGAGGTGTCAAGTGGTACAAAATGGGGTGTTAACACATTACAAACAAATGTGGGTACATAAGGGTGAAACCATAGTGCCCTACAAGTCTATCTATATGGACTAATGATAAGGGTAGGCTGGGGTCCTTCACTTGCTTGAGCAATCTTTATACCTAACCACATGTGGCATCAGGAACGCCGCTGTCACACCCCATTTTTGCACCACCTTACTAGGGCTCATCATTTCGTGCATGTTTTTGTTTGGTTTTTGAGTCTAGTCACTTGCATTAGTTTTCTAGAGTCACAAGGACAATGGATATGAATTTTGGTTCAAATTGGAGTTGATCTTGAGGGATAATAAGAGCTTTTGTGACTTGAGGGCCATAATCGTCTTTTAAGTCCCAAACTTTTCATTTGACTTGGAATGATCTCCAAATTGTCAATTGGAGTTCATATGGATGCATATGAGGTATTTCTAGGTTCAATTTTGTACCGGTTGTCATCTTAAGTCCCGTGGCCCTGATGATGAGTTTAGTGTGGTTATTTACGGATTATCCTTGAAGAATTAGTGCGAATCACAGCATGAGATTTTTGGTTAAAATGAAAAGAAAATTATTTTATTAAATTAGCCATTTTTATCATGACACTAACACGTGTACGTATGTGATGAGTGTGTGTACGCACATACGATACATGTGCATGCGTGTTAGCGGTCAGTCTCCTAATTTTTATAAAAGACAATTTCCTTTTCCTATTCAGATTAGAAGTCTTTTATCATTATAAAATACCTTTTGATTATTCTCCAAGGAAACCTAGTCCAGGAAGGAAAGGGAAACTCCAGATTTCAGCTATAAATACTCTCTTAATGTCTTTAAACAAGGGGGAGGAGAAGAGGGTTTGGAGGGAGTGAAATTCGTCATAATTCAGCAGCAGATTTTCTGAAAACCAGCAGTCGTATTTTAATCATAACTTTTTCATCCGAAGTCAGAATTTGATGAAATTGGTCTTGTTCGAAAGATAATTCAATTCTCTACAACTTTGTATTTCACAAGATTTGTCCACATCCAACGTTTTCATACCCAAAAACGCGATTGAAGTTGCTGCTGCTGCAAAGTGACGAAAATCACTTTTCTTTTCTCTTGTTCTCTTTTTGTTTTCTATTTTCTTTTCAAAGTTGAGTGAGTTTTGATCTCTTTGCTGTGATACCACTTTGACAAAGAGGAGGATTCGTGTTGGTTTGATTCACTCTAAAGACCTGAGGAGCCACGAACAATTACAAACACAAAGGAAGGCCCTTCCTAAGGTGTTCTCCTTCTCTATTCAAGCTTAAACTAGGTTTTCATATGGGTTAGGCTTATTGCATGTTAAAGGCAACTTTTTTTATCATGTATTAACACTCTAGCTAGTTAATATACATGGAATATCTATTGTTTATCTACTGTTTAGCATGCTTTAGGGCTGTCCTTTAGGTTTTTAATGCATAGTTATGATTCTTGTGCTCCTATTTGTCCTTGTGCTAGGATTAGTGTCATTGCATATTAGAGTTAGGATTTTCATCATGTTATATTGCTTTAGTTAGTTAATATGCATGATTTAATTTCTGTTTAGTTTGGTTTTAGCATGATTAAAGTATGTCTTGTGGGTTTTTAAGCATATTTGTGAGTTTAGGGTTTTAGAGTCATTGTTTCGTGTTTGTTTTCATATAGCATGATAAAGTAGACTTTTTTATTGGTTTTTCTTCGTGTTTGCTGTATATGTTTTTCATATGGAGTAAACATGATAGTTTTGCATGCATGTGAGTATGTTTTAGGGTTTTTATGCATGATATGGTTCTAGGAATATGTTAGGACTTATTATTGTTCGCTGTTTTTGCTATTGGCATGCTTAGTGGATGATTTTAGGTCATAATACTATTCTGTCCAGATTTGCATGTTAGTGTTTTTGCATGGTTTTGAGCACTTGTAAGGGTGCAAATAGGTGTGGTATTTGTCCTATGGCAAATAGGGCTGCTTATGTCTGAAATAGCTAATGTTTGGAGTAATTGCGCTCAGGTAAGTGGGTGTGAAGGTGCCCCAATTCACCTTTCTTTCTTAACTCATTCTCTTCTCCCTATCTAGGGTTAATTTTTAATATGATCCTATGGTTTAATTAGAGGTTTCCTTCATAAACAAAATTCTGGTTTTTATTAAGGTTTCCATTTTGTGGATTTCTTTCCTAAAATCAAACTTTCTATCAATTCTCTTTTGATCAAATAAGGAAACCTAGGGTTTTTACCATAGGTTTGTATTAGGATTTAACCTTAGTTCTAATCGAACTACGTGGACTTTGATCCATGTATTTCGTTGCATGGTACGTAGGCGCTCTTCGTGAGGCTCAAGTCCGTTCTAGGATCCAAGCATCCTAGGTTTATTTATGTTTTCTTTTCTTCTTTTTATTTTCTGTTTTTATTTGCTTATTATGCATGGATGGATGAATGAAATATATGATATGCATGCAATTCTTGTGATGATATACTTGCTGATTTTTGTATGGAAAGACTTTAATTTAGCCCAAATGAACTGAGAGACCGAAAGGGTGACATGGGTGCCTATAGGCTTTGCCTAGAACCTTCCCATGTCATAACTTAGCCTCCGAATCCCCGATTTCTTTGGTTTTCAAAAGATTGGTTTTTGCCTTTCCTTTTTTATGGAGTCATTCAAATTGTTTTCCTAAAACAAACTATTTTTAGGGTTTTCCTTGTTTCCTTTAAAAAATAAGGTGGCGACTCCTTTCCTTTTTCTTTTTCAAACCCACTTTCTTTTCAATCCCTCGTGGGCCCAATTTCCGGGGTTCATAGTTTGGCGACTCCACTGGGGATGTTGTGGGCTAGACTCTATAAAGTTTAATTGGGCTAAGTTAATTTCTTATGTTTAATTAAAATCAATCACATTGCATCCGCTTGATTGTGTGCTTTCATTTATTGCCTTGTGTGCGCAAACTCTTGCATGCTAGGATCGATGTCCCTCGATGTATCCTTGCCAACGATCGGCCTAGTCTCAACCTTGGTTTTCCTGATTCCATGTGTTGGGGCGAAAGCTATCAACCTCTCTTGCCTAGTACCCTTGGGCTTGCCCTTGGGTATATTAAATGAGTTAATCACGTACTGCTGGACCCACGCGGCATTCCTGATGCCACATGTGGTTAGGTATAAGGATTGCTCAAGCAAGTGAAGGACCCTAGCCTACCCTTATCATTAGTCCATATAGACAGACTTGTAGGACACTACGGTCTCACCTTTATGCACCCACAATTGTTTGTAATGATGCTATGCCGTGTTTGTGGTGTGAGGCTTTATATCTTATGCCCTTAATATAGACCTTTAAACCCTAGCCTTCGTTAAGGCCATGGGTTAGGAGGAATAAATTAAGGAAATAGGATGTAAAGCTATGTTTGTGATGTGCTAGTCCTAGGGGATTAATTAAACCTAATTGAAGGACTCTATGCCCTATTCTTTAAAACATACCCTTAATCCATGACCCCTGTAAAGGTAATTGGATAAAAGGAATGAATTAATTGAACATGGTGTAGAGACCGAATTCATTAAGGAAAATATGGAGGTTTAGGACAGATCCTTAGGCTAAAGGTTAAAACTTTTCTATCCATAGATGTGCTGGCTTGGATCCGCAATCCACAAGGGCGTCTAGTGAGTGTTGAGTCTACCCATCAGACAGACATGGCCGACGAAAGAACTAGTGAGGGGCATTTTGACATTGAGGCTTGCCTGAAAGCCATCATGGCCAAGCTTGACCATACCGCCGAGACATCCGATACCGCATTGAAAATGGCTCAAGAGAACCAACAGAAGATGGCGGATCTTGAACAAAATGGCTCTAAGGCCCATTCCTCGGGTATACCTCATGGGGCTGGCACCGAAGAGGGACCTCAATCCAATGAGAACACCAAGACAAGGGGGGAAAGTAACTCGAAACCTGAGGTCACCAACCTAGAAGGGGAAGCCAAGGGGAAAGGTACTAGCAGTGATTTCGTGTTAGCTAGCAAGGTAGAAGCTTTGGAGAGAACCATAAAAGGGATTCGCAGGGCTGATGACATGGTCGATGTGCGGACTCTATCCCTGTTTCCAACGGCTCGTATTCCACTACAATTCAAGATGTCGGAGTTAGAAAAGTTCGATGGGACGGGTTGCCCTAAGACTCATTTGAAGATGTACGTGCGAGCTATGCACCCTCGAGGGGCTACTGACGAGCTTTTAGCTCAAATGTTCCATGAAACCTTGGCCACTTCTGCTTTGAAATGGTTCTTATCCTTGGATGAGAATAGAACCCGGACTTGGGAAGACATATGCAATGAGTTTTCAGAGCACTACAAGTATAACACAGAGGTGGACGTTACTCGAAGGGACCTAGAAACTACCAAGCAAGGGGCTTATGAAACTTTCTCCGCTTACATTACAAGGTGGAGACAAAAGGCGTCGAGAATGACGGATAGGCCGAATGAGGAGGACCAAATTCAGTTAGTGGTTAAGAACCTGCTGCCCGTGTATCACAAGCACCTATTTGCCCACTATTTCCCAAATTTCAAAGCTCTCATTGGGGCTGGCACGCAGGTTGAAGATGCTATCAATGATGGGACAATCAAGACTGAGGAAGTGAGGAGTTGCAAGACAAACTTTACTGGGAAGAACAATGCCGAGGTCAACACCATAACTCAACCAATCCAACCCTTTTCTCTCAATGATGTCAACCCACCTCGCCAATTCACTGACCTATTCATGCCACTCGAAAGAGTCCTTGAAAAGCTCATAAGTCGTGACCTATTGAAGCCACTCGACCCAAGACCCCCACCAAATCCCTTACCCAAGAGCTACAATGAGAATGAGTACTGCAAGTACCACCAATCCAAAGGCCATGCCACCAATCACTGTATTCGCCTTCGCCACCAAGTCCAAGACCTCATTGACAAGTAAGTCATTTCACCACCAACTCGTCCAAATGTCACCCGTAATCCTCTCCCATCACACAACAACACACCCCCACCTAACACCATAAATGCCATTGGGGTTGAATCCTCTCGCCCTCGCCATCCCATAAGACAATACACTCCGCTCCCCATGACCTTAACCCGTCTCTTCACCATTTGCCGCAATAACAGCCTTATCATGCCACTTCCACCAAAGCCAAGACCATCAACCCCTCACCAATATTGCCAATACCATCGTGCACCCGGCCATGACACCGAGGCTTGTTCTACACTAAGGAAGATCATCCAAGACCTCATTGACCAAAAGGTTTTGTTGTTGCCAAAGAAATCTATCCAACAAGAGCTGAAAGAAAGATATGAAGCAGGGGATCCTCAGGTTGGCCTATTAGGTGAAGCGTCGGGGAAATATGATTACTATGTGCTGTACTCAAGCCCAAGTCCGATATCAGATGAGCCGATAGTCCCTTCAGGTTGGGATGACTTGCCGACAGAGATGGAGAGCATCGACATGATAGAATGGGATGACTTGATGAATGACTCCGAGGAAGTCCATGACATATGGGGTAGTGATGATGAGCTGGATCATATAACCAGAGGGGGTCGCCATTTCAAGCCTCCCCACCTAGAATCTGAAAATCCGTTGGAAGATTTGGAAGGGCAGAGGCGTCCTAGCTGGCAAGAAGAAGAGGATGAAGTGCTTAGGCAGCTGAAGAAGACCAATGCCAACATTACTATTTGGGGCTTGCTTATGGCCTCGCATAAGCACAGACAGACCGTGTTGAAACTGTTGAATCAGATACAAGTGCCTGTTGACACATCCCCCGAGGGATTGGTACATTTGGTGAATCCAACTCCCAAGAACTCAACCATCGTGTTCACCGATGTAGACCTACCTAAAAGCGGGCCGAGCCATTCTCAAGCTCTCTATGTGACCGTTGACACTATGGGGAAGAGGGTTCCCACCGTTCTTATCGACAATGGGTCCGCACTGAATGTATGTCCTCTCCGAACTGCCACTATTTTGGGTTTGGGACTCACTAATTTCACGCCATCTGGGCAGACTGTAAGAGCTTATGACAACACCCGCCGAGAAGTAATAGGGGTAGTTACTTTGCCTCTTATCATGGGACCCACTGAATTTAGGGTAGAATTCCAAGTGTTGGATGTGCCGTCATGTTTCAACTTGTTGTTGGGCCGACCTTGGATCCATCCTGTTGGGGCTGTGCCATCTTCACTCCATCAAAAGGTGAAGTTTCCTTATGAAGGAGCCATAGTAACGCTTCAAGGGGACTATGAATTGAAACTCGCAGGTGTGCCTATATGTGAGATACAACCTGAATCAGCAGCGATACCGCTATCTGGGTTTGACTATGTCCAATGCATTGAAAAAGAGCTCGAAAAGGGTGAATTAATACCCTTGGACTTTTGCCCCCATGGCAACTTGCACGTCGGTGAAATAATGAGAAAGATGAGTTTCTTTCCAGGCATGGGGCTAGGGCGTCGCCAACAAGGGATCCCTACGTCTATTCAAAGCCGTGTCACCTCATACACCTTCGGGCTAGGATATGAGCCCTCTAGAAATGATCATGCGGAAATGCTGAAGAGGAACAAAGAGAAAGTAAGAGCCAAAGCCGAGGGAAGGGTGCCAGACCTGAAGATCTCGCCATATCGACCTACTTTGAATGGTTACTTCGTCAAAGAAGGGGATGATTTTCTATATTGCGGGTTTCCAGAGCCCACCTTTGACCAAGCTACCAAGATCCGAGTTCCGGGTTTTGAAATCTTCTTCACCGAATGGTATCCAATCACAGCTGAAATGGTGGATGATGATGCCATCAATGATGAGTTCTGGGAAAAGAAAGAGGAGGACTGGGCAGAGAACCTTGATGCAGGGGCTATGACTGAAATGTTCCAAGACATGATCCTCACCGTGGAAGACTCGACCATTGAAGAACTCCAGGGTTCGTCCATTAGCCATGCTACCTTGCCACTCCTGAATTGGTACCTTGAATGTGGTGTCGTTGCGGAGATCCATGAAGAAGAAGACCTTGGCCTACCTGATAGCAGCTTGTAGGTGTCTTAGTTTAGTAATATTTCCCTAATTCAATAAGATGTATCTACTTTACTCACTTTGTGGAGTCATAGTATTGATACAGATTTGTTTGTTTTCCTTCTTTCTTTTGTGTGTCATTCCCATTATTCCTAGTCAATAAAGTGTGCTTTCTTTCTCTATATATGCAGTGTCTCTTTTCTCTCCTCTATGGATATTTATGGCATGGATATAGATCCTAGGAACGATGTCCCCCCGGAGTTCGTTGAGCAAAGGAAAAGGGGCGTCACCGAACCTAATGTGGATGAATTGGAATCAATCAACTTAGGGACGAATGAATTGTCAAGAATAGTTAAAATTGGGAAAACCCTCTCCCCCGTTGAAAAAGAAAAGATGATCTCCCTCTTGAAAGCCAACATTATGGCTTTTGCATGGTCTTATGAAGACATGCCTGGCATCGACCCCGATATTGTGCAACACTATATCCCCACTAATTCCCTAAAGAAGCCGGTAAAGCAGAAACTCAGAAGATTAAAACCAGAATGGGCTCTAAAAGTAAAAGAAGAGGTAACTAAACAACTAGACGCGGGTTTCCTCCAAGTTGTGGAGTACCCCGAGTGGTTGTCGAATATAGTGCCTGTGCCTAAAAAAGATGGGAAAGTGAGGATGTGTGTCGACTTCTAAGATCTCAACGCCGCGAGCCCTAAGGATGACTTTCCTTTACCCCATATCGACGTGTTGGCAGATAGCACAGTGGGACATGCACTCCTCTCCTTCATGGACGGATTCTCCGGGTATAACCAGATAAAGATGGCGCCTCAAGACATGCAGAAAACAGCCTTTATCACGCAATGGGGAACGTACTGTTACAAGGTAATGCCTTTTGGCTTAAGAAACGCTGGGGCTACTTACCAAAGAGCAGCTACGACCTTATTGCATGATATGATCCATAAGGAAGTCGAGGTTTATGTCGATGATATGATCGTAAAGTCCGTGGATAGAGAAGGGCATTTCAAGGCACTAGAGAAATTCCTAGAGCGAGCAAAAAAGTACAATCTCCGTCTCAACCCACAGAAGTGCGCTTTTGGTGTCACTGTAGGCAAGTTATTGGGGTTTATGATCACTCAGAGAGGTATCGAAGTGGACCCAGGGAAGATAAAAGCTATTGTGGAGATGGAGCCGCCTAGCACTGAGAAGCAGATCCAGGGTTTTCTGGGAAGAGTTCAATACATAAGCCGATTCATTGCCAACTTAACCATGGTTTGCGAACCAATCTTCAAATTGCTTAAGAAAGGTGTGCCAAAAGTATGGAACGAAGAATGCCAAGAGGCCTTTGAGACCATTAAGAGATACTTGAGCAATCCTCCAATCTTAGTTCCCCCACGGCAAGGTGCGCCGCTTTTGTTATACTTAACGGTCACCGAAACCGCGACGGGGGCTATGTTAGCTCAATATCTCGAAGGGTCTACAAAGGAGAATGCCATCTATTACTTAAGCAAGAAAATGACAGACTATGAAGTGAAGTACAATGCGATTGAAAAAGCTTGTGTGGCACTAGTATGGGCGGCGCAGAAACTCCGACACTACATGATGTCCTTCGAAGTGTTCTTGATAAGTCGCCCGTTAAAGTACCTGGTAGAAAGGCCAGTATTGTCATTCAGAACTGCTCGATGGTCAATTCTCCTCAATGAATTCGACATCAAGTACGTGAATCAGAAGTCTATCAAGGGAAGCGTCATCGCAGACTACCTAGCCAGCTGTCCGGTGTCATCATCCGCTTCGTTCAACGATCAATTCCTAGATGAGGACGTGCTAGAGATTGGTAGAAAAACTTGGAGAGTATACTTCGATGGGGCAGCCAATAAGAAAGGTTATGGGATAGGAGTCCTGCTGGTCTCACCCGAAGAGGCATTTACACCGTTGGCGGTCAAGTTGGGGTTCGAAGCTACCAACAACATTGCTGAGTATGAGGCATGTATCCTAGCACTGGAAGCGGCACTTGAATTGGGGATCAAAGAATTAGAAGTGTTCGGGGACTCGGCGCTAATCATTTGTCAGATAAAAGGGGAATGGAAAACTCGAGATGAGAAGCTGCTACCCTACCATGCCTACCTGGAAGCTCTAACCAAGGAGTTCTCAGAGATAGAATTTAACTATCTTTCGAGGAACAAGAACCAGTTCGCCGATGCCTTGGCGACCCTAGCATCCATGGTGGAGATACCTGAAGGGGGAAATGTGAAGCCATTGGTGATAGAATGCCGAGACAAGCCTGTGTACTGTTGTGCAATCCGAGGAGGAGAGGTAAATGATGGCCGTCCGTGGTTCCATGACATAAAGAAGTTCATTGAAGAAAGGGAATACCCAGAAGGAGCATCTCGTATCGATAGAAAAACCCTAAGGCGGTTGGCGAGTCACTATGTACTTTGTGGAGGAAAGCTATATCGGAGATCATACGACGGGATCCACCTGCTGTGTGTCACCGAGGAGGAAGCCGAGCATCTGATTAAAGAAATCCATGAAGGGACAGGGGCTCCGCATATGAATGGCTATATGTTAGCTAAGAAAATCATGAGGTTAGGCTATTATTGGTCCACCATGGAAAGAGGCTGCCACGCACATGTCAAGAAGTGCCACAAATGCCAACTGTTCGCCAGTGGACAACATTTGCCTTCTATGCCTTTAACGAGTATGTCATCACCTTGGCCATTCGCGGTATGGGGGATAGATATCATCGGACAGATCAAGCCAAAGGCATCAAATGGGCATGAATACATCCTGGTCGCCATCGACTACTTCACTAAGTGGGTGGAAGCAGCGTCCTTCAAGACCTTGAATTCCAAGAAGGTAGCACAGTTCATACAGCACAGCATCATCTATCGATATGGGGTATCGCATGAAGTTATCTCAGACAATGGCCAGCACTTTCAGAAAGAAACCCATGAGCTCTTGCAAAAGTATGGCATAGCCCACCATCTGTCGTCACCATACCGTCCTCAGACTAATGGAGCGGTGGAAGCAGCTAACAAGAACATCAAGAAGATACTACAGAAGACTGCGAACTCACACACAGACTGGCATGAGAAGTTGCCATTGGCTCAATGGGGTTACAGAACATCAATAAGGTCATCAACAGGGGCTACCCCTTATTCTCTAGTTTATGGAATGGAGGCCGTGTTGCCAGTTGAATTGGAAGTTCCTTCACTAAGAGTTGCCGTGGAGAGCCAGATAACAGAAGTGGACTGGGTTAAGAGCCGCTATGATGAGTTAGCTTTGCTGGATGAAAGGCGTTTAAGGGCGCTGTATCATGTTCAGGGGTATCAACGGAGAGTTGCCAGAGCATTCAACAAGCATGTCAAAGATCGAGGTCTAAAGAAAGGGGATGTAGTGCTGAAAGAAATCAGAGCTCCAGTGTTCGATCCGCGGGGAAAATTCAAGCCAAGTTGGGGTGGGCCATACATTATCAAAGAGATATTGCCAGCAGGGGCTGTTCGCCTCATGGATTTAGATGGAATTGAGTTCGCTCGTCCAACTAATTTGGATCAATTGAAGAAATATCATGTTTGAAGCCTGCTAGGTTGAAAACCCGTAAGGGCGGCCTAGGCAAAAGTTAAGGCATAAGAACTACGTAAGACCTGATTCTCCATTCAAAAACAAAAAAAAAAAACAAAAACAAAAAACAAAAAAAAAAGAAGGAAAAAAACCATGGAGATACGTAGGCAACCCATAAAGTTACCTTGGGTGCGGTCTAAATCAAACAAGAAAATCCCAAATTTGATTTATTATTGGCAATTTATCCAAAACTAAAATTGATTGACATAGCAATTCATTGGTATTAAGTAAAAGAACTGTAAAAATGCCATAAATATCCTATTCTATTTTCTTGAGCCTCTTTGCAGCTCGCTCCTCAGCTTTCTTCTTCTCTCTTTCATGTCTTCTTTTCTTCCTGAAGTCGTGTTCATAAGCTGCTGTCACTGCTTCCATAATATCTTCTCTGCAAGGTCCAAGTTCATTGTTCTTGATAAGTCCAAAAATCCTTTCTCTTCGAGTAGTCTCTCTCTCACCCAAATTACTTTTCAACCATTCCTTATACTCTGAGCTCATCATATACGGACCATCAGTATTCGTAACTTGGGTTAGTATCAACTTGCTAGGCCATCGGTCCTCCGCCTAAGTCACTACAGAAAGACCCGCGGGCACCACAGGATAGTCACCTTTCAAGGAAGTAGGTATGGTTTGCATGGCACCCATCTGACGAAGAACCCTTAAAGGCCAATAAAAAGAAGTAGACCTCAGTCCTATGAGTCTCACCATGGCGCATCCAGAAGTCCGCAGAAGCACCTGGTCACTGCAGCCCCATATGAATACAAACCACTTGACACTCCTCCAAGAAAGGGTTTGGAAGTAACCTAGCCAATCTCTCAATGAAAATTGCCCAGGTAGTTCAATGCGGCGAAGGCAGTAATGCTGGGGCTTGTATGGTGTAATGGCAACTGGTGACAAGAAATTCAGTCTTTCAAGCAACCACATATGCAGTAGAATGGGGCTACCTCCTAAAGGAACCTTTGGGTCCTCATGAGTTTTATCCAAACCATTCAGGGTTTCAGCTAGCACCATGGGAATCAAGTTATGGCCCTTGGCAAGGAGAGGAATCAAGTCACAGATTTGAATGGGAACATGTGGAGTACCAGTGGAAATAAGAAAATGACCAATGAGGCAAAAGGCAAGAGCATGCTTAATAGGAAAGGTAAAATTCAGAATACCTTTACTATCATAAGCTAAAAAAGAGGTTGCCAATTTCATCAAGTCTACCATATGGTCCTTTACAAACGTAGAGGCATATTGTGGGTGAATCCCAAGTAGATTGGAGAAAGAAGTAAGAAAGCTTGGGCGAGGAGTAGGGAGAATGAAAGGACCTACCGTTGAAACTCCATACAATGCACAGAATTCCTCCATGGTTGGGCACAGTTCTTCATAGTTGAAGCGGAACACATGAACTTGAGGATCCCAAAAATATGTAGCAGCAGTCAAGAGGTTCGTTTCAAGCCTCACATGCCTCAAGGAGAGCAATGGATCCAAGCCAAAGCACTTGAACTCAGATTTTGCTTCAGCACTCATAACTCTCAAAACCCCTCCTAAAAATTTGTCTAGAGCCTCCATAATTTCTAATGAATGAATACAAGTAGGTTTAGGAACCTCTTGGATGTGTTTTTATAGGGAAAAGGTCACAAATCCAAGTTCAAATAGGAAAAAACCCATCAGAATAGGAAGTTTCCTATTCAAAGTGGGATTTCCGCTTTGGGCTCGGGTAACCACCCAGGCCTGGGCGGCTAGCCTCCTGAGGCCTGGTGGTCACCCAAGCCACCTTGTTTTGGCTTTCTCCCTCGCTTTGTCTCGCCTTGGCGCGTGATCAAACCTCCTTCCAAATGAGATATTCAACACTTTTTGAGCGTAAAATCAATCAAATTCCATCTTGAAATCAATTCCTTGAATTGATTTTATGTTCAAAAGGGTTGAATATATTTCCCCTGTGTCATGCCAACTCAAGTGACAATGTGTTAAGTCACTTTCCTCTTGCACCATGCCTGTTCAATCTTGATAAATTGATCATATATCCTCATTTCAAATCTTGATTTTTCATCCCACTTGGTTGAATATACTCATCACTTGAATATATTCTTCCATTTCAAAAGTGTATTGACTATTTGAATATGCTTCTCGGTTTCAAATTCTCATTCCCTATCCTACTTGGTTGAATATATTCATTACTTGAATATATTTTTCCATTTCAAAAGTGTATTCACCCTTTGAATATGCTTCTCAGTTTCAAATTCTCATTTTCTATCATACTTGGTTGAATATATTCATCACTTGAATATGTTCTTCCATTTCAAAAGCATGTTCGCCCATTGAATATGCTTCCTAGTTTCAGATTTCATTATCACTTACTTGGTTAAATATATTCATCACTTGAATATATTTCTCCATTTCAATGGTATGTTCATCACTTGAACATACTTCTCAGATATTTTGTCACTTACTTGGTTAAGTATATCCATCGCTTGGGTACACTTCTCCATTTCAATGGTATGTTCATCACTTGAACATACTTCTCAGATCATTTGTCACTTACTTGGTTAAGTATATCCACCACTTGGGTATATTTTTTCCATTTCAATGGTATACTCATCACTTGAGTATACTTCTCAGATATTTTGCCACTTACTTGGTTAAGTATATCCATCGCTTGGGTATATTTCTCCATTTCAATGGTATGTTCATCACTTGAACATACTTCTCAGAATATTTGTCACTTACTTGGTTAAATATATTCATGACTAGAATATATTTCTCCATTTCAATGGTGTACTCATCACTTGAGTACACTTCTCAGATTATTCTCTATCTTACTTGCTTAAGGATATCCATCGCTTGGATATATTTCTCTATTTCAATGGTATGTTTATCACTTAAACATACTTGTCACTTACTTGGTTAAGTATATCCATCACTTGGATATATTTCTCTATTTCAATGGTATGTTTATCACTTAAACATACTTGTCACTTACTTGGTTAAGTATATTCGTGACTAGAATATATTTCTCCATTTCAATGGTGTACTCATCACTTGAGTACACTTCTCAGATTATTCTTATCTTACTTGGTTAAATATATCCGTCGTTTGGATATATTTCTCCATCTCAATGGTATGCTCATCACTTGAGTGTACTTCTCAGCTTACTTGGTTAAATATATCCATCACTTGGATACATTTCTCCATTTCAAAAGTATGTTCATCACTTGAACGTATTTCTCAGTCTTTTTCAATCATTAAGTATACTCATCACTTGAGTATATTTCTCAGCATCTTTTTCATCACTTGGTTAAATATGTTCGTGACCTGAATATATTTCTCCATTTCAAAAGTACACTCATCACTTGAATACACCTCTCAGATTATTCTTATCCTACTTGGTTAAAGATATCCATCGCTTGGATATATTTCTCCATTTCAATGGTATGCTCACCACTTGAGTATACTTCTCAGATTTCATTCTCAGATTACTTGGTTAAATATATCCATCGCTTGGATATATTTCTCCATTTCAATGGTATGCTCACCACTTGAGTATACTTCTCAGATTTCATTCTCACATTACTTGGTTAAATATATTCGTGACCTGAATATATTTCTCCATTTCAGTGGTATACTCATCACTTGAGTATACTTCTCAGATATTTTGTCACTCACTTGGTTAAATATATTCGTGACCTGAATATACTTCTCCATTTCCAAGGTACGTTCATCACTTGAATGTACTTTTCAGATCTCATTCTCATCACTTGGTTAAATATATTCGTGACTAGAATATATCTTTCCATTTCAAAAGTATGTTCATTCGTAGTGGCTTGAATATGCTTCTCTTATCAATTCTCAACCCTCAGTGGTTTAAGTATACTCATGACTTGAGTACACTTCCTTATTTCAGTCTCAGGTTTTCAACCTCCCATCATTGTTGGTATCAGTGTGTGATTTCTCCGGGCTTTTTGGCCAAAAATGGGTTGTTCTTTATCATTGGTTCACAAGTGTAACTTGTTCGCCAATGAGGGGCTTCTGTCACACCCCATTTTTGCACCACCTTACTAGGGCTCATCATTTCGTGCATGTTTTTGTTTGGTTTTTGAGTCTAGTCACTTGCATTAGTTTTCTAGAGTCACAAGGACAATGGATATGAATTTTGGTTCAAATTGGAGTTGATCTTGAGGGATAATAAGAGCTTCTGTGACTTGAGGGGCATAATCATCTTTTAAGTCCCAAACTTTTCATTTGACCTTGGAATGATCTCCAAATTGTCAATTGGAGTTCATATGGATGCATATGAGGTATTTCTAGGTTCAATTTTGTACCGGTTGTCATCTTAAGTCCCGTGGCCCTGATGATGAGTTTAGTGTGGTTATTTACGGATTATCCTTGAAGAATTAGTGCGAATCACAGCATGAGATTTTTGGTTAAAATGAAAAGAAAATTATTTTATTAAATTAGCCATTTTTATCATGACACTAACACGTGTACGTATGTGATGAGTGTGTGTACGCACATACGATACATGTGCATGCGTGTTAGCGGTCAGTCTCCCAATTTTTATAAAAGACAATTTCCTTTTCCTATTCAGATTAGAAGTCTTTTATCATTATAAAATACCTTTTGATTATTCTCCAAGGAAACCTAGTCCAGGAAGGAAAGGGAAACTCCAGATTTCAGCTATAAATACTCTCTTAATGTCTTTAAACAAGGGGGAGGAGAAGAGGGTTTGGAGGGAGTGAAATTCGTCATAATTCAGCAGCAGATTTTCTGAAAACCAGCAGTCGTATTTTAATCATAACTTTTTCATCCGAAGTCAGAATTTGATGAAATTGGTCTTGTTAGAAAGATAATTCAATTCTCTACAACTTTGTATTTCACAAGATTTGTCCAAATCCAACGTTTTCATACCCAAAAATGTGATTGAAGTTGCTGCTGCTGCAAAGTGACGAAAATCACTTTTCTTTTCTCTTGTTCTCTTTTTGTTTTCTATTTTCTTTTCAAAGTTGAGTGAGTTTTGATCTCTTTGCTGTGATACCACTTTGACAAAGAGGAGGATTCGTGTTGGTTTGATTCACTCTAAAGACCTGAGGAGCCACGAACAATTACAAACACAAAGGAAGGCCCTTCCTAAGGTATTCTCCTTCTCTATTCAAGCTTAAACTAGGTTTTCATATGGGTTAGGCTTATTGCATGTTAAAGGTAACTTTTTTTATCATGTATTAACACTCTAGCTAGTTAATATACATGGAATATCTATTGTTTATCTACTGTTTAGCATGCTTTAGGGCTGTCCTTTAGGTTTTTAATGCATAGTTATGATTCTTGTGCTCCTATTTGTCCTTGTGCTAGGATTAGTGTCATTGCATATTAGAGTTAGGATTTTCATCATGTTATATTGCTTTAGTTAGTTAATATGCATGATTTAATTTCTGTTTAGTTTGGTTTTAGCATGATTAAAGTATGTCTTGTGGGTTTTTAAGCATATTTGTGAGTTTAGGGTTTTAGAGTCATTGTTTCGTGTTTGTTTTCATATAGCATGATAAAGTAGACTTTTTTATTGGTTTTTCTTCGTGTTTGCTGTATATGTTTTTCATATGGAGTAAACATGATAGTTTTGCATGCATGTTAGTATGTTTTAGGGTTTTTATGCATGATATGGTTCTAGGAATATGTTAGGACTTATTATTGTTCGCTGTTTTTGCTATTGGCATGCTTAGTGGATGATTTTAGGTCATAATACTATTCTGTCCAGATTTGCATGTTAGTGTTTTTGCATGGTTTTGAGCACTTGTAAGGGTGCAAATAGGTGTGGTATTTGTCCTATGGCAAATAGGGCTGCTTATGTCTGAAATAGCTAATGTTTGGAGTAATTGCGCTCAGGTAAGTGGGTGTGAAGGTGCCCCAATTCACCTTTCTTTCTTAACTCATTCTCTTCTCCCTATCTAGGGTTAATTTTTAATATGATCCTATGGTTTAATTAGAGGTTTCCTTCATAAACAAAATTCTGGTTTTTATTAAGGTTTCCATTTTGTGGATTTCTTTCCTAAAATCAAACTTTCTATCAATTCTCTTTTGATCAAATAAGGAAACCTAGGGTTTTTACCATAGGTTTGTATTAGGATTTAACCTTAGTTCTAATCGAACTACGTGGACTTTGATCCATGTATTTCGTTGCATGGTACGTAGGTGCTCTTCGTGAGGCTCAAGTCCGTTCTAGGATCCAAGCATCCTAGGTTTATTTATGTTTTCTTTTCTTCTTTTTATTTTCTGTTTTTATTTGCTTATTATGCATGGATGGATGAATGAAATATATGATATGCATGCAATTCTTGTGATGATATACTTGCTGATTTTTGTATGGAAAGACTTTAATTTAGCCCAAATGAACTGAAAGACCGAAAGGGTGACATGGGTGCCTATAGGCTTTGCCTAGAACCTTCCCATGTCATAACTTAGCCTCCGAATCCCCGATTTCTTTGGTTTTCAAAAGATTGGTTTTTGCCTTTCCTTTTTTATGGAGTCATTCAAATTGTTTTCCTAAAACAAACTATTTTTAGGGTTTTCCTTGTTTCCTTTAAAAAATAAGGTGGCGACTCCTTTCCTTTTTCTTTTTCAAACCCACTTTCTTTCAATCCCTTGTGGGCCCAATTTCCGGGGTTCACAGCCGCGTGGGTCCAACAGTACGTGATTAACTCATTTTATATACCCAAGGGCAAGCCCAAGGGTACTTAGCAAGAGAGGTTGAGAGCTTTCACCCCAACACATGGAATCAGGAAAACCAAGGTTGAGGCTAGGCCCGTCAGTGGCAAGGATACATCGAGGGACATCGATCCTAGCATGTAAGAGTTTGCGCACACAATGCAATAAATGAAAGCGCACAATTAAGCGGATGTAATGTGATTAATTTTAATTAAACAAAAGAAATTAACTTAGCCCAATCAAATTATATAGAGTCTAGCCCACAAATCCCCACTGGAGTTGCCAGTCTGTGGACCCCGGAAAGCGGGTCCACACAATGGAGTTTAAAAGAAAGACCTTAGGTTTGAAAAAGGAAAAGGGAGTCGCCACCTTATTTTTTAAAGGAAACAAGGAAAACCCTAAAAAACAGTTTTGTTTTAGAAAAACAAAAGAATGACTCCATGTTTAAAAATGGTAAGGCAAAAGATCTTTTGGAAACCAAAGAAATCGGGGACTCGAAGGCTAAATTACGACATGGGAAGGTTCTAGGCAAAGCCTATAGGCACCCATATCGCCCTAAACGGTCTCTTAATTTAATTGGGCTAAATCAAAGTCTTAATCACACGCAAATCAACAATTATCATAAAAAAGATAGCATGCATATCATCCATTCATTCATCTATATAATCAAGTAAATCAAAGAAAAACAGAAAAAAGAAAGAGGGAAAGGAAAACCTAGGATACTTAGTATCCTAGGGCGGACTTGAACCTCACGAAGAGCGCCTACGTACCATGTATAGAAATACATGGATCAAAGTCCACGTAGTTCGAAAGGGAATAGGGTTATAACCTAATAGAGGCCTATGGTAAACCCTAAGTTTCCTTTCAAGAAAAACATGGTAAGTCTCCAAAAATAAATGATTCTCAAAAGATCTTTAGTAAATATGGAATTTGATAAAGATGGAAACTCTGATTTAAAAGGTATTTTTATGAATGGAAACTATAGGAATTACCATACCCCTCTATTAGGAAATAACCCTAGGAGGGGAGAAAGGGAAAGTTTCAAGGAAAGGAAAGAAGGGTGAATTGGGGCACCCTCATACCCTACTTACCTTTAAGCAAAAGCAACTTGTCAAAATAACCACCCTATTGCATAGGGTAATTACCTTATTTGCAAGATTTCATCTTGCAATAGCCAAAATAACCACCCCACATTAGTGGGGTAGTTGCACCTGTTGTACCTGTCAAGCACCTGCAATTTCCATGCAAAACATACCAAGAATACCAACCAACCAAGCTAGGTTCCAATCAAGCAATTATCATGCTTAAACATAGGCTAACACATCATATTAAGGACAAATAACAGATCTGGATAGAATTGAAAATAAGGCTTAAAATCCTTCATAAGTCATGTAAACAACACGAATCATGAAATAAAGTAAACCCTAACTCAACCATATATGCAATAACATGCAAAAACCCTAAAAATTCATCCATATGAATGCTCCAAATATCATATTTAGGTCAATAAACAAATCTGGACAGAATAGAAATAAGGTCTATATTCATCCACTAAATATGCAAACAACATAAACAGGGAACAAATACAAACCCTAATTTAATCCTAGAACCATGACATGCATAAAAACCCTGAAATCTACTACATGAATGCTAAAAATTCCATAGTTATCTAATATGCAACACACATATAGCAACTATGAAGAAAAACAGAGAAAATCCCTAAGCTATCATGCTATATGTAACTAAACCCACACAAGGATGATAAAAACCCTAGAATCACAATGGTGCATAAAATCACATGGAATAACACTCTAGCATACTAAACAGCCCATGAACATTAACCTAAACATGCATACTAGCCAATAGAAACAGCAAAACACAATAAAAATATAAGCTTTAATATGCAAAAGAGTTATTTCATGCAGAAAACCAATTTTAGCACTAAGGAAACCCTAGAATCCCAATCATGCAGTAAATCACATGGAATAACACTCTAGCATACTAAACAGCCCATGAACATTAACCTAAACATGCATACTAGCCAATAGAAACAGCAAAACACAATAAAAACATAAGCTTTAATATGCAAAAGAGTTATTTCATGCAGAAAACCAATTTCAGCACTAAGGAAACCCTAGAATCCCAATCATGCAGTAAATCACATGGAATAACACTCTAGCATACTAAACAGCCCATGAACATTATCCTAAACATGCAAATTAGCTAATAGAAACAGAAAAACACAATAAAAACATAAGCTTTAATATGCAAAAGAGTTATTTCATGCAGAAAACCAATTTCAGTACTAAGGAAACCCTAGAATCCCAATCATGCAGTAAATCACATGGAATAACACTCTAGCATACTAAACAACCCATGAACATTATCTTAAACATGCATATTAGCTAATAGAAACAGCAAAACACAATAAAAACATAAGCTTTAATATGCAAAAGAGTTATTTCATGCAAAAAACCAATTTCAGCACTAAGGAAACCCTAGAATCCCAATCATGCAGTAAATCACATGGAATAACACTCTAGCATACTAAACAGCCCATGAACATTATCCTAAACATGCATACTAGCTAATAGAAACAGCAAAACACAATAAAAACACATGCTTTAACATAACATGATGCTATTCTATGCAAAACCCTAATTTAAATGAAAGAGAGAGAGGGGGTATACCTGTATATAGAACCTTACTACTGTAGAGTTTGCTTCTCCTCTTGTGCACTGTTGGAAACACTCTCCTTCAAGCCTTCAAGCAAAGCTCCAGCCCTCCTTCAAGCTCTCTCTCTCACTCTCTCACTCAAAATTTAGGTTAAACTACCCTAAGGATAGCCTCCAAGTCTCACACATGCCTCACACTTTAGAAATTACCTCCCCTATTGCTGAAGTATAAAGGGGGTATTTATAGGGTTTGAAGGAAAACCCTCAATGGTTGGGATTAAAACCCTAGGTATTGATCCAAGGGATTAAAACCCTAGGTATTGATCCAAGGGCTCTTAGAGGTTCCCTTGGGGCTCAAGTAGGTCAAATAGGGTTAAAAATAGAGTTAAATGGCGGCTGGAGGCGAGCAAATCCGAGGAAATAGGATGGGAGCCGCGTCAACACTTAAAAAAGGAAAGTGGCTCGGGTGACCACCTGGGGCTGGGCGGCTAGCCACCTGGGCCCAGGCGGCTAGCCGTCCAGGCCTGGGTGGTCACCCGAGGCCATGTCACCTTCAGCCCATTTTTGACCCCTTCGACTTCCAAATGTGTTTCAGGGCTCAAATCAACTCCGATTTTGACGAAACGAAAGCCAAAACGACCGTGTTTCAAAGGGGAATGTAATTTAAGTCACTTGAGGGCAAGAAAACCTAGCCATGGCTGCATGGTTGGGTCCTACGAAGGTGGTTAATCGCTATGCCTCACCATTGTTTAGCTTAGGTATGCACATAGGGTCGCACCGAATGCTTTCCAATTCGAAATTCAACCTCCCTAAACACATTTGGGGATGAAATTAAGACTAATCAAAGTCAAATGAGTAGTCATAGGGTGAAAATCATGAGCCGATTCGAGCTAACCCGAAATAGGTCTCTTAACCAACCTGAGCCTTATTGAGCCATTCTAATCCCGAACCATCAATTCATCAAATTGAACCCATAAATACCTCAAATGCATCCATATGAACTCCAAATGGTAACTTGGAGATCATTTCAAGGTCAAATGGAAAGTTTGTGACCAAAAAGACGATTATGCCCCTCAAGTCAGAAAAGTTCTTATTAGCCCTCAAGATCAACTCCAAATCGAACCAAAATTCATACACATCATCCTTCGGACCCTAGAAACTCAATGCAAAAGACTAGACTCAAAAAGGAAACAAAAAGATACATGAAATGACAAACCCTAGCTAAGGTGGCAAAAATGGGGTGTGACACCATGGGTGCATGGTTAGGTTTTAAAAAGGTGGTTAACCATGGTGCCTCACCATCGCTAAGCTGGGTTTGTACACAAGGTTGAACCAAATGCTTTCCAAATCGAAAATTGACCTTTTTAAACATATCTAGGATGTAAATAAAGCCCAATTGAAGTTAAATGAGATAAAATTGATTGGGTCTTATGAGTCAATTTGAGCAAACCAAGAAAGGGTCTTTTAGCCAACCCGAACCACTATGAGCCGAATTGATCTTAAACCATTAATTCACGAAATTGAACCTATATATAGACTCTATGTACTCATATGAACTCAATGGAATGACTCGGGATTCATTTCAAGGTCAAATGGAAAATATACGGCTTAAAAGACGATTATGCCCTTAAAGTCGCAAAAGTTCTTATTGACTGTCGAGATGAACTCCAAATCACTTCAAAATTCATACACATGATATTTAATACCATAGAAACTCAATGGAAAAGACTAGACTAAAAAAGGACTCAAAATCCTACATGAAATGATATGTCCTAGCTAAGGTGACAAAAATGGGGTGTGACAGAAGCCCCTCATTGGTGAACAAGTTTAACTTGTGAGCCAATGATAAAAGAACAACCCATTTTTGTTTGATGGATTAATCTCATTAATACCAACAAACTCAAATGGAACCATAAGGATAGACTTCGTCATATCCAAGCACGCGACGATTTCATCGAAGCAAATAATTAATTGCATTTCAATGCATGCCAACATTCGTTGGTGCGCTCATGCAAATGCCTTTACCATGCACTAATTGCATTAGTGATATCCACATGGTCCTCTCATGATGCAAAGCTAGTTGCACTAGTGCATCACAAGGTATCCTACCAATTTCATTGGCAATTCTCAAAACAAGTTATTTCATAACAAGTAAAACTCATAGGTCATCATTTTATGTGAATTTATCGTTGAATTGAATGTCCATCAATTCAAAACCAAGTGCACTTCATGCCAATTTCACTGGGGATAACAAAGGTAGTGAGTTATTTCATAACTCATGAATCATCATTTCATGTGAAATTATCATTATCACACGATTTCATGCCACTTTCAGTGGAAATATCAAAGATAGTGAGTTATTTCATAACTCATGAATCATCATTTCATGTGAAATTATGCCACTTTCAGTGGAAATAGCAAAGATAGTGAGTTATTTCATAACTCATGAATCATCATTTCATGTGAAATTATGCCACTTTCAGTGGAAATAGCAAAGGTAGTGAGTTATTTCATAACTCATGAATCATCATTTCATGTGAAATTATCGGTATCACATGATTTCATGCCACTTTTAGTGGAAATAGCAAAGGTAGTGAGTTATTTCATAACTCATAAATCATCATTTCATGTGAAATTATTGTTATCACATGATTTCATGCCACTTTCAATGGAAATAGAAAAGATAGTGAGTTATTTTATAACTCATGAATCATCATTCCATGTGAAATTATGCCACTTTCAGTGGAAATAGCACAGATAGTGAGTTATTTCATAACTCATGGATCATCATTTTATGTGAAATTATCGTTATCACATGATTTCATGCCACTTTCAGTGGAAATAGCAAAGATAGTGAGTTATTTCATAACTCATGAATCATCATTTCATGTGAAATTATCGTTATCACATGATAGGAGATCCAATTGCAAGTCAATTGGTTCAAAATCAAGCTTATTTCTTATCATTTCATGTGAAATTATCTTTATCACATGATATGATAATGGATTGAAAGTCATTTAACTCGAAATCAAGTCCATTTCTTATCATTTTATGTGAAATTGTCTTTATCACATGAAATGACAATATACTGAGAGTCATTCAACTCAAAATCAAGTTCATTTCTTATCATTTCATGTGAAATTGTCTTTATTACATGAAATGACATTGAACTGAGAGTTAATTGATTGAAAATCAAGCTCATTTCATGTTATTTCATGTGAAATTATCTTTATTACATGATATAACATTGATTTGAAAGTCAATTGATCAAAAAACAAAGTGCATTTCATGCCAATTTCATAAAGAGAACAAGTTACTTCGTAACTAGCATAACTCATGAATAGTCATTTCATGTGAAATCATCTTTATCACATGATATGATATCACTATCGTCATATAGAGAATTGAATTCCAAGGCTTGAAAGTCAATCTATTCAACACCAAGCTCATTTCATGAGAAAGCTATTTATCATAGCCACAACAAATCCTCGTTATGTGGGTTAATACAATCACCAAAGATTCAAAAATTTCATTGAAACTTGATAAACTTGGGGGATATATTCATCCCATAGCTCAAGGATTAAACACAAAGTCGATTTGGAGAAGTTTAGAGGTCACAAGCGTGCGAGACGGGGCAAATGGGCAAAGCGGGCTAGGTGACCATCTGCCCTCAGATAGTCAACCGTCCAGGGCAAGACGGCTGACCATCCAAGGGGGGACGGTTACCCGTGTTAGGATTATGCCCTAGAGCCAATCATGGAGATGATTGTTTAGGGATTAGGAACAATCAATTGATTTCATTTATATATGTCACATTTATTATTGATTTAATAAAGGGGCTTATTCTATTATGTTTATATGCATCATTTATATTTACATAATATGTCCATGGAGTTAGAGTTGAGAATATGAAATTACAAAGGGTTGTAATTTTGAGACTGTAAATATATCTCTGTACTAAACTCCTAAATCATTCCTAGTTGAAGGTTCACTATGATGGACAGTAATGAACCATAGGACTAGCACTTGTTAGGTTGACTCTATAGGAGGATAGCTAGTCTCAAGCTATTTGTGTGGAGACACTACAACCAACAAGTGGGTGCCTATTATCAGAATAGGTACACTGAATGTGACCAAAGATATGAGATAAACTGAATGGAGTTTTAACCTGCCTGTCAATCGGTTTCTCATTGTTATAGTGGTACAAGTAATCCTTAGACCTGAGACACCATGGTTGTCTTATACATGTAGCTTTAGAAGTTTGATAACACTAAGTGCAGATCCTATTCAGGGGTCTGTAAGGGTGTTCATTGGCCTTACTGCTATGTGTGTGAAGGCATGTGAGTGATCAACAAGGAATCCATCACTCTCAGGAAAAAGAGAGTGAATGTCTCATACAGTATTCATTGAATATAACTCATTAAATCCATGGGCCCATGGTAGAATGAATATGGAAAGGAGTTTCCATAAGTTCATCATTGAGTTGATATTAATGAATGAGTATAAAGTAATTGAACTAGGGACTTGACAGACTTCCATGTCCTATTAGTTCAATTGGAGACATTGTGTTGATGGAAAGATGGAATTGTAACCTGTAAACTATAACAGAAGGGTTCTTTGTAAATGACTATTCACCTCATTAAGGACCACACCATGAGCCATATGCTAGGTGTTACTCATGGTTAGTAGAAGCCCTAATTGATATAAATGAGTTATAATCAATTAGGGAATTGACAGGAGTTTCAATTAGACCCTTAATGGAAAGTGTTCCATTGTGCACAACTTGTGCTGTTCCTACTACTTGATGATGTGAACCCAATGGGTCACACACTGATCATGCTAAGAGAGCTTGATTGTCTATGAGAGAAAGGGTATAAGTGATTAAAGAAAAGTTCTTTAAGGGGCTAATTTGTATTTGATGCAAACTAGTGGGCTAATTGTGTAATTAAGAGTAATTACACAAATTAGATTAGGGTTTGGAATCCCCCCTTGGCCGGCCCTATTAGTGGGCTATATAATGCCCACTATAAGGGGATGACATCATCACAATCATTCCTCCCCAAGTGCTGGCCGAATTCTCCCTTGGAGGTTCTCTCTCTCTCTCTCTCTTCTTCACCTCTAGCAACCCTAAGGAAGAAGAAGGAAAGGACAACTTGCTCAAGCTAGGTGTGGATACTATTGGAGGCAGTGCACTTGGACTGCTCAATCAGAAGACAAAGCTTGGAGCATAAAGGAGAAGACTTGTTCAACTGTAAGTACCCTAACTCTCTTGGTAGTTAGGTTTATGGTTTTTGTATTAAGCATAATTAAGATTCATGGGTTTGGGAATCATAGGAAAAATTTTAAATTCCGCCTTTGTATTTTTCCTCTCTAGTTTGATTCCCAACAACCCGAGCCCACCATTGAAAAAATTATGGGTTTTTAAACCCCATTCTTGCACATTCATTCCCACATTCTCCCACTCGAAAATTAGAGAGTTTCTTTCTCTAAACTCTCAACCCATCTTCTCCATCTCTCATTCTCTCATTCCTACTTCAAAGACATTCAATCCAAACATCAAATGCACATCAAACAACAACAAATCAAACCCATTTAACAATCAAAACAACCAATTCACATCATCTTTGGAAATCAAACCAAATCAAACCCATTTTTCACAAACCCAACTCCATCATCAAGAATGTCATCAAGAAAGGACTCAAGCACCAACTATCCATTCTATGGGGTCAAAAGCAAGTACAAGGCACCACTCTATGATGCTCCACAAGATAGGGTGTTGCTTGAACCCGACAAGCATCTCTCATTTCTCCATTCCCAATAAGAAGTAAGTTTACCCAACTTGGAACTTTTCTTTTGAATCTTTCGATTCTTTTGATGAAATTGCAATCCCATCTACTTCTTTTGAATACCCCTTGGGTTGTTGAGTGATATCCCTTGATTTGGCAAGGATTGAACACACAAATCCTTTTCATTTGAAAGCTTGAAAAATGCCACCCACCAAGTGTTCAATAAAATGCCCAAGTGAAATAAAGATGTTCAATCTTTACCAAATCAATGTATATCAACAAGGAAACACTCAAGTGAGTAATATGCTATGATTTAGCAAGGATTGATCATACAAAACTCTTTTGTTTCAAGGCTTGGGAGGGGTCACCCACCAATTGTTCGATAAAATGCTCAAGTGATAAAAAGGTGTTCAATCCTTGCAAAATTAAGGCATATGAACAAGTAAACTCATAAACATCCATTAGCAATTCATTTCATGAATAAAAACAACTTTTTGACCTCTTTTAGAAAACAATTTGAAACCAATTGCTAGTGTAAGCTTATTATTTTCATGTTCTTTCAACTAACTCTCAAGGTATTTTTAATGGCTATAGTGTTGGGAATCAAACTAGAGAGGAAAAATACAAAGGCGGAATTTAAAATTTTTCCTATTGTGAACCCCGGAAATTGGGCCCACAAGGGATTGAAAGAAAATGGGTTTGAAAAAGAAAAAGGAAAGGAGTTGCCACCTTATTTTTTAAAGGAAACAAGGAAAACCCTAAAAATAGTTTGTTTTAGGAAAACAATTTGAATGACTCCATAAAAAAAAGGAAAGGCAAAAACCAATCTTTTGAAAACCAAAGAAATCGGGGATTCGGAGGCTAAGTTATGACATGGGAAGGTTCTAGGCAAAGCCTATAGGCACCCATGTCACCCTTTCGGTCTCTCAGTTCATTTGGGCTAAATTAAAGTCTTTCCATACAAAAATCAGCAAGTATATCATCACAAGAATTACATGCATATCATATATTTCATTCATCCATCCATGCATAATAAGCACATAAAAACAGAAAAAGAAAAAGAAGAAAAGAAAACAAAAATAAACCTAGGATGCTTGGATCCTAGAACGGACTTGAGCCTCACGAAGAGCGCCTACGTACCATGCAACGAAATACATGGATCAAAGTCCACGTAGTTCGATTAGAATTAGGGTTAAGACCTAATATAAACCTATGGTTAAAACCCTAGGTTTCCTTATTTGATCAAAAGAGTTGAATATGATAGAAAGTTTGATTTTTAGGAAAGAAATCCACAAAATGGAAACTTTAATAAAAACCAGAATTTTGTTGGTTAAGGAAACCTCTAATTAAACCATAGGATCATATTAAAAATTAACCCTAAATAGGGAGAAGAGAAGGGATAAGGAAGAAAGGTGAATTGGGGCACCTTCACACCCACTTACCTGAGCGCAATTACTCCAAACATTAGCTATTTCAGACATAAGCAGCCCTATTTGCCATAGGACAATTACCACACCTATTTGCACCCTTACAAGTGCTCAAAACCATGCGAAAACACTAACATGCAAATCTGGACAGAATAGTAGTATGACCTAAAATCATCCACTAAGCATGCCAATAGCAAAAACAGCGAACAATAATAAGTCCTAACATATTCCTAGAACCATATCATGCATAAAAACCCTAAAACATACTAACATGCATGCAAAACTATCATGTTTACTCCATATGAAAAACATATACAGCAAACACGAAGAAAAACCAATAAAAAAGTCTACTTTATCATGCTATATGAAAACAAATACGAAACAATGACTCTAAAACCCTAAACTCACAAATATGCTTAAAAACCCACAAGACATACTTTAATCATGCTAAAACCAAGCTAAACAGAAATTAAATCATGCATATTAACTAACTAAAGCAATATAACATGATGAAAATTCTAACTCTAACATGCAATGACACTAATCCTAGCACAAGGACAAACAGGAGCACAAGAATCATAACTATGCATTAAAAACCTAAAGGACAGCCCTAAAGCATGCTAAACAGTAGATAAAAAATAGATATTCCATGTATATTAACTAGCTAGAGTGTTAATACATGATAAAAAAGTTACCTTTAACATGCAATAAGCCTAACCCATATGAAAACCTAGTTTAAGCTTGAATAGAGAAGGAGAATACCTTAGGAAGGGCCTTCCCTTGTGTTTGTAATTGTTCGTGGCTCCTCAGGTCTTTAGAGTGAATCAAACCAACACGAATCCTCCTCTTTGTCAAAGTGGTATCACAGCAAAGAGATCAAAACTCACTCAACTTTGAAAAGAAAATAGAAAACAAAAAGAGAACAAGAGAAAAGAAAAGTGATTTTCGTCACTTTGCAGCAGCAGCAACTTCAATCGCGTTTTTGGGTATGAAAACGTTGGATTTGGACAAAGTTTGTGAAATACAAAGTTGTAGAGAATTAAATTATCTTTCTAACAAGACCAATTTCATCAAATTCTGACTTCGGATGAAAAAGTTATGATTAAAATACGACTGCTGGTTTTCAGAAAATCTGCTGCTGAATTATGACGAATTTCACTCCCTCCAAACCCTCTTCTCCTCTCCCTTGTTTAAAGACATTAGGAGAGTATTTATAGCTGAAATCTGGAGTTTCCCTTTCCTTCCTGGACTAGGTTTCTTTGGAGAATAATCAAAAGGTATTTTATAATGATAAAAGACTTCTAATCTGAATAGGAAAAGGAAATTGTCTTTTATAAAAATTGGGAGACTGACCGCTAACACGCATGCACATGTATCGTATGTGCGTACACACACTCATCACATACGTACACGTGTTAGTGTCATGATAAAAATGGCTAATTTAATAAAATAATTTTCTTTTCATTTTAACCAAAAATCTCATGCTGTGATTCGCACTAATTCTTCAAGGATAATCCGTAAATAACCACACTAAACTCATCATCAGGGCCACATCAAAATTGAACTTCATGAAACACTTTTGGGAGTAAAATGATGACTAATTAAAGTCAATTTGAAAAGATTTGGTTGGTAATTGAGAGTCAATTAGAGCAAACCCAAAGAAGGGTCAATTGACCAACTTGAACTGTATTGAGCCATTTTAATCCCGAGCCATTGACTTATCAAATTGAACCTAGAAATACCTCCTATACATCCATATGAACTCCAATTGACAATTTGGAGATCATTCCAAGGTCAAATGAAAAGTTTGGGACTTAAAAGATGAATATGCCCCTCAAGTCATAAAAGCTCTTATTATTCCTCAAGATCAACTCCAATTTGAACCAAAATTCATATCCATTGTCCTTGTGACCCTAAAAACCTAATGCAAGTGACTAGACTCAAAAACAAAACAAAAACATGCATGAAATGATGAGCCCTAGTAAGGTGGTGCAAAAATGGGGTGTGACAGAAGTCCCTCATTGGCGAACAAGTTACACTTGTGAACCAATGATAAAGAACAACCCATTTTTGCCAAGAAAGCCTGGAGAAATCACATACTGATACCAATAATGATGGGAGGTTGAAAACCTGAGACTGAAATAAGGGAGTGTACTCAAGTCATGAGTATACTTAAACCACTGGGGGTTGATGATTGTCAAGAGAAGCATATTCAAGCCACTACGAATGAACATACTTTTGAAATGGAGAAATATATTCTAGTCACGAATATATTTAACCAAGTGATTGAGAATGAAATCTGAGAAGTACGTTCAAGTGATGAACGTACCTTGGAAATGGAGAAGTATATTCAGGTCACGAATATATTTAACCAGGTGAGTGACAAAATATCTGAGAAGTATACTCAAGTGATGAGTATACCACTGAAATGGAGAAATATATTCAGGTCACGAATATATTTAACCAAGTAATGTGAGAATGAAATCTGAGAAGTATACTCAAGTGGTGAGCATACCATTGAAATGGAGAAATATATCCAAGCGATGGATATATTATACCAAGTAATCTGAGAATGAAATCTGAGAAGTATACTCAAGTGGTGAGCATACCATTGAAATGGAGAAATATATCCAAGCGATGGATATATTTAACCAAGTAATCTGAGAATGAAATCTGAGAAGTATACTCAAGTGGTGAGCATACCATTGAAATGGAGAAATATATCCAAGCCATGGATATACTTAAGCAAGTAAGATAGAGAATAATCTGAGAAGTGTACTCAAGTGATGAGTACACCATTGAAATGGAGAAATATATTCTAGTCATGAATATATTTAACCAAGTAAGTGACAAATATTCTGAGAAGTATGTTCAAGTGATGAACATACCATTGAAATGGAGAAATATACCCAAGCGATGGATATACTTAACCAAGTAAGTGGCAAAATATCTGAGAAGTATACTCAAGTGATGAGTATACCATTGAAATGGAAAAAATATACCCAAGTGGTGGATATACTTAACCAAGTAAGTGACAAATGATCTGAGAAGTATGTTCAAGTGATGAACATACCATTGAAATGGAGAAGTGTACCCAAGCAATGGATATACTTAACCAAGTAAGTGACAAAATATCTGAGAAGTATGTTCAAGTGATGAACATACCATTGAAATGGAGAAATATATTCAAGTGATGAATATATTTAACCAAGTAAGTGATAATGAGGATCTGAAACTAGGAAGCATATTCAATGGGCGAACATGCTTTTGAAATGGAAGAATATATTCAAGTGATGAATATATTCAACCAAGTATGATAGAAAATGAGAATTTGAAACTGAGAAGCATATTCAAAGGGTGAATACACTTTTGAAATGGAAAAATATATTCAAGTGATGAATATATTCAACCAAGTAGGATAGGGAATGAGAATTTGAAACCGAGAAGCATATTCAAAGAGTGAATACACTTTTGAAATGGAAGAATATATTCAAGTGATGAGTATATTCAACCAAGTGGGATGAAAAATCAAGATTTGAAATGAGGATATATGATCAATTTATCAAGATTGAACAGGCATGGTGCAAGAGGAAAGTGACTTAACACATTGTCACTTGAGTTGGCATGACACAGGGGAAATATATTCAACCCTTTTGAACATAAAATCAATTCAAGGAATTGATTTCAAGATGGAATTTGATTGATTTTACACTCAAAAAGTGTTGAATATCTCATTTGGAAAGAGGTTTGATCACGCGCCAAGGCGAGACAAAGCGAGGGAGAAAGCCAAAACAAGGTGGCTTGGGTGACCACCAGGCCTCAGGAGGCTAGCCGCCCAGGCCTGGGTGGTTACCTGAGCCCAAAGCGGAAATCCCACTTTGAATAGGAAACTTCCTATTCTGATGGGTTTTTTCCTATTTGAACTTGGATTTGTGACCTTTTCCCTATAAAAACACATCCAAGAGGTTCCTAAACCTACTTGTATTCATTCATTAGAAATTATAGAGGCTCTAGACAAATTTTTAGGAGGGTTTTTGAGAGTTATGAGTGCTGAAGCAAAATCTGAGTTCAAGTGCTTTGGCTTGGATCCATTGTTCTCCTTGAGGCATGTGAGGCTTGAAACGAACCTCTTGACTGCTGCTACATATTTTTGGGATCCTCAAGTTCATGTGTTCCGCTTCAACTATGAAGAACTGTGCCCAACCATGGAGGAATTCTGTGCATTGTATGGAGTTTCAACGGTAGGTCCTTTCATTCTCCCTACTCCTCGCCCAAGCTTTCTTACTTCTTTCTCCAATCTACTTGGGATTCACCCACAATATGCCTCTATGTTTGTAAAGGACCATATGGTAGACTTGATGAAATTGGCAACCTCTTTTTTAGCTTATGATAGTAAAGGTATTCTGAATTTTACCTTTCCTATTAAGCATGCTCTTGCCTTTTGCCTCATTGGTCGTTTTCTTATTTCCACTGGTACTCCACATGTTCCCATTCAAATCTGTGACTTGATTCCTCTCCTTGCCAAGGGCCATAACTTGATTCCCATGGTGCTAGCTGAAACCCTGAATGGTTTGGATAAAACTCATGAGGACCCAAAGGTTCCTTTAGGAGGTAGCCCCATTCTACTGCAGATGTGATTGCTTGAAAGACTGAATTTCTTGTCACCAGTTGCCATTACACCATACAAGCCCCAGCATTACTGCCTTCGCCACATTGAACTACCTGAGCAATTTTCATTGAGAGATTGGCTAGGTTACTTCCAAACCCTTTCTTGGAGGAGTGTCAAGTGGTTTGTATTCATATGGGGCTGTAGTGACCAGGTGCTTCTGTGGACTTCTGGATGCGCCATGGTGAGACTCATAGGACTAAGGTCTACTTCCTTCTATTGGCCTTCAAGGGTTCTTCGTCAGATGGGTGCCATGCAAACCATACCTACTTCCTTGAAAGGTGACTATCCTGTGGTGCCCGCGGGTCTTTCTGTAGTGACTTGGGCGAAGGACCGATGGCCTAGCAAGTTGATACTAACCCAAGTTACGAATACTGATGGTCCGTATATGATGAGCTCAGAGTATAAGGAATGGTTGAAAAGTAATTTGGGTGAGAGGGAGACTACTCGAAGAGAAAGGATTTTTGGACTTATCAAGAACAATGAACTTGGACCTTGCAGAGAAGATATTATGGAAGCAGTGACAGCAGCTTATGAACACGACTTGAGGAAGAAAAGAAGACATGCAAGAGAGGAGAAGAAAGCTGAAGAGCGAGCTGCAAAGAAGCCCAAGAAAAACTGAAGACTCAATAGAATAGGATATTTATGGCATATTTATAGTTCTTTTACTTAATACCAATGAATTGCTATGTCAATCGATTTTAGTTTTGAATAAATTGCCAATAATAAATCAAATTTGGGATTTTCTTGTTTGATTTAGACTGCACCCAAGGTAACTTTATGGGTTGCCTACGTATCTCCATGGTTTTTTTTCTTCTTTTTTTTTTGTTTTTTGTTTTTTGTTTTTTTTTTTTTGTTTTTGAATGGAGAATCAGGTCTTACGTAGTTCTTATGCCTTAACTTTTGCCTAGGCCGCCCTTACGGGTTTTCAACCTAGCAGGCTTCAAACATGATATTTCTTCAATTGATCCAAATTAGTTGGACGAGCGAACTCAATTCCATCTAAATCCATGAGGCGAACAGCCCCTGCTGGCAATATCTCTTTGATAATGTATGGCCCACCCCAACTTGGCTTGAATTTTCCCCGCGGATCGAACACTGGAGCTCTGATTTCTTTCAGCACTACATCCCCTTTCTTTAGACCTCGATCTTTGACATGCTTGTTGAATGCTCTGGCAACTCTCCGTTGATACCCCTGAACATGATACAGCGCCCTTAAACGCCTTTCATCCAGCAAAGCTAACTCATCATAGCGGCTCTTAACCCAGTCCACTTCTGTTATCTGGCTCTCCACGGCAACTCTTAGTGAAGGAACTTCCAATTCAACTGGCAACACGACCTCCATTCCATAAACTAGAGAATAAAGGGTAGCCCCTGTTGATGACCTTATTGATGTTCTGTAACCCCATAGAGCCAATGGCAACTTCTCATGCCAGTCTGTGTGTGAGTCCGCAGTCTTCTGTAGTATCTTCTTGATGTTCTTGTTAGCTGCTTCCACCGCTCCATTAGTCTGAGGACGGTATGGCGACGACAGATGGTGAACTATGCCATACTTTTGCAAGAGCTCATGGGTTTCTTTCTGAAAGTGCTGGCCATTGTCTGAGATAACTTCATGCGGTACCCCATATCGATAGATGATGCTGTGCTGTATAAACTGTGCTACCTTCTTGGAATTCAAGGTCTTGAAGGACGCTGCTTCCACCCACTTAGTGAAGTAGTCGATGGCGACCAGGATGTATTCATGCCCATTTGATGCCTTTGGCTTGATCTGTCCGATGATATCTATCCCCCATACCGCGAATGGCCAAGGTGATGACATACTCGTTAAAGGTATAGAAGGCAAATGTTGTCCACTGGCGAACAGTTGGCATTTGTGGCACTTCTTGACATGTGCGTGGCAGTCTCTTTCCATGGTGGACCAATAATAGCCTAGCCTCATGATTTTCTTAGCCAACATATAGCCGTTCATGTGCGGAGCCCCTGTTCCTTCATGGATTTCTTTAATCAGATGCTCGGCTTCCTCCTCGGTGACACACAGCAGGTGGATCCCGTCGTATGACCTTCGATATAGCTTTCCTCCACAAAGTACATAGTGACTTGCCAATCGCCTTAGGGTTTTTCTATCAATGCGAGATGCTCCTTCTGGGTACTCCCTTTCTTCAATGAACTTCATTATGTCATGGAACCACGGGTGGCCATCATTTACCTCTCCTCCTCGGATTGCACAACAGTACACAGGCTTGTCTCGGCATTCTATCACCAACGGCTTCACATTTCCCCCTTCAGGTATCTCCACCATGGATGCTAGGGTCGCCAAGGCATCGGCGAACTGGTTCTTGTTTCTTGAAAGGTAGTTGAACTCTATCTCTGAGAACTCCTTGGTTAGAGCTTCCAGATAGGCATGGTAAGGCAACAATTTCTCATCTCGAGTTTTCCATTCCCCTTTTATCTGGCAAATGATTAGTGCTGAGTCCCCGAACACTTCCAATTCTTTGATCCCCAATTCAAGTGCCGCTTCCAGTGCTAGGATACAGGCCTCATACTCAGCAATGTTGTTGGTAGCTTCGAACCCCAACTTGACCGCCAACGGTGTAAATGCCTCTTCGGGTGAGACCAGCAGGACTCCTATCCCATAACCTTTCTTATTGGCTGCCCCATCGAAGTATACTCTCCAAGTTTTTCTACCAATCTCTAGCACGTCCTCATCTGGGAATTGATCGTTGAACGGAGCGGATGATGACACCGGACAGCTGGCTAGGTAGTCTGCGATGACGCTTCCCTTGATAGACTTCTGATTCACGTACTTGATGTCGAATTCATTGAGGAGAATTGACCATCGAGCAGTTCTGAATGACAATACTGGCCTTTCTACCAGGTACTTCAACTGGTCCATGCGACTTATCAAGAACACTTCGAAGGACATCATGTAGTGTCGGAGTTTCTGCGTCGCCCATACTAGTGCCACACAAGCTTTTTCAATCGCATTGTACTTCACTTCATAGTCTGTCATTTTCTTGCTTAAGTAATAGATGGCATTCTCCTTTGTAGACCCTTCGAGATATTGAGCTAACATAGCCCCCGTCGCGGTTTCGGTGACCGTTAAGTATAACAAAAGCGGCGCACCTTGCCGTGGGGGAACTAAGATTGGAGGATTGCTCAAGTATCTCTTAATGGTCTCAAAGGCCTCTTGGCATTCTTCGTTCCATACTTTTGGCACACCTTTCTTAAGCAATTTGAAGATTGGTTCGCAAACCATGGTCAAGTTGGCAATGAATCGGCTTATGTATTGAACTCTTCCCAGAAAGCCTCGGATCTGCTTCTCAGTGCTAGGCGGCTCCATTTCCACAATGGCTTTTATCTTCCCTGGGTCCACTTCGATGCCTCTCTGAGTGATCATGAACCCCAATAGCTTGCCTGCAGTGACACCAAAAGCGCACTTCTATGGGTTGAGACGGAGATTGTACTTTTTTGCTCGCTCTAGGAATTTCTCTAGTGCCTTGAAATGCCCTTCTCTATCCACGGACTTTACGATCATATCATCGACATAAACCTCGACTTCCTTATGGATCATATCATGCAATAAGGTCGTAGCTGCTCTTTGGTAAGTAGCCCCAGTGTTTCTTAAGCCAAAAGGCATTACCTTGTAACAGTACGTTCCCCATTGCGTGATAAAGGCTGTTTTCTCCATGTCTTGAGGCGCCATCTTTATCTGGTTATACCCGGAGAATCCGTCCATGAAGGAGAGGAGTGCATGTCCCATTGTACTATCCACCAACACGTCGATATGGGGTAAAGGAAAGTCATCCTTAGGGCTCGCGGCGTTGAGATCTCGGTGTTGGGAATCGAACAGGAGGGAAAAATAGAAGTGCGGAATATAAAAAATTTTTCCTACGATTCCACAGCCCATGAATCTAACTATGCATAACACAAAATCAAACCCTAACTACAAAGAGGGTTAGAACACTTACAGAATTTTTGTCTTCTCCTTTTTACTCCAAGCTTTGATTCCGGACAGCGGTGAATGAGCAGCCCAAGTGTGCTGCCTCCAACGGTATCCACACCTAGCTAGAGCTTCAAGTCCTTTCTTTCTTCTTCCTTGTTGTTGCTAGAGGTGGAGAAGAGAGAGAGAGAGAAGAGAGCCTCCAAGGGGCTGGACGGCTAGGGTTTATTGTGCAAGCCTCTTATGCCATGTCACACATAAGTGTGACTTATATAGGCAGCCCACTAAAGGGGGCTGGCCATGGGGAAGAAACCCTAATAGGGTTATGTGTAATTACTCTTAATTGCACATTAACCCCTATTATTTGTATCAAATACAAATAGGCCCATAAAGAACTATTCTTTATTCACTAAAACCCTTTCTCTCATAGACTTTAAAGCCCTTCTTGCATGATCAGTGTGTGACCCATTGGGTTCACATCATTAAGTAGTAGGAATAGCACAAGGTGTGCACAATGGAACTCTTTCCATTTAGGGTCTAATTGGAACTCCTTCCAATTCCCTAATTGATTATAACTCACTTATATCAATTAGGGCTTCTACTAACCATGAGTAACACCTAGCATATGGCTCATGGTGTGGTCCTTAATGAGGTGAATAGTCATTTACAAAGAACCCTTCTGTTATAGTTTATAGGTTACAATTGCATCCTTCCTTCAACACAATGTCTCCAATTGAACTAATAGGACATGGAAGTTTGTCAAGTCCCTAGTTCAATTACTTTATACTCATTCATAGATATCAACTCATTGATGAACTCATGAAACTCTTTTCATATTCATCCTACCATGGCCATGGATTTAATGAGTTATATTATGAATGCTATATGAGACATTCTCTCTCTTTTTCCTGAGAGTGATGGATCCCTTGTTGATCACTCACATGCCTTCATACACATAGCAGTAGGGCCAATGAACACCTTTGCAGACCCCTGAATAGGATCTGCACTTAGTGTTATCAAACTTCTAAAGCTACATGCATAAGGCAACTATGGTGTCTCAGGTCTAAGGATTACTTGTACCACTATAACAATGAGAAACTAATTGACAGGCAGGATAAAACTCCATTCAGTTTATCTCATATCTTTGGTCACATTCAGTGTACCTATTCTTATAATAGGCACCCACTTGTTGGTTGTAGTGTCTCCACACAAATAGCTTGAGACTAGCTATCCTCCTATAGAGTCAACCTAACAAGTGCTAGTCCTATGGTTCATTATTGTCCATCATAGTGAACCTTCAACTAGGAATGCTTAAGGAGTTTAGTACAGAGATATATCTATAGTCTCAAAATTACAACTCTTTGTAATTCCATATTCTCAACTCTAACTCCATGGACATATTATGTAAATATAAATGATGCATATAAACATAATAGAATAAGCCCTTTTATTAAATCAATAATAAATGTGACATACATAAATGAAATCAAATGATTGTTCCTAATCCCTAAACAATCATCTCTATGATTGGCTCTAGGGCATAATCCTAACACTCGGAAATCGACACACATCCTTACTTTCCCATCTTTTTTAGGCACAGGCACTATATTCGACAGCCACTCGGGGTACTCCACAACTTGGAGGAAACCCGCGTCTAGTTGTTTAGTTACCTCTTCTTTTACTTTTAGAGCCCATTCTGGTTTTAATCTTCTGAGTTTCTGCTTTACCGGCTTCTTTAGGGAATTGGTGGGGATATAGTGTTGCACAATATCGGGGTCAATGCCAGGCATGTCTTCATAAGACCATGCAAAAGCCATAATGTTGGCTTTCAAGAGGGAGATCATCTTTTCTTTTTCAACGGGGGAGAGGGTTTTCCCAATTTTAACTATTCTTGGCAATTCATTTGTCCCTAAGTTGATTGATTCCAATTCATCCATATTAGGTTCGGTGACGCCCCTTTTCCTTTGCTCAACGAGCTCCGGGGGGACATCGTTCCTAGGATCTATATCCATGCCATAAATATCCATAGAGGAGAGAAAAGAGACACTGCATATATAGAGAAAGAAAGCACACTTTATTGACTAGGAATAATGGGAATGACACACAAAAGAAAGAAAGAAAACAAACAAATCTGTACCAATACTATGACTCCACAAGGTGAGTTAAGTAGATACATCTTATTGAATTAGGGAAATATTACTAAACTAAGACACCTACAAGCTGCTATCAGGTAGGCCAAGGTCTTCTTCTTCATGGATCTCCGCAACGACACCACATTCAAGGTACCAATTCAGGAGTGGCAAGGTAGCATGGCTAATGGACGAACCCTGGAGTTCTTCAATGGTCGAGTCTTCCACGGTGAGGATCATATTTTGGAACATTTCAGTCATAGCCCCTGCATCAAGGTTCTCTGCCCAGTCCTCCTCTTTCTTTCCCCAGAACTCATCATTGATGGCATCATCATCCACCATTTCAGCTGTGATTGGATACCATTCGGTGAAGAAGATTTCAAAACCCGGAACTCGGATCTTGGTAGCTTGGTCAAAAGTGGGCTCTGGAAACCCGCAATATAGAAAATCATCCCCTTCTTTGATGAAGTAACCATTCAAAGTAGGTCGGTATGGCGAGATTCTCAGGTCTGGCACCCTTCCCTCGGCTTTGGCTCTTACTTTCTCTTTATTCCTCTTCAACATTTCTGCATGATCATTTCTGGAGGGCTCATATCCTAACCCGAAGGTGTATGAGGTCACACGGCTTTGAATAGACGTAGGGATCCCTTGTTGGCGACGCCCTAGCCCCATGCCTGGAAAGAAGCTCATTCTTCTCATGATCTCACCGACGTGAAAATTGCCGTGGGGGCAAAAGTCCAAGGGTATTAATTCACCCTTTTCGAGCTCTTTCTCAATGCATTAGACATAATCAAACCCAGATAGTGGTACTGCTTGAAGTGTTACTATGGCTCCTTCATAAGGAAACTTCACCTTTTGATGGAGCGAAAATGGCACAGCCCCAGCGGGATGGATCCAAGGTCGGCCCAGCAGCAAGTTGAAACATGACGGCACATCCAACACTTGGAATTCCACCCTAAATTCAGTGGGTCCCATGATAAGAGGCAAAGTAACCACCCCTATTACTTCATGACGGGTGTTATCATAAGCTCTTACGGTCTGCCCAGATGGCGTGAAATCAGTGGGTCCCAAACCCAAAACAGTGGCAGTTCGGAGAGGACATACATTCAGTGCGGACCCATTGTCGATAAGGACGGTAGGAACCCTCTTCCCCATGGTGTCAACGGTCACATAGAGAGCTTGAGAATGGCTTGGCCCGCTCTTAGGTAGGTCCACATCTGTGAACACGATGGTTGAGTTCTTGGGAGTTGGATTCACCAAATGTACCAATCCCTCGGGGGATGTGTCAACAGGCACTTGTATCTGATTCAACAGTTTTAACACGGTCTGTCTGTGCTTGTGCGAGGCCATGAGTAAGCCCCAAATAGTAATGTTGGCATTGGTCTTCTTCAGCTGCCTAAGCACTTCATCCTCTTCTTCTTGCAAGCTAGGACGCCTCTGCCCTTCCAAATCCTCCAACGGATTTTCAGATTCTAGGTGGGGGGGCTTGAAATGACGACCCCCTCTGGTTATATGGTCCAACTCATCATCGCTAGCCCATATGTCATGGACTTCCTCGGAGTCATTCATTAAGTCATCCCATTCTATCATGTCAATGCTCTCCATCTCTGTCGGCAAGTCATCCCAACTTGAAGGGACTATCGGCTCATCTGATATCGGACTTGGGCTTGAGTACAGCACATAGTAATCATATTTCCCCGACGCTTCACCTAATAGGCCAACCTGAGGATCCCCTGCTTCATATCTTTCTTTCAGCTCTTGTTGGATAGATTTCTTTGGCAACAACAAAACCTTTTGGTCAATGAGGTCTTGGATGATCTTCTTTAGTATAGAACAAGCCTCGGTGTCATGGCCGGGTGCACGATGGTATTGGCAATATTGGTGAGGGATTGATGGTCTTGGCTTTGGTGGAAGTGGCATGATAAGGCTGTTATTGCGGCAAATGGTGAAGAGACGGGTTAAGGTCATGGGGAGCGGAGTGTATTGTCTTATGGGATGGCGAGGGCGAGAGGATTCAACCCCAATGGCATTTATGGTGTTAGGTGGGGGTGTGTTGTTGTGTGATGGGAGAGGATTACGGGTGACATTTGGACGGGTTGGTGGTGAAATGACTTGCTTGTCAATGAGGTCTTGGACTTGGTGGCGAAGGCGAATACAGCGATTGGTGGCATGGCCTTTGGATTGGTGGTACTTGCAGTACTCATTCTCATTGTAGCTCTTGGGTAAGGGATTTGGTGGAGGTCTTGGGTCGAGTGGCTTCAATAGGTCACGACTTATGAGCTTTTCAAGGACTCTTTCGAGTGGCATGAATAGGTTAGTGAATTGGCGAGGTGGGTTGACATCATTGAGAGAAAAGGGTTGGATTGGTTGAGTTATGGTGTTGACCTCGGCATTGTTCTTCCCAGTAAAGTTTGTCTTGCGACTCCTCACTTCCTCAGTCTTGATTGTCCCATCATTGATAGCATCTTCAACCAACGTGCCAGCCCCAATGAGAGCTTTGAAATTCAGGAAATAGTGGGCAAATAGGTGCTTGTGATACACGGGCAGCAGGTTCTTAACCACTAACTGAATTTGGTCCTCCTCATTCGGCCTATCCGTCATTCTCGACGCCTTTTGTCTCCACCTTGTAATGTAAGCGAAGAAAGTTTCATGAGCCCCTTGCTTGGTAGTTTCTAGGTCCCTTCGAGTAACGTCCACCTCTGTGTTATACTTGTAGTGCTCTGAAAACTCATTGCATATGTCTTCCCAAGTCCGGGCTCTATTCTCATCCAAGGATAAGAACCATTTCAAAGCAGAAGTGGCCAAGGTTTCATGGAACATTTGAGCTAAAAGCTCGTCAATAGCCCCTCGAGGGTGCATAGCTCGCACGTACATCTTCAAATGAGTCTTAGGGCAACCCGTCCCATCGAACTTTTCTAACTCCGGCATCTTGAATTGTAGTGGAATACGAGCCGTTGGAAACAGGGATAGAGTCCGCACATCGACCATGTCATCAGCCCTGCGAATCCCTTTTATGGTTCTCTCCAAAGCTTCTACCTTGCTAGCTAACACGGAATCACTGCTAGTACCTTTCCCCTTGGCTTCCCCTTCTAGGTTGGTGACCTCAGGTTTCGAGCTACTTTCCCCCCTTGTCTTGGTGTTCTCATTGGATTGAGGTCCCTCTTCGGTGCCAGCCCCATGAGGTATACCCGAGGAATGGGCCTTAGAGCCATTTTGTTCAAGATCCGCCATCTTCTGTTGGTTCTCTTGAGCCATTTTCAATGCGGTATCGGATGTCTCGGCGGTATGGTCAAGCTTGGCCATGATGGCTTTCAGGCAAGCCTCAAGGTCAAAGTGCCCCTCACTAGTTCTTTCGTCGGCCATGTCTGTCTGATGGGTAGGCTCAACACTCACTAGACGCCCTTGTGGATTGCGGATCCAAGCCAGCACGTCTATGGATAGAAAAGTTTTAACCTTTAGCCTAAGGATCTGTCCTAAACCTCCATATTCTCCTTAATGAATTCGGTCTCTACACCATGTTCAATTAATTCATTCCTTTTATCCAATTACCTTTACAAGGGTCATGGATTAAGGGTATGTTTTAAAGAATAGGGCATAGAGTCCTTCAATTAGGTTTAATTAATCCCCTAGGACTAGCACATCACAAACATAGCTTTACATCCTATTTCCTTAATTTATTCCTCCTAACCCATGGCCTTAACGAAGGCTAGGGTTTAAAGGTCTATGTTAAGGGCATAAGATATAAAGCCTCACACCACAAACACGGCATAGCATCATTACAAACAATTGTGGGTGCATAAAGGTGAGACCGTAGTGTCCTACAAGTCTGTCTATATGGACTAATGATAAGGGTAGGCTAGGGTCCTTCACTTGCTTGAGCAATCCTTATACCTAACCACATGTGGCATCAGGAACGCCGCGTGGGTCCAGCAGTACGTGATTAACTCATTTAATATACCCAAGGGTACTAGGCAAGAGAGGTTGATAGCTTTCGCCCCAACACATGGAATCAGGAAAACCAAGGTTGAGACTAGGCCGATCGTTGGCAAGGATACATCGAGGGGCATCGATCCTAGCATGCAAGAATTTGCGCACACAATGCAATAAATGAAAGCACACAATCAAGCGGATGCAATGTGATTGATTTTAATTAAACATAAGAAATTAACCTAGCCCAATTAAACTTTATAGAGTCTAGCCCACAATTCCCCAGTGGAGTCGCCAAACTGTGAACCCCGGAAATTGGGCCCACAAGGGATTGAAAGAAAATGGGTTTGAAAAAGAAAAAGGAAAGGAGTCGCCACCTTATTTTTTAAAGGAAACAAGGAAAACCCTAAAAATAGTTTGTTTTAGGAAAACAATTTGAATGACTCCATAAAAAAAAGGAAAGGCAAAAACCAATCTTTTGAAAACCAAAGAAATCGGGGATTCAGAGGCTAAGTTATGACATGGGAAGGTTCTAGGCAAAGCCTATAGGCACCCATGTCACCCTTTCGGTCTCTCAGTTCATTTGGGCTAAATTAAAGTCTTTCCATACAAAAATCAGCAAGTATATCATCACAAGAATTGCATGCATATCATATATTTCATTCATCCATCCATGCATAATAAGCACATAAAAACAGAAAAAGAAAAAGAAGAAAAGAAAACAAAAATAAACCTAGGATGCTTGGATCCTAGAACGGACTTGAGCCTCACGAAGAGCGCCTACGTACCATGCAACGAAATACATGGATCAAAGTCCACGTAGTTCGATTAGAATTAGGGTTAAGACCTAATATAAACCTATGGTTAAAACCCTAGGTTTCCTTATTTGATCAAAAGAGTTGAATATGATAGAAAGTTTGATTTTTAGGAAAGAAATCCACAAAATGGAAACTTTAATAAAAACCAGAATTTTGTTGGTTAAGGAAACCTCTAATTAAACCATAGGATCATATTAAAAATTAACCCTAAATAGGGAGAAGAGAAGGGATAAGGAAGAAAGGTGAATTGGGGCACCTTCACACCCAGTTACCTTAGCGCAATTACTCCAAACATTAGCTATTTCAGACATAAGCAGCCCTATTTTCCATAGGACAATTACCACACCTATTTGCACCCTTACAAGTGCTCAAAACCATGCGAAAACACTAACATGCAAATCTGGACAGAATAGTATTATGACCTAAAATCATCCACTAAGCATGCCAATAGCAAAAACAGCGAACAATAATAAGTCCTAACATATTCCTAGAACCATATCATGCATAAAAACCCTAAAACATACTAACATGCATGCAAAACTATCATGTTTACTCCATATGAAAAACATATACAGCAAACACGAAGAAAAACCAATAAAAAAGTCTACTTTATCATGCTATATGAAAACAAACACGAAACAATGACTCTAAAACCCTAAACTCACAAATATGCTTAAAAACCCACAAGACATACTTTAATCATGCTAAAACCAAGCTAAACAGAAATTAAATCATGCATATTAACTAACTAAAGCAATATAACATGATGAAAATCCTAACTCTAACATGCAATGACACTAATCCTAGCACAAGGACAAACAGGAGCACAAGAATCATAACTATGCATTAAAAACCTAAAGGACAGCCCTAAAGCATGCTAAACAGTAGATAAAAAATAGATATTCCATGTATATTAACTAGCTAGAGTGTTAATACATGATAAAAAAGTTACCTTTAACATGCAATAAGCCTAACCCATATGAAAACCTAGTTTAAGCTTGAATAGAGAAGGAGAATACCTTAGGAAGGGCCTTCCCTTGTGTTTGTAATTGTTCGTGGCTCCTCAGGTCTTTAGAGTGAATCAAACCAACACGAATCCTCCTCTTTGTCAAAGTGGTATCACAGCAAAGAGATCAAAACTCACTCAACTTTGAAAAGAAAATAGAAAACAAAAAGAGAACAAGAGAAAAGAAAAGTGATTTTCGTCACTTTGCAGCAGCAGCAACTTCAATCGCGTTTTTGGGTATGAAAACGTTGGATTTGGACAAAGTTTGTGAAATACAAAGTTGTAGAGAATTGAATTATCTTTCTAACAAGACCAATTTCATCAAATTCTGACTTCGGATGAAAAATTTATGATTAAAATACGACTGCTGGTTTTCAGAAAATCTGCTGCTGAATTATGACGAATTTCACTCCCTCCAAACCCTCTTCTCCTCTCCCTTGTTTAAAGACATTAGGAGAGTATTTATAGCTGAAATCTGGAGTTTCCCTTTCCTTCCTAGACTAGGTTTCTTTGGAGAATAATCAAAAGGTATTTTATAATGATAAAAGACTTCTAATCTGAATAGGAAAAGGAAATTGTCTTTTATAAAAATTGGGAGACTGACCGCCAACACGCATGCACATGTATCGTATGTGCGTACACACACTCATCACATACGTACACGTGTTAGTGTCATGATAAAAATGGCTAATTTAATAAAATAATTTTCTTTTCATTTTAACAAAAAATCTCATGCTGTGATTCGCACTAATTCTTCAAGGATAATCCGTAAATAACCACACTAAACTCATCATCAGGGCCACATCAAAATTGAACTTCATGAAACACTTTTGGGAGTAAAATGATGACTAATTAAAGTCAATTTGAAAAGATTTGGTTGGTAATTGAGAGTCAATTAGAGCAAACCCAAAGAAGGGTCAATTGACCAACTTGAACTGTATTGAGCCATTTTAATCCCGAGCCATTGACTTATCAAATTGAACCTAGAAATACCTCCTATGCATCCATATGAACTCCAATTGACAATTTGGAGATCATTCCAAGGTCAAATGAAAAGTTTGGGACTTAAAAGACGAATATGCCCCTCAAGTCATAAAAGCTCTTATTATTCCTCAAGATCAACTCCAATTTGAACCAAAATTCATATCCATTGTCCTTGTGACCCTAAAAACCTAATGCAAGTGACTAGACTCAAAAACAAAACAAAAACATGCATGAAATGATGAGCCCTAATAAGGTGGTGCAAAAATGGGGTGTGACACCTATGATTCTCAAACCCATGAATCTTAATTATGCTTAATACAAAAACCATAAACCTAACTACCAAGAGAGTTAGGGTACTTACAGTTGAACAAGTCTTCTCCTTTATGCTCCAAGCTTTGTCTTCTGATTGAGCAGTCCAAGTGCACTGCCTCTAACAGTATCCACACCTAGCTTGAGCAAGTTGTCCTTTCCTTCTTCTTCCTTAGGGTTGCTAGAGGTGAAGAAGAGAGAGAGAGAGAGAGAGCCTCCAAGGGAGAATTCGGCCAGCACTTGGGGAGGAGTGATTATGATGATGTCATCACCTTATAGTGGGCATTATATAGCCCACTAATAGGGCCAGCCAAGGGGGGATTCCAAACCCTAATCTAATTTGTGTAATTACTCTTAATTACACAATTAGCCCACTAGTTTGCATCAAGTACAAATTAGCCCCTTAAAGAACTTTTCTTTAATCACTTATACCCTTTCTCTCATAGACAATCAAGCTCTCTTAGCATGATCAGTGTGTGACCCATTGGGTTCACATCATCAAGTAGTAGGAACAACACAAGTTGTGCACAATGGAACACTTTCTATTAAGGGTCTAATTGAAACTCCTTTCAATTCCCTAATTGATTATAACTCATTTATATCAATTAGGGCTTCTACTAACCATGAGTAACACCTAGCATATGGCTCATGGTGTGGTCCTTAATGAGGTGAATAGTCATTTACAAAGAACCCTTCTGTTATAGTTTACAGGTTACAATTCCATCCTTCCATCAACACAATGTCTCCAATTAAACTAATAGGACATGGAAGTCTGTCAAGTCCCTAGTTCAATTACTTTATACTCATTCATTAATATCAACTCAATGATGAACTTATGGAAACTCCTTTCCATATTCATTCTACCATGGGCCCATGGATTTAATGAGTTATATTCAATGAATGCTGTATGAGACATTCACTCTCTTTTTCCTGAGAGTGATGGATTCCTTGTTGATCACTCACATGCCTTCACACACATAGCAGTAGGGCCAATGAACACCCTTACAGACCCCTGAATAGGATCTACACTTAGTGTTATCAAACTTCTAAAGCTACATGTATAAGACAACTATGGTGTCTCAGGTCTAAGGATTACTTGTACCACTATAACAATGAGAAACTGATTGACAGGCAGGTTAAAACTCCATTCAGTTTATCTCATATCTTTGGTCACATTCAGTGTACCTATTCTTATAATAGGCACCCACTTGTTGGTTGTAGTGTCTCCACACAAATAGCTTGAGACTAGCTATCCTCCTATAGAGTCAACCTAACAAGTGCTAGTCCTATGGTTCATTACTGTCCATCATAGTGAACCTTCAACTAGGAATGATTTAGGAGTTTAGTACAGAGATATATTTACAGTCTCAAAATTACAACCCTTTGTAATTTCATATTCTCAACTCTAACTCCATGGACATATTATGTAAATATAAATGATGCATATAAACATAATAGAATAAGCCCTTTTATTAAATCAATAATAAATGTGACATATATAAATGAAATCAATTGATTGTTCCTAATCCCTAAACAATCATCTCCATGATTGGCTCTAGGGCATAATCCTAACAATCTCCCACTTGCACTATAGCCAATCCACCATGTATCTCATACTCATATCCTGTCGGTGGTGATCGAACACACTTGGGTCATAGCTTTAGTAAAGGGGTCTTCTTTATTCTCTGTTCTTTTAAACTTTTATATGTATATGTCATCTCTTCCAATGATCTCTCTAATCACTTGGAATTGCCGCTTAAAGTTTGGACTTTTGATGAGACTATAGATCCTTGTCTTGAGCAATAGCCCCATTGTTGTCACAAAAACAATAGTAAGGGCTTCTCAATCTCAGGAACCACTTTTAGTTTTGCAATGAACTTACTCATCCAAACATGCAGCAATGTACTCAAATTTATAGCTCCACCATTTAAGGTGAGAACATACCTCGATGTTGATCTCCTATCATCATCGTCAGATTGAAAATCTGTATCCGTTCTACTAACCATTTCAAGTTTCTTTCTCCATAGACAAAGCATGGGTCCTTAGTTCTTCTCAAGTACTTAAGGATAGCTTTGACTTCTTCCCAGTGTTCCTTATCTGGGTTTGCCTGATATCTGCTCGTAACATTTACAGCAAAACTGATATCTGGTCTTTTAGTTATAGACAACTTGATTCCATGTCTGACAGGAATTAGACCTCCTTTTGGAATCATGCATTTTGAACTCTTTCAAAATCTTGTCTATGTACTTCGATTGGGAGAGACTTAGCATCCTTTAATATCTATCTCTATAGACCTCTATTCCCAGAATATAGGATGCTTCTTCCAAATCTTTTATGGAGAAACTTTGTGAAAAACCAATTTTTCACTTTTGACAACATCTCTACATTATTCCTAATAAGTAGAATGTCATCCACTTATAGGACCATAAATGTGATCGCACTCCCACTAACCCTTTGTACAATCATGGTACAATAATGGGTTCTGTCTCAACAGAGACAGCGGTTGCATCAATGTCGGTTTGTGTTTCATTAGACAACTCTTTGAGTTCTATTTTCCTGTTATTGCCTCATTCTTGAATAAACTCTTTTTCAAGAAAGATTGCAAACTTATTAACAAACACTTTTGTTCATCAGGATGATAGATATGATATCCTAAACTCCTTTTAGGGTAATCCACAAACCTACATTTAAGTTATCTTGATTTCCAATTTGGTTGCACTGTACGTCTCTACATATGCAGTGCAACCCCATACCTTAACATGCTTAAGGTTTGGTGCTTCCCTTTCCATATCTCATATGGGTCCTAAGGGACAGCTTTGGTTTGAACTCCGTTTCACAGGTACGTGGCAATTTCTAGGGCATATCCTAACAAGGATAATATTAGGTTGTTGTAACTTATCATGGACCGGACCATATCCAATAAGGTCCTCTTCCTCCTTTCTGACACACCATTTAGTTATGATGTTCTAAGAGGTGTCCATTAGAATAGAATCCCTATTTGAACAAGTTGATCTGAAAGATCACCAGTTAAATATTCGCCTCCTCGATCCAATCGAAGAGTTTGATACTTTTACTAGTTTGTTTCTCTACTTCAAATCTGAATTCTTTGAACCTTTTCAAATGTTTCAGATTTGTACTTCTTTAAGTATATGCACCTATACCTTAACATTTTTAAGTAAAGGTTCATAAAGTATGAGAAACTATTTCTCTTGTTCTCTTGGGTTTATTAGCATTCAATTTTAGAGCTATCATGTTTCATGCAATTCATATTTGCAAGGTAGTTTAAAAGATAAATGCTATAAATTCCAAAAGTAAAGAACTCTTCATAAAAACATTTATTAAATCAAACTAAAACACTGTTTAGGCAAAACTGAAATAAAGATAATGTTTCTAAAAACTTCTAGAATGTCAAGATAGCTTATTAATTCTAAACTACTCCTTCAGGTAGAGTTAAGCAGCAAGTCCCATAGCTAATACAGCAACACTTTGCTCCATTCTCTACTCGTAGGGATATTCCGCTTCTACTCAGCCTTCTGCTTCCCACTAGATCCTGCATGGAATTCAAAATTCACATCAGAATTAAGTACCCAAGTGGAAGCAAAACTAACATTTAGTTTAGAGCATGATCCATACCTTCCGAAGGTCGGCTCTTTAGAGTATCCAGATATTCTCGGCAATTACGTTTCCAGTGCCCATCCTTGCGGTAGTGAAAATAGGTTCCTTTGGCCTTGTCAGTATTACCTTTCTTGACACCTCCCTTTGGCTTCAAGTTCTTCTTCTTCTTCCCTTGGGTACTCTTACCCTTTCCTTTGCCCTTGCCCTTAGGCTTGGGCTTGGCCTTGGAAGTAGAAGCTCCATCAAATGCGAGCAAAGAACCTTTTCCCTTCTTCATTGTCTCCTCAGTCATCTTGAGCAAATTGTGCAGCTCAGGGAGAGTGGGCTCAAGCTTGTTCATATGAAAATTCATTATGAACGGCCCAAATGAATCAGGAAGGGACTGCAGTATAATGTCTGAACACATATCAGCTTCAATGATCACATCAAGCTTTTCAAGCTGCTCGATATGGTTGATCATTTTCAAGGTGTGCTCAGTCACAGACGAACCCTCATTCATCCTTGCCTTGAATAGATCCTTGACAATATTGTACTTCACGGTCCTACTTTGCTCCCCATACAACTCTTGTAAGTGGAGAAAGATGTCGCGAGCACTCTTCATGGACTCATGTTGCTTCTGAAGCTCAGGGCTCATGGATGCCATCATATAGCATCTTGCCTTCAAATCGTCGTCCATGCGCTTCTGAAAAGCGTCTCTCTCTTGCTGAGTTGCAGTCTCAGCCAGTGCCTCAGGAAGTGTGCCATCAAGTGTGTAGGTAATCTTTTCGGAAGTTAAAATTATTTTTAAATTCCTCAGCCAATCAAGATAGTTTGGTCCAGTCAAACGGTTGATGTCCAATATTTTGGATAGCGGGTTGAGGTGAGCCATTTCTATGAACTACATATAAAATTAGAGAATTAGATTTCATTTTTAATCCATAATGATCGGGTCTTTAATCATATGGTACCTCCCACTATTTTATCAAATTCCATACACCCTCTGATGGAATTCGGGAATCTCATTCCTAATGGGGATTAGGGTCCCACTGTGACCTAGAAGCCTCACATGTTAGTTTCTTGACTTCTAACCCACAGTAAGAAGACAACTCTTTGTCTATTGCTTCATAAGCAAGTTCCAATCATTTTGCCTCTAGGGTACATATTCCTCACATGTTAGTTTCTTGGAATACTTCCCTAGTTAAGTTAAGCCCATCATTCACATAGGTATGTTTCACCAAATATATACCTCACATGTTAGTTTCTTGGTATATACCAGCTTAGGCACCCCATGATATCTATATATGTGATAGTTTCAAGTAATGTCTTTAATATGGGCAGCTCCTACATGTCTGCAGCCAGGTACCCACATTAAGGGACGTTAGATGATCCTATAATGATGGAAGGCAATGAAGAATCCATTCCCTAATGTATTCTCCATTTCCAACTTAATATTAAAATAGAGGGGTTTTAAGGGTCTCATCAAAATAACTAATCTAACATACATCTCATGCATTTAAATAAGAAATATATAACAACATTATATATATGTAATCCACTTATCGATATTAGTCCCTATAAGGTGACATATAACGATCTTTGGATTTGGAGCTATCTCTATTAATTTCATTAAAAGCTCCCACTATGATGATTATGGACTTTAAGAGGATTCAATCCAAGCCAATGAATTGAATCCAAGGTCTAAGGTGGGTGTAGGTGATCGTAAAACATTCATTCAAAACATAGCGTGCACTCTTGAAAATCTTCTCCAAGCTTTCAAGTCCTTCAATCTCCTCCATTAGCTTCATGGTCTCCACCATAGGCTTGTTGGGCTCCACCATGTTCCTTTATGTCCACCATACTCCTTAGTGCGCTCTCGATTACATAACATTTACATAATTTTAAAGAAAGGGATACATAAGGGGAATGTGGGGTACATAAGAGAATGATAGAGAGAGAGAAGAAGGTGGCATGCAAGCCCCAAATAAATAATACATCACCAAAATTAACAACTCTTGAAAATTAATACAACCCATTCATAAGACGGCCAATCACAATTGGTTTAAGGGTATAGTCCATAATCATCATCCATCCATAACCATACAATCATATTGCATAATAAAGGAAATAACTGTAAGCAATAAACATATGGGCATTCATGGTAACTCTATTGATTGGTTTTCATTAATCTCATTAATGTGTCCTAATCTTATTAGGATATGCATAATCCCCATAACTAATTAAGTCTTAACAATTAAGACATTTAATTTCAATTAATCAAATCAATTGAAACATTTAAAGTCCCCTAATTGAACACTAATATCAAATATTAGGGTTTCTTTAATTAAACAAAACAATTTTATTTAATTAAAATTTCCAGATTTTTATTTATTCCTAAATTGTGTTTTAAACGATTTAAAACATTATAAAATTAATCACCATTAATTAAATAATCAATTTCGGAATTAAATAAAATCATTTTATTAATTAATTAGTGCATTAGGGTTTCCTAAAACCCTAAACCCTAAATGCATTAACTCTAAACCCTAAGTGTAACCCTAATGCATTAAATGCCTTATGATTGGTCAATTAATGGCCAATCATTTAAACCTAGGTTTATACGGTATTAATGATTAGGATTAGGGTTTAATTAATGCCACCTAGGATATTAATTACTCTTAATTAATATGCACTAATTAGGGTTTCTAAAACCCTAAACCTTAAACCTATTAAATGCCAATGATTAATTACTAAACCATTAATGATCATGATTGGTCATTAATGACCAATCATTTGACCCTAGGTTAGACACATTAATTACTAGGTTTAGTTATTAATTAATGCATTAATAGAGTTAGGGTTTAATTAATACGAATTAGGGTTTCCTAAACCCTAAACCCTAGACATCATAAATGCACTTAATTATACCCTAATGATTAATAACCATGATTGGTCAATTAATGACCAATCATTAAACACTTTAATTAAGGTAATTAATAGCCAAATTAGGGTTTTTAATTAATGCAATTAATGAATTAGGGTTTCATCATTAATGGGAATTAGGGTTTCCTAAGAAACCCTAAGGCTGCCGCCACCTATAGTGGGCTGCCATGGCTTAGCAAGGCTGCCATGGCTTGGCCAGGCCATGGGAGGCCATGGCCAGCAAAGGGGGACTCAAGCCAGGGTGTGGGCCAAGCCCATGGACACGTGTGGGGTGGCCAAGAGGGCTGTCTTCTTCAAAGAACATTAGGGTTTCAAGAACCCAGTGCTGGCACCACCATGGGAGGACCTCCAAGGTCACAAAAGTTTCTAAAACTTAATCAATTCGACTCCACCATCAAAACCAGCTTTTGTATCATGTCCCTACATGAATTACTAAGCTAATTGAAGTGGTTTGGATGATCAAATCATCCCCAATTGTTCTAAACAATTCAAGAACAGTAGGCTGTCCAGAATTTGACAGCACACTGTACCTGATCACAAATTGATTTAAAACCCAGCAAGATGATTAATTCAGGTTACCAAATTATTTTTCCTAGCATCCTACATGTCTTAGGAAACTAATAAAATTGGTTTCATGTAATTTGGAGTTCCCTAGCTCAAGATATGAACAAAACTCCATTGATGACTTTCTGCAGGAAAAACAGCCTGCTGTGTTCTTCCAAGAAATCAAACTTTTTGATTCTTTATGCATCAAGACTCCTTTGAAACTTAAAGAATATGATCTATACATCATATATCATCATCCTATAATGATTATTCATCAATTTTACAGAGATATCATATCAGAACAGTAGCAAGAACCATAGGGTTCTAAAACCCAGATTCGAACTCCATGGTGTTCTTCCCAAACTTTTTGATTTGTTTTAATTCTCATGCATCCCTATGCTTGAGAAATCACCATAACAACTTTATGTGAATTAATTACAGCCATCTCATGTCTTAATTAAACCAAAACAAAAACAAAATACAAAAGAGAGCAACCTAGGGTTCCAAACCCTAGGTTCGGCCTCCATAGAAGAAACCCTGGTTTCTTCTTCTTTTGTATACATCACATGCTTCTAAAAATTCCAGAATTAATGTTAGAAGAATATTAGAAGAGGAGAAGAGGGAAAAACAGCCTAGGGTTCAAAACCCCAGGTTCGGCCATGAAGAGGAAACCCTAGTTTCCTCCTTCTTCTTTTCCAAAACTGAAACCTATTCAACTCTTTGAATTTCCAGCAGCCCTAAAACTATTTTAGAAGAGGAGAAGAAGAGATAAACACCTAGGGTTCAATAACCCTAGGTTCGGCCATGAGAGGGAAATCAATTAAATGCATGAACATGAATCTCAATTCATTAAACCAATCAATTTTACCATAAATTACAGCCCACATGCAGTTTGTATTAGGCATAACCATGGCTCTGATACCACTGTTGGGAATCAAACTAGAGAGGAAAAATACAAAGGCGGAATTTAAAATTTTTCCTATGATTCTCAAACCCATGAATCTTAATTATGCTTAATACAAAAACCATAAACCTAACTACCAAGAGAGTTAGGGTACTTACAGTTGAACAAGTCTTCTCCTTTATGCTCCAAGCTTTGTCTTCTGATTGAGCAGTCCAAGTGCACTGCTTCCAACAGTATCCACACCTAGCTTGAGCAAGTTGTCCTTTCCTTCTTCTCCCTTAGGGTTGCTAGAGGTGAAGAAGAGAGAGAGAGAGAGAGAGCCTCCAAGGGAGAATTCGGCCAGCACTTGGGGAGGAGTGATTGTGATGATGTCATCACCTTATAGTGGGCATTATATAGCCCACTAATAGGGCCGGCCAAGGGGGGATTCCAAACCCTAATCTAATTTGTGTAATTACTCTTAATTACACAATTAGCCCACTAGTTTGCATCAAATACAAATTAGCCCCTTAAAGAACTTTTCTTTAATCACTTATACCCTTTCTCTCATAGACAATCAAGCTCTCTTAGCATGATTAGTGTGTGACCCATTGGGTTCACATCATCAAGTAGTAGGAACAGCACAAGTTGTGCACAATGGAACACTTTCCATTAAGGGTCTAATTGAAACTCCTTTCAATTCCCTAATTGATTATAACTCATTTATATCAATTAGGGCTTCTACTAACCATGAGTAACACCTATCATATGGCTCATGGTGTGGTCCTTAATGAGGTGAATAGTCATTTACAAAGAACCCTTCTGTTATAGTTTACAGGTTACAATTCCATCCTTCCATCAACACAATGTCTCCAATTAAACTAATAGGACATGGAAGTCTGTCAAGTCCCTAGTTCAATTACTTTATACTCATTCATTAATATCAACTCAATGATGAACTTATGGAAACTCCTTTCCATATTCATTCTACCATGGGCCCATGGATTTAATGAGTTATATTCAATGAATGCTGTATGAGACATTCACTCTCTTTTTCCTGAGAGTGATGGATTCCTTGTTGATCACTCACATGCCTTCACACACATAGCAGTAGGGCCAATGAACACCCTTACAGACCCCTGAATAGGATCTGCACTTAGTGTTATCAAACTTCTAAAGCTACATGTATAAGACAACTATGGTGTCTCAGGTCTAAGGATTACTTGTACCACTATAACAAGGAGAAACTGATTGACAGGCAGGTTAAAACTCCATTCAGTTTATCTCATATCTTTGGTCACATTCAGTGTACCTATTCTTATAATAGGCACCCACTTGTTGGTTGTAGTGTCTCCACACAAATAGCTTGAGACTAGCTATCCTCCTATAGAGTCAACCTAACAAGTGCTAGTCCTATGGTTCATTACTGTCCATCATAGTGAACCTTCAACTAGGAATGATTTAGGAGTTTAGTACAGAGATATATTTACAGTCTCAAAATTATAACCCTTTGTAATTTCATATTCTCAACTCTAACTCCATGGACATATTATGTAAATATAAATGATGCATATAAACATAATAGAATAAGCCCTTTTATTAAATCAATAATAAATGTGACATATATAAATGAAATCAATTGATTGTTCCTAATCCCTAAACAATCATCTCCATGATTGGCTCTAGGGCATAATCCTAACATATAGCCCAACTTTCAGGACATGCGCACTAGGTCTTCTATCAAAGGACTTATTGAATGGTGGCGAAACATGGAAAACTTCCAACCCATTGCCAAGGGCCATGTCGAAAAGGCCGGTTTTGGTCCATTCCTAGATTCCTTGTGGAATGATCAATGTGATAGGCAAGCCTTCCGAGCCTTGTCTGAACTATGGTGGGACACCACCAACACATTCCATTTCGGCTTTGGGGAGATGATTTTAACCCCCAAGGACTTCACCATGATCACGGGCTTGAGCATGAAGGGCAAAAGCTTGGAATTCTATGAAGAGGCATCCACGGATGAGGATTATCTCCTAGCTTACCTTGGAATGGAAGTTGAGGTAATCAAGAAAGCAGTGCGCCACACTTGGCTTTTTAACAAATTTGCCAAGCAAAGGGAGAGCGAGGGTGCTAGCCCCGATTGTATTACAAGGGCATTCTTTCTCTACATGATCTCATGCACATTCTTTGCCGGTATGGGCGACTTAGCCCCTTTGGGTCTTCTTGCAAGCATGGAAGATGTTGGCAAGATTAGGAAATTTAACTGGGGAGGGGTTGCTCTAGCCACCATGTACCGCACAATGTGTGACATGTCACGCGGTGTTACCAAGGACTTTGGAGGGATGCCCTTTGTCTGGGAGGTAATGCTACTTCCTTTTTATTTCTTTTTACTCTTTCTTATATTTTCCTTTCTTTTTTTGACTCTTTTCTTAACTCTTGACAGGTTTGGTGCTATGAGTACCTCAACCTATGTCGCCCATCCCTTGCTGAGGAAACCATTGAATGGCCTACCCTCAAGAATTACTCTCCCACTTATGTGTCCTTCCGAGCCGCGAATCGTCATGATTATGCCTATGCTAGAGCTCACCTAGCAAGCCTACAGCTGACATGGTGAAATTCTTTCCCTATTCTTTTCTTCTCTTTTTACTTCCTATTTCTCATTTTGGATTTTTGGAACAGATTGAATGGGATCCCTAGAAGATATGGGTGCCAGTGCTACCCAAGCAATGCATTTCTAGCCTGATGCTGACTGGCAAGAGGGTGCTTCTGGAAGGCCCCTTGGGTAGGTACTGGTACTTGGGGGAACGAGTCTTACGACAAGTCATAGGTGATGTGAACGCAGCCATGGTTCCAATGCCACCACCACTTAACATGAGGCATGCTAACTTGATGGAGGGGGAGGAGTTGTGGGATGCTCTGAGGGGTTGGGATGCGGAGGAGTTCACTTCTCCTGACATGGTGTATGACACTTTCTGCCATCAATATCTGATGAGGCCCAGGGTGACAGGCCTCCCTCCTCAACAGGTAAGTCTTTGACGCTTTCTTAGCCTTTTCTTTTAATAGAGACTTTATTTGATAGGTGAACATTTGCAGGGTTGACGAGCAAGAGGGCATAGCTCAACAAGGGGCTCAGGAGTGATTCCTGGTTCTGAAGAAGATGAAATGGAGGGGGATAGGTCACTGCCCTTGCCTCAGCCTAATTGGTCCATTGATTTGTGCTGCGGGACGGACTTTGTCAGGACTGCCATCACCCATCCCGCATTTGATGAATCATCTAGGATCGACCCAAGTCGAGAACAGGTGAATTCTCTTTATGGGTATTTCTCTTTTCTTTCAACATTACCTTCAATTTAATCTTATTGATTATTTTAGGTGCCTACGGCGTATACCCAAGAGTTCATTGATCTTAGTGAGGGCTTGAGGGGTGACCTTGTGAGGATGAGCTTAGCCAAATCCATGGCGAAAGCCCGTTTGGACACCGTAGTAAGTGTTCAACCTACTTAAAGTTCCCATTTGTGGTTTTCAACCAACCCTATTCTTATACTTGGTTTCTTTGCAGCAGACTTCGTCTGCGCAGCCGCCACCATCAATGCACCCTCCTAGAGCACCTCGCAGGGGTTGTGACGGAGTTAGGCCGAGCCGCAAAAGAAGCTCTGGGAGCCGCTGAGTTCATTTACTTTCTTGTTGGGCTTGTAGAAACAATGAGACACTGGCTATCTCTTTGCATTTCATGCTATGTTTTGTAATTGCAACCTTAAACCAACTTTCTTAACCCTTCTTATGGATACTTGTAATGCTTCCTTGAATCTATCATGATGATGTTGTGGTGCCCTTCTTATGAAAATTTGAATCAATATGAGCTCATAGGAGTGAAAATGGCCTAAAAAGGCCATCCGAACGCGAAAATAGGCAAAATCGGGCGAAACAAGGCAAAACAAGGCGGAGGCCTCGGGTGACCATCTGGACCCAGACGGTTACCCGTGGTCAATGCATTTTCTCGCGATTTTTCAGGAATTTTGCTATTTTGATGATTCTACTCCTTTTAGGACTCGAATTTGTGACCTTTTCCTTATAAAAACACATGAGGGGAGCCTTCTAGCTCCCTTATTTTTCATTGACAATAATTATGGAAGCCTTGGATGGATTCTTAAGAGGGTTTTTGGCAGTCATGGCTGCTGTCACACCCCATTTTTGCACCACCTTACTAGGGCTCATCATTTCATGCATGTTTTTGTCTTGTTTTTGAGTCTAGTCACTTGCATTAGGTTTTTAGAGTCACAAGGACAATGGGTATGAATTTTGGTTCAATTTGGAGTTGATCTTGAGGGATAATAAGAGCTTTTGTGACTTGAGGGGCATAATCGTCTTTTAAGTCCCAAACTTTTCATTTGACCTTGAAATAATCTCCAAATTGTCAATTGAAGTTCATATGGATGCATAAGAGGTATTTCTAGTGTCAATTTGATGGATCAATGGCTTGGGATAAAAATGGCTCGATGTAGTTCAAGATTGGTTAATTGACCTTTCTTTGGGTTAGCTCTAATTGACTCACAATTACCAACCAAATCTTTTCAAATTGACTTTCATTAGTCATCATTTTACTCCCAAAAGTGTTTTATGAAGTTCAATTTTGATGTGGAAAGTGTTTGGTTTGACCCTATGTGCATGCCTATGCTTAGCAAAGGTAGAGTATAGTGGTTAACCGCCTTGTTCAAACCTAACCATGCCCCCATGGTTAGTGGTTTTCACCCTAAAATGTTCAAAAACATATTCCTCATCGAAACACGGTCGTTTTGGCTTTTGTTTCATCAAAATCGGAGTTCATTTGGCCCCTGAAACACTTCTAGAAGCATTAGGAGTCAAAAATAGGCAAAAATCCAGAGTGGGCTCGGGTGACCACCCAGCCCCGGGCGGCTAGCCGCCTGGGCCCAGGTGGCTAGCCGCCCAGGCCCTAGTGGTCACCCGAGACCACTTTCCTATTTTCACTCTAACTCCTTGCTGAAGCGGACTCTTGCCTATTTTGACGTATTTGGGCTTTTTTGGACGAGTTTCCTTCTAATTTTTGGTAACTTCTGAGTTACTTAAGCCCCAAGGGGGTCTCTAATAACCCTTGGATTAATTTTTAGGGTTTTAATCCCAGCCATTGGTTAATCCTAATTGAAGTCTATAAATACCCCCCTATGCTTCAGCACAAGGGGAGCCACTTTATGCCTAAAAACCTTAGTGTTAGAGAGAGAATAAGAGAGAGGGACTTGAAGGAGAGCTGGAGTTCTTGCTGTAGCCTTGGAGAACATTGATTCAAGTCATCCATAAGAGCAAGAGGGAGTTCATATAGCAGCAAGGAAGGCCCTTCCTAAGGTATTCTCCTTCTCTATTCAAGCTTAAACTAGGTTTTCATATGGGTTAGGCTTATTGCATGTTAAAGGTAACTTTTTTATCATGTATTAACACTCTAGCTAGTTAATATACATGGAATATCTATTGTTTATCTACTGTTTAGCATGCTTTAGGGCTGTTCTATATGTTTCTAGGCATAGTCATGATTCTTGTGTTTCCGTTGTCCTTGTTCTAGGATAGTGATATTGCATGCTAGAGTTAGGTTTCTTGTTATGTTATATTGCTTTAGTTAGTTAATATGCATGATTTAGTTTCTGTTTAGTTTTATTTTAGCATGTTTAGAGTTTATTTGGTGTGTTTTTAAGCATATTTGTGAGTTTAGGGTTTTAGAGTCATTGTTTTATGTTAGTTTTCATATAGCATGATAAAGTAGACTTTTTTATTGGTTTTTCTTCGTGTTTGCTGTATATGTCTTGCATATAGAGTAAATATGATGATTTTGCATGCATGTTAGTATATTCTAGGGTTTTTATGCATAATATGGTTCTAGGAATATGTTAGGACTTATTATTGTTTGCTGTTTTTGCTGTTAGCATGCTTAGTAGATGATTTTAGGCCATAATACTATTCTGTCCAGATTTGCATATCATTGTTTTTGCATGGTTTTGAGCACGTGTAAGGGTGCAAATAGGTGTGGTATTTGTCCTATGGTAAATAGGGCTGCTCATGTCTGAAATGGCTAATGCTTGGAGCTATTGCGCTCAGGTAAGTGGGTATGAAGGTGCCCCAATTCACCTCTCTTCCTTATCCTTTCTCTTCTCCCTATCTAGGGTTAATTTTTAATATGATCCTATGGTTTAATTAGAGGTTTCCTTCACAAATAAAATTCTGGTTTTTATTAAAGTTTCCATTTTGTGGAGTTCTTTCTAAAATCAAACTTTCTATCAATTCTCTTTTGATCAAATAAGGAAACCTAGGGTTTTAACCATAGGTTTGTATTAGGTCTTAACCATAGTTCTAATCGAACTACGTGGACTTTGATCCATGTATTTCGTTGCATGGTACGTAGGCGCTCTTCGTGAGGCTCAAGTCCGTTCTAGGATCCAAGCATCCTAGGTTTTCTTTTTGTTTTGTTTTGTTTTTCTTTATTTTCTGTTTTTGTTTGCTCATTATGCATGGATGGATGAATGAAATATATGATATGCATGCTGTCTTGTGATGATATACTTGCTGATTTTTGTATGGAAAAGATCTTGATTTAGCCCAAATGAACTAAGAGACCGAAAGGGTAACATGGGTGCCTATAGGCTTTGCCTAGAACCTTCCCATGTTATAACTTAGCCTCCGAATCCCCGATTTCTTTGGTTTCCAAAAGATTGGTTTTTTGCCTTTCCTTTTTTATGGAGTCATTCAAATTGTTTTCCTAAAACAAACTGTTTTTAGGGTTTTCCTTGTTTCCTTTAAAAAATAAGGTGGCGACTCCTTTCCTTTTCTTTTTTCAAACATATTTTCTTTCCAACCCTCGTGGGCCCGATTTCCGGGGTTCACAGTTTGGCGACTCCATTGGGGACTTGTGGGCTAGACTCTATAAAGTTTAATTGGGCTAGGTTAATTTCTTATGTTTAATTAAAATCAATCACATTGCATCCGCTTGATTGTGTGCTTTCATTTATTGCATTGTGTGCGCAAATTCTTGCATGCTAGGATCGATGTCCCTTGATGTATCCTTGCCAACGATCAGCCTAGTCTCAACCTTGGTTTTCCTGATTCCATCTGTTGGGGCGAAAGCTATCAACCTCTCTTACCTTTCGCCCCAACACATGGAATCAGGAAAACCAAGGTTGAGACTAGGCCGATCGTTGGCAAGGATACATCGAGGGACATCGATCCTAACATGCAAGAGTTTGCGCACACAATGCAATAAATGAAAGCACACAATCAAGCGGATGCAATGTGATTGATTTTAATTAAACATAAGAAATTAACCTAGCCCAATTAAACTTTATAGAGTCTAGCCCACAAATCCCCAGTGGAGTCGCCAAACTGTGAACCCCGGAAATTGGGCCCACGAGGGATTGAAAAGGAAAGGAGTCGCCACCTTATTTTTTTAAAGGAAACAAGGAAAACCCTAAAAATCAGGTTGTTTTAGGAAAACAATTTGAATGACTCCATAAAAAAAAAGGAAAGGCAAAAACCAATCTTTTGAAAACCAAAGAAATCGGGGATTCGGAGGCTAAGTTATGACATAGGAAGGTTCTAGGCAAAGCCTATAGGCACCCATGTCACCCTTTCGGTCTCTCAGTTCATTTGGGCTAAATTAAAGTCTTTCCATACAAAAATCAGCAAGTATATCATCACAAGAATTGCATGCATATCATATATTTCATTCATCCATCCATGCATAATAAGCAAATAAAAACAGAAAATAAAGAAAAAGAAAACAAAACAAAAATAAACCTAGGATGCTTGGATCCTAGAACGGACTTGAGCCTCACGAAGAGCGCCTACGTACCATGCAACGAAATACATGGATCAAAGTCCACGTAGTTCGATTAGAACTAAGGTTAAATCCTAATACAAACCTATGGTTAAAACCCTAGGTTTCCTTATTTGATCAAAAGAGTTGAATATGATAGAAAGTTTGATTTTAGGAAAGAAATCCACAAAATGGAAACTTTAATAAAAACCAGAATTTTGTTGGTTAAGGAAACCTCTAATTAAACCATAGGATCATATTAAAAATTAACCCTAAATAGGGAGAAGAGAATGAGTTAAGAAGAAAGGTGAATTGGGGCACCTTCACACCCACTTACCTGAGCGCAATTAGCTCCAAGCATTTAGCCATTTCAGACATAAGCAGCCCTATTTGCCATGGGACAAATACCACACCTATTTGCACCCTTACAAGTGCTCAAAACCATGCAAAAACACTAACATGCAAATCTGGACAGAATAGTATTATGACCTAAAATCATCCACTAAGCATGCCAATAGCAAAAACAGCGAACAATAATAAGTCCTAACATATTCCTAGAACCATATCATGCATAAAAACCCTAAAACATACTAACATGCATGCAAAACTATCATGTTTACTCCATATGAAAAACATATACAGCAAACACGAAGAAAAACCAATAAAAAAGTCTACTTTATCATGCTATATGAAAACAAACACGAAACAATGACTCTAAAACCCTAAACTCACAAATATGCTTAAAAACATACAAAACATACTTTAATCATGCTAAAACCAAACTAAACAGAAATTAAATCATGCATATTAACTAACTAAAGCAATATAACATGATGAAAATCCTAACTCTAACATGCAATGACACTAATCCTAGCACAAGGACAAGTAGGAGCACAAGAATCACAACTATGCATTAAAAACCTAAAGGACAGCCCTAAAGCATGCTAAACAGTAGATAAAAAATAGATATTCCATGTATATTAACTAGCTAGAGTGTTAATACATGATAAAAAAGTCACCTTTAACATGCAATAAGCCTAACCCATATGAGAGCCTAGTTTAAGCTTGAATAGAGAAGGAGAATACCTTAGGAAGTGGCTCCCCTTGTGTTTGTAATTGTTCGTGGCTCCTCAGGTCTTTAGAGTGAATCAAACCAACACGAATCCTCCTCTTTGTCAAAGTGGTATCACAGCAAAGAGATCAAAACTCACTCAACTTTGAAAAGAAATAGAAAACAAAAAGAGAACAAGAGAAAAGAAAAAGTGATTCTCGTCACTTTGCAGCAGCAGCAACTTCAATCGCGTTTTTGGGTATGAAAACGTTGGATTTGGACAAAGCTTGTGAAATACAAAGTTGTAGAGAATTGAATTATCTTTCTAACAAGACCAATTTCATCAAATTCTGACTTCGGATGAAAAAGTTATGATTAAAATACGACTGCTGGTTTTCAGAAAATCTGCTGCTGAATTATGACGAATTTCACTCCCTCCAAACCCTCTTCTCTTCTCCCTTGTTTAAAGACATTAAGAGAGTATTTATAGCTGAAATCTGGAGTTTCCCTTTCCTTCCTGGACTAGGTTTCCTTGGAGAATAATCAAAAGGTATTTTTAATCAAAAGGTTTCCTTGGAGAATAATCAAATTTTATAATGTCAATTTGAAAAGATTTGGTTGGTAATTGTGAGTCAATTAGAGCTAACCCAAGGAAGGGTCAATTAACCAACTTGAACCACATCGAGCCATTTTAATCCCGAGCCATTGACTTACCAAATTGACACTAAAAATACCTCTTATGCATCCATATGAACTCCAATTGACAATTTGGAGATCATTCCAAGGTCAAATGAAAAGTTTGGGACTTAAAAGACGATTATGCCCCTCAAGTCACAAAAGCTCTTATTATCCCTCAAGATCAACTCCAATTTGAACCAAAATTCATATCCATTGTCCTTGTGACTCTAGAAAACTAATGCAAGTGACTAGACTCAAAAACAAAACAAAAGCATGCATGAAATGATGAGCCCTAGTAAGGTGGTGCAAAAATGGGGTGTGACAGAAGCCCCTCATTGGCGAACAAGTTACACTTGTGAACCAATGATAAAGAACAACCCATTTTTTGCCAAAAAGCCTGGAGAAATCACACACTGTAACCAAACAATGATGGGAGGTTGAAAACCTGAGACTGAAATAAGGAAGTGTACTCAAGTCATGAGTATACTTAAACCACTGGGGGTTGATGATTGTCAAGAGAAGCATATTCAAGCCACTACGAATGAACATACTTTTGAAATGGAGAAATATATTCTAGTCACGAATATATTTAACCACGTGATGAGAATGAGATCTGAGAAGTACGTTCAAGTGATGAACGTACCTTGGAAATGGAGAAGTATATTCAGGTCACGAATATATTTAACCAAGTGAGTGACAAAAAATCTGAGAAGTATACTCAAATGATGAGTATACCACTGAAATGGAGAAATATATTCAGGTCACGAATATATTTAACCAAGTAATCTGAGAATGAAATCTGAGAAGTATACTCAAGTGGTGAGCATACCATTGAAATGGAGAAATATATCTAAGCGATGGATATCTTTAACCAAGTAGGATAAGAATAATCTGAGAGGTGTATTCAAGTGATGAGTGTACTTTTGAAATGGAGAAATATATTCAGGTCACGAACATATTTAACCAAGTGATGAAAAAGATGCTGAGAAATATACTCAAGTGATGAGTATACTTAATGATTGAAAAAGACTGAGAAGTACGTTCAAGTGATGAACATACTTTTGAAATGGAGAAATGTATCCAAGTGATGGATATATTTAACCAAGTAAGCTGAGAAGTACACTCAAGTGATGAACATACCATTGAAATGGAGAAATATATCCAAACGACGGATATATTTAACCAAGTAAGATAAGAATAATCTGAGAAGTGTACTCAAGTGATGAGTACACCATTGAAATGGAGAAATATATTCTAGTCACGAATATACTTAACCAAGTAAGTGACAAGTATGTTTGAGTGATAAACATACCATTGAAATAGAGAAATATATCCAAGTGATGGATATACTTAACCAAGTAAGTGACAAGTATGTTTAAGTGATAAACATACCATTGAAATAGAGAAATATATCCAAGCGATGGATATAATTAAGCAAGTAAGGTAGAGAATAATCTGAGAAGTGTACTCAAGTGATGAGTACACCATTGAAATGGAGAAATATATTCTAGTCATGAATATATTTAACCAAGTAAGTGACAAATATTCTGAGAAGTATGTTCAAGTGATGAACATACTATTGAAATGGAGAAATATATTCAAGTGATGAATATACTTAACCAAGTAAGTGGCAAAATATCTGAGAAGTATACTCAAGTGATGAGTATACCATTGAAATAGAAAAAAAATATACCCAAGTGGTGGATATACTTAACCAAGTAAGTGACAAATGATCTGAGAAGTATGTTCAAGTGATGAACATACCATTGAAATGGAGAAATATACCCAAGCGATGGATATACTTAACCAAGTAAGTGACGAAATATCTGAGAAGTATACTTGAGTGATGAGTATACCATTGAAATGGAGAAATATATTCAAGTGATGAATATATTTAACCAAGTAAGTGATAATGAGGATCTGAAACTAGGAAGCATATTCAATGGGTGAACATGCTTTTGAAATGGAAGAATATATTCAAGTGATGAATATATTCAACCAAGTATGATAGAGAATGAGAATTTGAAGCTGAGAAGCATATTCAAAGAGTGAATACACTTTTGAAATGGAAGAATATATTCAAGTGATGAGTATATTCAACCAAGTGGGATGGAAAATCAAGAATTTGAAACTGAGGAGTATATTCAAAGGGTGAATACACTTTTGAAATGGAAGAATATATTCAAGTGATGAATACATTCAACCAAGTGAGATGAAAAATCAAGATTTGACATGAGGATATATGATCAATTTATCAAGATTAAACAAGCATGGTGCAAGAGGAAAGTGTCTTAACACATTGTCACTTGAGTTGGCATGGCACAGGGGAAATATATTCAACCCTTTTGAACATAAAATCAATTCAAGGAATTGATTTCATGATGGAATTTGATTGATTTTAAGCTCAAAAAGTGTTGAATATCTCATTTGGAAGGAGGTTTGATCACGCGTCAAGGCGAGACAAAGCGAGAAGCAAAACCAAAACAAAGTGGCTTGGGTGACCACCAGGCCTCGGGAGGCTAGCCGCCCAGGCCTGGGTGGTTACCCGAGCCCGAAGCGGAAATCCCACTTTGAATAGGAAACTTCCTATTCTGATGGGTTTTTTCCTATTTGAACTTGGATTTGTGACCTTTTCCCTATAAAAACACATCCAAGAGGTTCCTAAACCTACTTGTATTCATTCATTAGAAGTTATGGAGGCTCTAGACAAATTTTTAGGAGGGTTTTTGAGAGTTATGAGTGCTGAAGCAAAATCTGAGTTCAAGTGCTTTGGCTTGGATCCATTGCTCTCCTTGAGGCATGTGAGGCTTGAAACGAACCTCTTGACTGCTGCTACATATTTTTGGGATCCTCAAGTTCATGTGTTCCGCTTCAACTATGAAGAACTGTGCCCAACCATGGAGGAATTCTGTGCATTGTATGGAGTTTCAACGGTAGGTCCTTTCATTCTCCCGACTCCTCGCCCAAGCTTTCTTACTTCTTTCTCCAATCTACTTGGGATTCACTCACAATATGCCTCTACGTTTGTAAAGGACCATATGGTAGACTTGATGAAATTGGCAACCTCTTTTTTAGCTTGTGATAGTAAAGGTATTCTGAATTTTACCTTTCCTATTAAGCATGCTCTTGCCTTTTGCCTCATTGGTCGTTTCCTTATTTCCACTGGTACTCCACATGTTCCCATTCAAATCTGTGACTTGATTCCTCTCCTTGCCAAGGGCCATAACTTGATTCCCATGGTGCTAGCTGAAACCCTGAATGGTTTGGATAAAGTCCATGAGGACCCAAAGGTTTCCTTAGGAGGTAGCCCCATTATACTGCAGATGTGGTTGCTTGAAAGACTGAATTTCTTGTCACCAGTTGCCATTACACCATATAAGCCCCAGCATTACTGCCTTCGCTGCATTGAATTACCTGGGCAATTTTCATTGAGAGATTGGCTAGGTTACTACCAAACGCTTTCTTGGAGGAGTGTCAAGTGGTTTGTATTCATATGGGGCTGCAGTGACCAGGTGCTTCTGCGGACTTCTGGATGCGCCATGGTGAGACTCATAGGACTGAGGTCTACTTCCTTCTATTGGCCTTCAAGGGTTCTGCGTCAGATGGGTGCCATGCAAACCATACCCACTTCCTTGAAAGGTGACTATCCTGTGGTGCCCGCGGGTCTTTCTGTAGTGACTTAGGCGAAGGACCGATGGCCTAGCAAGTTGATACTAACCCAAGTTACGAATACTGATGGTCCATATATGATGCGCCCCGAGTATAAGGAATGGTTGAAAAGCAATTTAGGTGAGAGAGAGACTACTCGAAGAGAAAGGATTTTTGGACTTATCAAGAACAACAAACTTGGATCTTGCAGAGAAGATATTATGGAAGCAGTGACAGCAGCTTATGAACATGACTTGAGGAAGAAAAGAAGACATGAAAGAGAGAAGAAGAAAGCTGAAGAGCGAGCTGCAAAGAGGCTCAAGAAAATAGAATAGGATATTTATGGCATATTTATAGTTCTTTTACTTAATACCAATGAATTGCTATGTCAATCAATTTTAGTTTTGAATAAATTGCCAATAATAAATCAAATTTGGGATTTTCTTGTTTGATTTAGACCGCACCCAAGGTAACTTTATGGGTTGCCTATGTATCTCCATGGTTTTTTCTTCTTTTTTTTTTTGTTTTTGTTTTTTTTTTTTGTTTTTGTTTTTTTTTTTTTTGTTTTTGAATGGAGAATCAGGTCTTACATAGTTCTTATGCCTTAACTTTTGCCTAGGCCGCCCTTACGGGTTTTCAACCTAGCAGGCCTCAAACATGATATTTTTTCAATTGGTCCAAATTAGTTGGACGAGCGAACTCAATTCCATCTAAATCCATGAGGCGAACAGCCCCTGCTGGCAATATCTCTTTGATAATGTATGGCCCACCCCAACTTGGCTTGAATTTTCCCCGCGGATTGAACACTGGAGCTCTGATTTCTTTCAGCACTACATCCCCTTTCTTTAGACCTCGATCTTTGACATGCTTGTTGAATGCTCTGGCAACTCTCCGTTGATACCCTTGAACATGATACAGCGCCCTTAAACGCCTTTCATCCAGCAAAGCTAACTCATCATAGCGGCTCTTAACCCAGTCCACTTCTGTTATCTGGCTCTCCACGGCAACTCTTAGTGAAGGAACTTCCAATTCAACTAGCAACACGGCCTCCATTCCATAAACTAGAGAATAAGGGGTAGCCCCTGTTGACGATCTTATTGATGTTCTGTAACCCCATAGAGCCAATGGCAACTTCTCATGCCAGTCTGTGTGTGAGTCCGCAGTCTTCTGTAGTATCTTCTTGATGTTCTTGTTAGCTGCTTCCACCGCTCCATTAGTCTGAGGACGGTATGGTGACGACAGATGGTGGGCTATGCCGTACTTTTGCAAGAGCTCATGGGTTTCTTTCTGAAAGTGCTGGCCATTGTCTGAGATAACTTCATGCGGTACCCCATATCGATAGATGATGCTGTGCTGTATGAACTGTGCTACCTTCTTGGAATTCAAGGTCTTGAAGGACACTGCTTCCACCCACTTAGTGAAGTAGTCGATGGCAACCAGGATGTATTCATGCCCATTTGACGCCTTTGGCTTGATCTGTCCGATGATATCTATCCCCCATACCGCGAATGGCCATGGTGACGACATACTTGTTAAAGGCATAGAAGGCCAATGTTGTCCACTGGCGAACAGTTGGCATTTGTGGCACTTCTTGACATGTGCGTGGCAGTCTCTTTCCATGGTAGACCAATAATAGCCTAACCTCATGATTTTCTTAGCTAACATATAGCCATTCATATGCGGAGCCCCTGTCCCTTCATGGATTTCTTTAATCAGATGCTCGGCTTCTTCCTCGGTGACACACAGCAGGTGGATCCCGTCGTATGATCTCCGATATAGCTTTCCTCCACAAAGTACATAGTGACTTGCCAACCGCCTTAGGGTTTTTCTATCAATGCGAGATGCTCCTTCTGGGTACTCCCTTTCTTCAATGAACTTCTTTATGTCATGGAACCACGGACGGCCATCATTCACTTCCCCTCCTCGGATTGCACAACAGTACACAGGCTTGTCTCGGCATTCTATTACCAACGGCTTCACATTTCCCCCTTCAGGTATCTCCACCATGGATGCTAGGGTCGCCAAGGCATCGGCGAACTGGTTCTTGTTTCTTGAAAGGTAGTTGAACTCTATCTCTGAGAACTCCTTGGTTAGAGCTTCCAGATAGGCATGGTAGGGTAGCAGCTTCTCATCTCGAGTTTTCCATTCCCCTTTTATCTGACAAATGATTAGCGCCGAGTCCCCGAACACTTCTAATTCTTTGATCCCCAATTCAAGTGCCGCTTCCAATGCTAGGATACAGGCCTCATACTCAGCAATGTTGTTGGTAGCTTCGAACCCCAACTTGACCGCCAACGGTGTAAATGCCTCTTTAGGTGAGACCAGCAGGACTCCTATCCCATAACCTTTCTTATTGGCTGCCCCATTGAAGTATACTCTCCAAATTTTTCTGCCAATCTCTAGCACGTCTTCATCTGGGAATTGATCGTTGAACGGAGCGGATGATGACACCGGACAGCTGGCTAGGTAGTCTGCGATGACGCTTCCCTTGATAGACTTCTAATTCACGTACTTGATGTCGAATTCATTGAGGAGAATTGACCATCGAGCAGTTCTGAATGACAATACTGGCCTTTCTACCAGGTACTTCAACGGGTCCATGTGACTTATCAAGAACACTTCGAAGGACATCATGTAGTGTCGGAGTTTCTGCGTCGCCCATACTAGTGCCACACAAGCCTTTTCAATTGCATTGTACTTCACTTCATAGTCTGTCATTTTCTTGCTTAAGTAATAAATGGCATTTTCCTTTGTAGACCCTTCAAGATATTGAGCTAACATAGCTCCCGTCGCGGTTTCGGTGACTGTTAAGTATAACAAAAGTGGCGCGCCTTGTCGTGGGGGAACTAAGATTGGAGGATTGCTCAAGTATCTCTTAATGGTCTCAAAGGCCTCTTGGCATTCTTCGTTCCATACTTTTGGCACACCTTTCTTAAGCAATTTGAAGATTGGTTCGCAAACCATGGTCAAGTTGGCAATGAATCGGCTTATGTATTGAACTCTTCCCAGAAAACCCCGGATCTGCTTCTCAGTGCTAGGCGGCTCCATCTCCACAATAGCTTTTATCTTCACTGGGTCCACTTCGATACCTCTCTGAGTGATCATAAACCCCAATAACTTGCCTGCAGTGACGCCGAAAGCACACTTCTGTGGGTTGAGACGGAGATTGTACTTTTTTGCTCGCTCTAGGAATTTCTCTAGTGCCTTGAAATGCCCTTCTCTATCCACGGACTTTACGATCATATCATCGACATAAACCTCGACTTCCTTATGGATCATATCATGCAATAGGGTCGTAGCTGCTCTTTGGTAAGTAGCCCCAGCGTTTCTTAAGCCAAAAGGCATTACTTTGTAACAGTACGTTCCCCATTGCGTGATAAAGGCTGTTTTCTCCATGTCTTGAGGCGCCATCTTTATCTGGTTATACCCGGAGAATCCGTCCATGAAGGAGAGGAGTGCATGTCCCACTGTACTATCCACCAACACGTCGATATGGGGTAAAGGGAAGTCATGCTTAGGGCTCGCGGCGTCGAGATCTCGGAAATCGACACACATCCTTACTTTCCCATCTTTTTTAGGCACAGGCACTATATTTGACAACCATTCGGGGTACTCCACAACTTGGAGGAAACCCGCGTCTAGTTGTTTAGTTACCTCTTCCTTTACTTTTAGAGCCCATTCTGGTTTTAATCTTCTGAGTTTCTGCTTTACCGGCTTCTTTAGGGAATTAGTGGGGATATAGTGTTGCACAATATCGGGGTCGATGCCAGGCATGTCTTCATAAGACCATGCAAAAGCCATAATGTTGGCTTTCAAGAGGGAGATCATTTTTTTCTTTTTCAACGGGGGAGAGGGTTTTCCCAATTTTAACTATTCTTGGCAATTCATTCGTCCCTAAGTTGATTGATTCCAATTCATCCATATTAGGTTCGGTGACGCCCCTTTTCCTTCGCTCAACGAGCTCCGGGGGGACATCGTTCCTAGGATCTATATCCATGCCATAAATATCCATAGAGGAGAGAAAAGAGACACTGCATATATAGAGAAAGAAAGCACACTTTATTGACTAGGAATAATGGGAATGACACACAAAAGAAAGAAGGAAAACAAACAAATCTGTATCAATACTATGACTCCACAAAGTGAGTAAAGTAGATACATCTTATTGAATTAGGGAAATATTACTAAACTAAGACACCTACAAGCTGCTATCAAGTAGGCCAAGGTCTTCTTCTTCATGGATCTCCGCAATGACACCACATTCAAGATACCAATTCAGGAATGGCACGGTAGCATGGCTAATGGATGAACCCTGGAGTTCTTCAATGGTCGAGTCTTCCACGGTGAGGATCATGTCTTGGAACATTTCAGTCATAGCCCCCGCATCAAGGTTCTCTGCCCAGTCTTCCTCTTTCAAGCTTCCATATAGATCTTGGATAGAGTAGTACCAACTTGTCAAACTTTGAGGATTCGGCCCTTCTGTGAAGTATCTATCACTAAAACTTTTATCTGCCACGACTGGGTCGGAACTTGGATAAAAAGTATATGGGATGTACTGCTTTATAGAAGAGTAATGGCGTGATGATTCATTCAGCTCTTTCTCAATGCATTGGACATAATCAAACCCAGATAGCGGTATCGCTGCTGATTCAGGTTGTATCTCACATATAGGCACACCTGCGAGTTTCAATTCATAGTCCCCTTGAAGCGTTACTATGGCTCCTTCATATGGAAACTTCACCTTTTGATGGAGGGAAGATGGCACAGCCCCAGCGGGATGGATCCAAGGTCGGCCCAACAGCAAGTTGAAACATGACGGCACATCTAACACTTGGAATTCCACCCTAAATTCAGTGGGTCCCATGATAAGAGGCAAAGTAACCACCCCTATTACTTCTCGGTGGGTGTTGTCATAAGCTCTTACGGTCTGCCCAGATGGCGTGAAATCAGTGGGTCCCAAACCCAAAACAGTGGCAGTTCGGAGAGGACATACATTCAGTGCGGACCCATTGTCGATAAGAACGGTGGGAACCCTCTTCCCCATAGTGTCAATGGTCACATAGAGAGCTTGAGAATGGCTCGGCCCGCTTTTAGGTAGGTCTATATTGGTGAACACGATGGTTGAGTTCTTGGGAGTTGGATTCACCAAATGTACCAATCCCTCGGGGGATGTATCAACAGGCACTTGTATCTGATTCAGCAATTTCAGTACGGTCTGTCTATGCTTGTGTGAAGCCATGAGTAAGCCCCAAATAGTGATGTTGGCATTGGTCTTCTTCAGCTGCCTAAGCACTTCATCCTCTTCTTCTTGCAAGCTAGGACGCCTCTGCCCTTCCAAATCTTCCAACGGATTTTCAGATTCTAGGTAGGGAGGCTTGAAATGACGACCCCCTCTGGTTATATGGTCCAACTCATCATCGCTAGCCCATATGTCATGGACTTCCTCGGAGTCATTCATCAAGTCATCCCATTCTATCATGTCGATGCTCTCCATCTCTATCGGCAAGTCATCCCAACCTGAAGGGACTATCGGCTCATCTGATATCGGACTTGGGCTTGAGTACAGCACATAGTAATCATATTTCCCCGACACTTCACCTAATAGGCCAACCTGAGGATCTCCTGCTTCATATCTTTCTTTCAGCTCTTGTTGGATAGATTTCTTTGGCAACAACAAAACCTTTTGGTCAATGAGGTCTTGGATGATCTTCTTTAGTATAGAACAAGCCTCGGTGTCATGGCCGGGTGCACGATGGTATTGGCAATATTAGTGAGGGGTTGATGGTCTGGGCTTTGGTGGAAGTGGCATGATAAGGCTGTTATTGCGGCAAATGGTGAAGAGACGGGTTAAGGTCATGGGGAGCGGAGTGTATTGTCTTATGGGATGGCGAGGGCGAGAGGATTCAACCCCAATGGCATTTATGGTGTTAGGTGGGGGTGTGTTATTGTGTGATGGGAGAGGATTACGGGTGACATTTGGACGAGTTGGTGGTGAAATGACTTGCTTGTCAATGAGGTGTTGGACTTGGTGGCGAAGGCGAATACAGCGATTGGTGGCATGGCCTTTGGATTGGTGGTACTTGCAGTACTCATTCTCATTGTAGCTCTTGGGTAAGGGATTTGGTGGAGGTCTTGGGTCGAGTGGCTTCAATAAGTCATGACTTATGAGCTTTTCAAGGACTCTTTCGAGTGGCATGAATAGGTCAGTGAATTGGCGAGGTGGGTTTACATCATTAAGAGAAAAGGGTTGGATTGGTTGAGTTATGGTGTTGACCTCGGCATTGTTCTTCCCAGTAAAGTTTGTTTTGCAACTCCTCACTTCCTCAGTCTTGATTGTCCCATAATTGATAGCATCTTCAACCTGCGTGCCAGCCCCAATGAGAGCTTTGAAATTTGGGAAATAGTGGACAAATAGGTGCTTGTGATACACGGGCAGCAGGTTCTTAACCACTAACTGAATTTGGTCCTCCTCATTCGGCCTATCCGTCATTCTCGACGCCTTTTGTCTCCACCTTGTAATGTAAGCGGAGAAAGTTTCATGAGCCCCTTGCTTGGTAGTTTCTAGGTCCCTTCGAGTAACGTCCACCTCTGTGTTATACTTGTAGTGCTCTGAAAACTCATTGCATATGTCTTCCCAAGTCCGGGTTCTATTCTCATCCAAGGATAAGAACCATTTCAAAGCAGAAGTGGCCAAGGTTTCATGGAACATTTGAGCTAAAAACTCGTCAGTAGCCCCTCGAGGGTGCATAGCTCGCACGTACATCTTCAAATGAGTCTTAGGGCAACCCGTCCCATCGAACTTTTCTAACTCCGGCATCTTGAATTGTAGTGGAATACGAGCCGTTGGAAACAGGGATAGAGTCCGCACATCGACCATGTCATCAGCCCTGCGAATCCCTTTTATAGTTCTCTCCAAAGCTTCTACCTTGCTCGCTAACACGGAATCACTGCTAGTACCTTTCCCCTTGGCTTCCCCTTCTAGGTTGGTGACCTCAGGTTTCGAGCTACTTTCCCTCCTTGTCTTGGTGTTCTCATTGGATTGAGGTCCCTCTTCGGTGCCAGCCCCATGAGGTATACCCGAGGAATGGGCCTTAGAGCCATTTTGTTCAAGATCCGCCATCGTCTGTTGGTTCTCTTGAGCCATTTTCAATGCGGTATCGGATGTCTCGGCGGTATGGTCAAGCTTGGTCATGATGGCTTTCAGGCAAGCCTCAAGGTCAAAGTGCCCCTCACTAGTTCTTTCGTCGGCCATGTCTGTCTGATGGGTAGACTCAACACTCACTAGACGCCCTTGTGGATTGCGGATCCAAGCCAGCACGTCTATGGATAGAAAAGTTTTAACCTTTAGCCTAAGGATCTGTCCTAAACCTCCATATTTTCCTTAATGAATTCGGTCTCTACACCATGTTCAATTAATTCATTCCTTTTATCCAATTACCTTTACAGGGGTCATGGATTAAGGGTATGTTTTAAAGAATAGGGCATAGAGTCCTTCAATTAGGTTTAATTAATCCCCTAGGACTAGCACATCACAAACATAGCTTTACATCCTATTTCCTTAATTTATTCCTCCTAACCCATGGCCTTAACGAAGGCTAGGGTTTAAAGGTCTATATTAAGGGCATAAGATATAAAGCCTCACACCACAAACACGGCATAGCATCATTACAAACAATTGTGGGTGCATAAAGGTGAGACCGTAGTGTCCTACAAGTCTGTCTATATGGACTAATGATAAGGGTAAGCTAGGGTCCTTCACTTGCTTGAGCAATCCTTATACCTAACCACATGTGGCATCAGGAACGCCGCGTGGGTCCAGCAGTACGTGATTAACTCATTTAATATACCCAAGGGCAAGCCCAAGGGTACTAGGCAAGAGAGGTTGATAGCTTTCGCCCCAACACATGGAATCAAGAAAACCAAGGTTGAGACTAGGCCGATCGTTGGCAAGGATACATCGAGGGACATCGATCCTAACATGCAAGAGTTTGCACACACAATGCAATAAATGAAAGCACACAATCAAGCGGATGCAATGTGATTGATTTTAATTAAACATAAGAAATTAACCTAGCCCAATTAAACTTTATAGAGTCTAGCCCACAAATCCCCAGTGGAGTCGCCAAACTGTGAACCGCGGAAATTGGGCCCACGAGGGATTGAAAAGAAAGTGGGTTTGAAAAAGAAAAAGGAAAGGAGTCGCCACCTTATTTTTTAAAGGAAACAAGGAAAACCCTAAAAATCAGGTTGTTTTAGGAAAACAATTTGAATGACTCTGTGAACCCCGGAAATTGGGCCCACGAGGGATTGAAAAGAAAGTGGGTTTGAAAAAGAAAAAGGAAAGGAGTCGCCACCTTATTTTTTAAAGGAAACAAGGAAAACCCTAAAAATCAGGTTGTTTTAGGAAAACAATTTGAATGACTCCATAAAAAAAAAAGGAGAGGCAAAAACCAATCTTTTGAAAACCAAAGAAATTGGGGATTCGGAGGCTAAGTTATGACATGGGAAGGTTCTGGGCAAAGCCTATAGGCACCCATGTCACCCTTTCGGTCTCTCAGTTCATTTGGGCTAAATTAAAGTCTTTCCATACAAAAATCAGCAAGTATATCATCACAAGAATTGCATGCATATCATATATTTCATTCATCCATCCATGCATAATAAGCAAATAAAAACAGAAAATAAAGAAAAAGAAAACAAAACAAAAATAAACCTAGGATGCTTGGATCCTAGAACGGACTTGAGCCTCACGAAGAGCGCCTACGTACCATGCAACGAAATACATGGATCAAAGTCCACGTAGTTCGATTAGAACTAAGGTTAAATCCTAATACAAACCTATGGTTAAAACCCTAGGTTTCCTTATTTGATCAAAAGAGTTGAATATGATAGAAAGTTTGATTTTAGGAAAGAAATCCACAAAATGGAAACTTTAATAAAAACCAGAATTTTGTTGGTTAAGGAAACCTCTAATTAAACCATAGGATCATATTAAAAATTAACCCTAAATAGGGAGAAGAGAATGAGTTAAGAAGAAAGGTGAATTGGGGCACCTTCACACCCACTTACCTGAGCGCAATTAGCTCCAAGCATTTAGCCATTTCAGACATAAGCAGCCCTATTTGCCATGGGACAAATACCACACCTATTTACACCCTTACAAGTGCTCAAAACCATGCAAAAACACTAACATGCAAATCTGGACAGAATAGTATTATGACCTAAAATCATCCACTAAGCATGCCAATAGCAAAAACAGCGAACAATAATAAGTCCTAACATATTCCTAGAACCATATCATGCATAAAAACCCTAAAACATACTAACATGCATGCAAAACTATCATGTTTACTCCATATGAAAAACATATACAGCAAACACGAAGAAAAACCAATAAAAAAGTCTACTTTATCATGCTATATGAAAACAAACACGAAACAATGACTCTAAAACCCTAAACTCACAAATATGCTTAAAAACATACAAAACATACTTTAATCATGCTAAAACCAAACTAAACAGAAATTAAATCATGCATATTAACTAACTAAAGCAATATAACATGATGAAAATCCTAACTCTAACATGCAATGACACTAATCCTAGCACAAGGACAAGTAGGAGCACAAGAATCACAACTATGCATTAAAAACCTAAAGGACAGCCCTAAAGCATGCTAAACAGTAGATAAAAAATAGATATTCCATGTATATTAACTAGCTAGAGTGTTAATACATGATAAAAAAGTCACCTTTAACATGCAATAAGCCTAACCCATATGAGAGCCTAGTTTAAGCTTGAATAGAGAAGGAGAATACCTTAGGAAGTGGCTCCCCTTGTGTTTGTAATTGTTCGTGGCTCCTCAGGTCTTTAGAGTGAATCAAACCAACACGAATCCTCCTCTTTGTCAAAGTGGTATCACAGCAAAGAGATCAAAACTCACTCAACTTTGAAAAGAAATAGAAAACAAAAAGAGAACAAGAGAAAAGAAAAAGTGATTCTCGTCACTTTGTAGCAGCAGCAACTTCAATCGCGTTTTTGGGTATGAAAACGTTAGATTTGGACAAAGCTTGTGAAATACAAAGTTGTAGAGAATTGAATTATCTTTCTAACAAGACCAATTTCATCAAATTCTGACTTCGGATGAAAAAGTTATGATTAAAATACGACTGCTGATTTTCAGAAAATCTGCTGCTGAATTATGACGAATTTCACTCCCTCCAAACCCTCTTCTCTTCTCCCTTGTTTAAAGACATTAAGAGAGTATTTATAGCTGAAATCTGGAGTTTCCCTTTCCTTCCTGGACTAGGTTTCCTTGGAGAATAATCAAAAGGTATTTTATAATGATAAAAGACTTCTAATCTGAATAGGAAAAGGAAATTGTCTTTTATAAAAATTGGGAGACTGACCGCTAACACGCATGCACATGTATCGTATGTGCGTACACACACTCATCACATACGTACACGTGTTAGTGTCATGATAAAAATGGCTAATTTAATAAAATAATTTTCTTTTCATTTTAACCAAAAATCTCATGCTGTGATTCGCACTAATTCTTCAAGGATAATCCGTAAATAACCACACTAAACTCATCATCAGGCCATATCAAAATTGAACTTCATGAAACACTTTTGAGGGTAAAATGATGACTAATGAAAGTCAATTTGAAAAGATTTGGTTGGTAATTGTGAGTCAATTAGAGCTAACCCAAGGAAGGGTCAATTAACCAACTTGAACCACATCGAGCCATTTTAATCCCGAGCCATTGACTTACCAAATTGACACTAAAAATACCTCTTATGCATCCATATGAACTCCAATTGACAATTTGGAGATCATTCCAAGGTCAAATGAAAAGTTTGGGACTTAAAAGACGATTATGCCCCTCAAGTCACAAAAGCTCTTATTATCCCTCAAGATCAACTCCAATTTGAACCAAAATTCATATCCATTGTCCTTGTGACTCTAGAAAACTAATGCAAGTGACTAGACTCAAAAACAAAACAAAAACATGCATGAAATGATGAGCCCTAGTAAGGTGGTGCAAAAATGGGGTGTGACACTTAGGCTAAAGGTTAAAACTTTTCTATCCATAGACGTGCTGGCTTGGATCCGCAATCCGCAAGGGCGTCTAGTGAGTGTTGAATCTACCTATCAGACAGACATGGCCGATGAAAGAACTAGTGAGGGGCACTTTGACCTTGAGGCTTGCTTGAAAGCCATCATGGCCAAGCTTGACCATACCGCCGAGACATCCGATACTGCATTGAAAATGGCTCAAGAGAACCAACAGAAGATGGCGGATCTTGAACAAAATGGCTCTAAGGCCCATTCCTCGGGTATACCTCATGGGGCTGGCACCGAAGAGGGACCTCAATCCAATGAGAACACCAAGACAAGGGGGGAAAGTAGCTCGAAACCTGTGGTCACCAACCTAGAAGGGGAAACCAAGGGGAAAGGTTCTAGCAGTGATTCCGTGTTAGCTAGCAAGGTAGAAGCTTTGGAGAGAACTATAAAAGGGATTCGTAGGGCCGATGACATGGTCGATGTGCGAACTTTATCTCTGTTTCCAACGGCTCGTATTCCATTACAATTTAAAATGCCGGAGTTAGAAAAGTTCGATGGGACGGGTTGCCCTAAGACTCATTTGAAGATGTATGTGCGAGCTATGCACCCTCGAGGGGCCACCAACGAGCTGTTAGCTCAAATGTTCCATGAAACCTTGGCCACTTCCGCTTTGAAATGGTTCTTGTCCTTGGATGAGAACAGAACTCGGACTTGGGAAGACATATGCAATGAGTTTTCGGAGCACTACAAGTACAACACAGAGGTGGATGTCACTCGAAGGGACCTGGAAACTACCAAGCAAGGGGTTCATGAAACTTTCTCCGCTTACATTACAAGGTGGAGACAAAAGGCCTCGAGAATGACGGATAGGCCAAATGAGGAGGACCAAATTCAGCTGGTGGTTAAGAACTTGCTGCCCGTGTATCACAAGCACTTATTTGCTCATCATTTCCCCAATTTCAAAGCTCTTATAGGGGCTGGCACGCAGGTTGAAGATGTTATCAATGATGGGACAATCAAAACTGAGGAAGTGAGGAGTCGCAAGACAAACTTTACTGGGAAGAACAATGCCGAGGTCAACACCATAACTCAACCCATCCAACCCTTTTCTCTCAATGATGTCAACCCACCTCGCCAATTCACTGACCTATTCATGCCACTCGAAAGAGTCCTTGAAAAGCTCATAAGTCGTGACCTATTAAAGCCACTCGACCCAAGACCTCCACCAAATCCCTTACCCAAGAGCTACAATGAGAATGAGTACTACAAGTACCACCAATCCAAAGGCCATGCCACCAATCGCTGTATTCGCCTTCGCCACCAAGTCCAAGACCTCATTGACAAGCAAGTCATTTCACCACCAACCTGTCCAAATGTCACCCGTAATCCTCTCCCATCTCATAATAACACACCCCCACCTAACACCATAAATGCCATTGCGGTTGAATCCTCTCGCCCTCGCCATCCCATAAGACAATACACTCCACTCCCCATGACCTTAACCCGTCTCTTCACTATTTGCCGCAATAACAGCCTTATCATGCCACTTCCACCAAAGCCAAGGACCTCAACCCCTCACCAATATTGCCAATACCATCGTGCACCCGGCCATGACACCGAGGCTTGTTCTATGCTAAAGAAGATCATCCAAGACCTCATCGACCAAAAGGTTTTGTTGTTGCCAAAGAAACCTATCCAACAAGAGTTGAAAGAAAGATATGAAGCAGGGGATCCTCAGGTTGGCCTATTAGGTGAATCGTCGGGGAAATTTGACTACTTTGTGCTGTACTCAAGCCCAAGTCCAATATCGAATGAGCCGATAGTCCCTACAGGTTGGGATGACTTACCGACAGAGATAGAGAGCATCGACATGATAGAATGGGATGACTTAATGAATGACTCCAAGGAAGTCCATGACATATGGGCTAGCGATGATGAGTTGGACCATATAACCAGAGGGGGTCGCCATTTCAAGCCTCCCCACCTAGAATCTGAGAATCCGTTGGAAGATTTGGAAGGGCAGAGGCGTCCTAGCTTGCAAGAAGAAGAGGATGAAGTGTTGAGGCAGCTGAAGAAGACCAATGCCAACATTACTATTTGGGGCTTACTCATGGCCTCGCACAAGCACAGACAGACCGTGTTAAAACTGTTGAATTAGATACAAGTGCCTGTTGACACATCCCCCGAGGGATTGGTACATTTGGTGAATCCAACTCCCAAGAACTCAACCATCGTGTTCACCGATGTGGACCTACCCAAAAGCGGGCCAAGCTATTCTCAAGCTCTCTATGTGACCGTTGACACTATGGGGAAGAGGGTACCTACCGTCCTTATCGATAATGGGTCTGCACTGAATGTATGTCCTCTCCGAACTGCCACTGTCTTGGGTTTGGGACCCACCGATTTCACGCCATCTGGGCAGACTGTAAGAGCTTATGACAACACTCGCCGTGAAGTAATAGGGGTAGTTACTTTGCCTCTTATCATGGGACCCACTGAATTTAGGGTGGAATTCCAAGTATTGGATGTGCCGTCATGTTTCAACTTGTTGTTGGGCCGACCTTGGATCCATCCCGCTGGGGCTGTGCCATCTTCACTCCATCAAAAGGTGAAGTTTCCTCATGAAGGAGCCATAGTAACGCTTCAAGGGGACTATGAATTGAAACTCGCGGGCGTGCCTATATGTGAGATACAACCAGAATCAGCAGCCGTACCACTATCTGGGTTTGACTATGTCCAATGCATTGAGAAAGAGCTCGAGAAGGGTGAATTAATACCCTTGGACTTTTGCCCCCATGGCAACTTGCACGTTGGTGAGATCATGAGAAAAATGAGTTTCTTTCCAGGCATGGGGCTAGGGCGTCACCAACAAGGGATCCCTACGTCCATTCAAAGCCGTGTCACCTCATACACCTTTGGGCTAGGGTATGAGCCCTCTAAAAATGATCATGCGGAAATGCTGAAGAGAAATAAGGAGAAAGTAAGAGCCAAAGCCGAAGGAAGGGTGCCAGACCTGAAGATCTCGCCATATCGACCTACTTTGAATGGTTACTTCGTCAAAGAAGGGGATGATTTTCTATATTGCGGGTTTCCAGAACCCACCATTGACCAAGCTGCCAAGATCTGAGTTCCAGGTTTTGAAATTTTCTTTACCGAATGCTATCCAATCACAGCTGAAATGGTGGATGATGAAGCCATCAATGATGAGTTCTGGGGAAGGAAAGAAGAAGACTGGGCAGAGAACCTTGATGCAGGGGCTATGGCTGAAATGTTCCAAGATATGATCCTCGCCGTGGAAGACTCGACCATTGAAGAACTCCAGGGTTCGTCCATTAGCCATGCTACTATGCCACTCCTGAATTGGTACCTTGAATGTGGTGTCATTGCGGAGCTCCGTGAAGAAGAAGATCTTGGCCTACCTGATAGCAGCTTGTAGGTGTCTTAGTTTAGCAATATTTCCCTAATTCAATAAGATGTATCTACTTAACTCACTTTGTGGAGTCATAGTATTGATACAGATTTGTTCATTTTTCTTCTTTTGTGTGTCATTCCTACTATTCCTAGTCAATAAAGTGTGTTTTCTTTCCCTATATATGCAGTGTCTCTTTTCTCTCCTCTATGGATATTTATGGCATGGATATAGATCCTAGGAACGATGTCCCCCCGGAGCTCGTTGAGCAAAGGAAAAGGGGCGTCACCGAACCTAATATGGATGAATTGGAATCAATCAACTTAGGGACGAATGAATTGCCAAGAATAGTTAAAATTGGGAAAACCCTCTCACCCGTTGAAAAAGAAAAGATGATCTCCCTCTTGAAAGCCAACATTACGGATTTTGCATGGTCTTATGAAGACATGCCTGGCATTGACCCCGATATTGTGCAACACTATATCCCCACTAATTCCCTAAAGAAGCCGGTAAAGCAGAAACTCAGAAGATTAAAACCCGAATGGGCTCTAAAAGTAAAAGAAGAGGTAACTAAACAACTAGACGCGGGTTTCCTCCAAGTTGTGGAGTACCCCGAGTGGTTGTCAAATATAGTGCCTGTGCCTAAAAAAGATGGGAAAGTGAGGATGTGTGTCGATTTCCGAGATCTCAACGCTGCAAGCCCTAAGGATGACTTTCCTTTACCCCATATCGATGTGTTGGTAGACAACACCGTGGGACATGCACTCCTCTCCTTCATGGACGGATTCTCCGGGTATAATCAGATAAAAATGGCGCCTCAAGACATGGAGAAAACAGCCTTTATCACGCAATGGGGAACGTACTGTTACAAGGTAATGCCTTTTGGCTTAAGAAACGCTGGGGCTACTTACCAAAGAGCAGCTACGACCTTATTGCATGATATGATCCACAAGGAAGTCGAGGTTTATGTCGATGATATGATCGTGAAGTCCGTGGATAGGGAAGGACATTTCAAGGCACTAGAGAAGTTCCTAGAGCGAGCAAAGAAGTACAATCTCCGCTTAAACCCACAGAAGTGCGCTTTTGGTGTCACTGCAGGCAAGCTATTGGGGTTCATGATCACTCAGAGGGGAATCGAAGTGGACCCAGGGAAGATAAAAGCTATTGTGGAGATGGAGCCGCCTAGCACTGAGAAGCAGATCCGGGGTTTCTTGGGAAGGGTTCAATACATAAGCCGATTCATCGCCAATTTGACCATGGTTTGGGAACCAATCTTTAAATTGCTTAAGAAAGGTGTGCCAAAAGTATGGAACGAAGAATGCCAAGAGGCCTTTGAGACCATTAAGAGATACTTGAGCAATCCTCCAATCTTAGTTCCCCCACGGCAAGGTGCACCGCTCTTGTTATACTTAACAGTCACCGAAACCGCGACGGGAGCTATGTTAGCTCAATATCTTGAAGGGTCTACAAAGGAGAATGCCATCTACTACCTAAGCAAGAAAATGACGGACTATGAAGTGAAGTACAATGCCATTGAAAAGGCTTGTGTGGCACTAGTATGGGCGACGCAAAAGCTCCGACACTACATGATGTCCTTCGAAGTGTTCTTGATAAGTCGCATGGACCCGTTGAAGTACTTGGTAGAAAGGCCGGTATTGTCATTCAGAACTGCTCGATGGTCAATTCTCCTCAATGAATTTGACATCAAGTATGTAAATTAGAAGTCTATCAAGGGAAGCGTCATCGCAGACTACCTAGCCAGCTGTCCGGTGTCATCATCCGCTCCGTTTAATGACCAATTCCCAGATGAGGACGTGCTAGAGATTGGTAGGAAAACTTGGAGAGTATACTTCGATGGAGCAGCCAATAAGAAAGGTTATGGGATAGGAGTCCTGCTAGTTTCACCTGAAGAGGCATTTACACCATTGGCGGTCAAGTTGGGGTTTGAAGCTACCAACAACATTGCTGAGTATGAGGCCTGTATCCTAGCATTGGAAGCCGCACTTGAATTGGGGGATCAAAGAATTGGAAGTGTTCGGGGACTCAGCGCTAATCATTTGTCAGATAAAAGGGGAATGGAAAACTCGAGATGAGAAGTTGCTGCCCTACCATGCCTATCTGGAAGCTCTAACCAAGGAGTTCTCAGAGATAGAGTTCAACTACCTTTCAAGAAACAAGAACCAGTTCGCCGATACCTTGACGACCCTAGCATCCATGGTGGAGATACCTGAAGGGGGAAATGTGAAGCCACTGGTGATAGAATGTCGAGACAAGCCTGTGTACTGTTGTGCAATCCGAGGAGGAGAAGTAAATGATGGCCACCCGTGGTTCCATGACATAATGAAGTTCATTGAAGAAAGGGAGTACCCAGAAGGAGCATCTCGTATCGACAGAAAAACCCTGAGGCGGTTGGCGAGTCACTATGTACTTTGTGGAGGAAAGCTATATCGGAGATCATACGACGGGATCCACCTGCTGTGTGTCACCGAGGAGGAAGCCGAGCATCTGATAAAAGAAATCCATGAAGGGACAGGGGCTCTGCATATGAATGGCTATATGTTGGCTAAGAAAATCATGAGGCTAGGCTATTATTGGTCTACCATGGAAAGAGATTGCCACGCACATGTCAAGAAGTGCCACAAATGCCAACTGTTCGCTAGTGGACAACATTTGCCTTCTATGCCTTTAACAAGTATGTCATCACCATGGCCATTTGCAGTATGGGGGATAGATATCATCGGACAGATCAAGCCAAAGGCGTCAAATGGGCATGAATACATCCTGGTTGCCATTGATTATTTCACTAAGTGGGTAGAAGCAGCGTCCTTTAAGACCTTGAATTCCAAGAAGGTAGCACAGTTCATGCAGCACAGCATCATCTATCGATATGGGGTACCGCATGAAGTTATCTCAGACAATGGCCAGCACTTTCAGAAAGAAACCCATGAGCTCTTGCAAAAGTATGGCATAGCACACCATCTGTCGTCACCATACCGTCCTCAGACTAATGGAGCAGTGGAAGCAGCTAACAAGAACATCAAGAAGATACTACAGAAGACTGCGGACTCACACACAGACTGGCATGAGAAGTTACCGTTGGCTCTATGGGGTTACAGAACATCAATAAGGTCGTCAACAGGGGCTACCCCTTACTCTCTAGTTTATGGAATGGAGGCTGTGTTGCCAGTTGAATTGGAGGTTCCTTCACTAAGGATTGCCGTGGAGAGCCAGATAACAAAAGTGGACTGGGTTAAGAGCCGTTATGACGAGTTAGCATTACTCGATGAAAGGCGTTTAAGGGCGCTGTATCATGTTCAGGGGTATCAGCGGAGAGTTGCCAGAGCATTCAACAAGCATGTCAAAGATCGAGGTCTAAAGAAAGGGGATGTAGTGCTGAAAGAAATCAGAGCTCCAGTGTTCGATCCACGGGGAAAATTCAAGCCAAGTTGGGGTGGACCATACATTATCAAAGAAATATTGCCAGCAGGGGCTGTTCGCCTCATGGATTTAGATGGAATTGAGTTCGCTCGTCCAACTAATTTGGATCAATTGAAAAAATATCATGTTTAAGGCCTGCTAGGTTGAAAACCCGTAAGGGCGGCCTAGGCAAAAGTTAAGGCATAAGAACTACGTAAGACCTGATTCTCCATTCAAAAAAAAAAAAAAAAGAAAAAAGAAAAAAGAAAAAAAAAATCAAAAACAGAAAAAAAAAAGAAGAAAAATAATGGAGATACGTAGGCAACCCATAAAGTTACCTTGGGTGTGGTCTAAATCAAACAACAAAATCCCAAATTTGATTTATTATTGGCAATTTATTCAAAACTAAAATTGATTGACATAGCAATTCATTGGTATTAAGTAAAAGAACTATAAAAGTGCCATAAATATCCTATTCTATTGAGTCTTCAATTCTTCTTGGGCTTCTTTGCAGCCCACTTTTCAGCTTTCTGCTTCTCTCTTTCGTGTCTTCTTTTCTTCCTCAAGTCATGTTCATAAGCTGCTGTCACTGCTTCCATAATATCTTCTCTACAAGGTCCAAGGTCGTTATTCTTGATAAGTCCAAAGATCCTTTCTCTTCGAGTAGTCTCTCTCTCACCCAAATTGTCTTTCAACTATTCCTTATACTCGGGGCTCATCATATATGGACCATCAGTATTCGTAACTTGAGTCAGTGTCAGCTTTCTAGGCCATCGATCCTTTGCCCAAGTCACTACAGAAAGACCCGCAGGCACCACAGGATAGTCGCCTTTTAAGGAAGTGGGTATGGTTTGCATGGAACCCATCTGACGAAGAACCCTTGAAGGCCAATAAAAGGAAGTAGACCTTAGTCCTATGAGTCTCACCATGGCACATCCAGAAGTTCGCAGAAGCACCTGTTCGCTGCAGCCCCATATGAAGACGAACCACTTGACACTCCTCCAAGAAAGGGTTTGGAAGTAACCTAGCCAATCCCTCAATAAAAACTCTCCAGGCAGTTCAATGTGGCGAAGGCAGTAATGCTGGGGCTTGTATGATGTAATGGCAATGGGTGATAAGAAATTCGGTCTTTCAAGCAACCACATTTGCAGCAGAATGGGGCTACCTCCTAAAGGAACCTTTGGGTCCTCATGGACTTTATCCAAGCTATTCAGGGTTTCAGCTAATACTATGGGAATCAAGTTATGGCCCTTGGCAAGGAGAGGAATCAAGTCGCAAATTTGTATGGGAACATGTGGAGTACCAGTTGAAATAAGGAAACGACCAATGAGGCAAAAGGCAAGTGCATGCTTAATGGGAAAGGTAAAGTTCAGAATACCTTTATTATCATAGGCCAAAAAAGAGGTTGCCAATTTCATCAAGTCTACCATATGGTCCTTTACAAATGTAGAGGCATATTGTGGGTGAATCCCAAGGAGGTTGGAAAAAGAAGTAAGAAAGCTTGGGCGAGGAGTAGGGAGTATGAAAGGACCTACCGGTGAAACCCCATACAACGCGCAAAATTCCTCCATGGTTGGGCACAGTTCTTCAAAGTTGAAGCGGAACACATGAATTTGGGGATCCCAAAAATATGTAGCAGCAGTTAAGAGGCTCGTTTCAAGCTTCACATGCCTCAAGGAAAGCAATGGATCCAAGCCAAAGCACTTGAACTCAGATTTTGCTTCAGCACTCATAACTCTCAAAAACCCTCCTAAAAATTTGTCTAGAGCCTCCATAATTTCTAATGAATGAATACAAGTAGGTTTAGGAACCTCTTGGATGTGTTTTTATAGGGAAAAGGTCACAAATCCGAGTTCAAATAGGAAAAAACCCGTCAAAATAGGAAGTTTCCTATTCAAAGTGGGATTTCCGCTTCGGGCTCGGGTGACCACCCAGGCCTGGGCGGCTAGCCACCTGGGCTTGGGCGGCTAGCCGCCCAGCCCCGGGTGGTCACCGGAGGCCGTTTTCCTATTTTGCCCAATTTTGCCTATTTTTGACCTAATTTGACCCCTATATGGTTATGTGACCTCGGGAAGCTTATTTTGAGCTTATTTTTGCACAAAAACATGAGTAAATCACCACCATGGAACTCCAAAAGTCTCATACAAAGTACCAAAGCAAATGTTCAAAGAAAGGTTACAAAGCATAAAGAAAGATGTTCCATTCGATTACAAAGCAAGAGGGTAAGCTAATCTAATGGTCTCCCGTGGTTCTTCTCTTTCTACTTGATTCGCCTCTACCACGACCAGCATGAGGATTCCCTTGGGGTGGCATCGGCTGTGGTGGACGCAATGTGGAGACCTGTTGCAAAGAAATCAATTAATAAAGAAGGGTTATATCATTAGCTCCTATGATTGGAATGAACAAAGGGAATGGCTTACAGTGGGATTCAGTCGTCCCTCTAGCACAGAGTTCGCCAAACTCATCCTAACAAGGTCTCGCCTTAAACCCTCGCTGAGCTCAAGGCACTCCTGTGCGTACTCTCGGGGAACCTAAAAGATGAACATGGTTAATAAATGATGAAAAGGGTTCTAAGAAAGGCAAAGGTTTAGAGCTTACAAGCTCGTAGCTCGAGTTAATCTTGGGGACCTCATCAAAAGCAGGGCGGGTAATGTCAGTCCTCATGAACTCTAACCCATTACATAAATTCACTTGCCAGTCGAGCATTGGGAGAGGTGGCTGTGCCATTCCCCCCATCTCATAATCCTCATCCCCATGAGTCATGCCTGTGGAGGACGCTATGGTGGAACTATGTCCACGAGCTCGCCGGCCCTGCAATAGATAATTTGTTTAAGAGGAGTGCTTGCATAAGTCACTAATTGAAAAGAATGGAATGGAAACTCACCCCTTGAGGTGGGAAACCAATGACTCTAGGGCGCATCAGAAATTGGTTGCAGAAAGTCATGTAGTCGGTGTTAGGCGAGGTGAACTCCTCGGCATCCCATCCGATCAGAGCTTCCATCAGCTCATCCCCATCCAGAGAGTCAGTGTGCCTCATGTTCATGGGAGGCAAGACAGGGGTAAAAGCGGCATCCACTCATCCTTTCACCTGCCTAAGGACACGCTCCCCTAAATACCAGTATTGCCCTGAGGGACCCTCAAAAAGTACCCTCTTCCCAGTCAATCCCAAACAGGACACACACCTCCTAGGCAACCTAGCCTCCCACAGTCCCCATGGACTCCACTCCACCTGTTGAATTTGAAAAACAAAAGAAAAAATGGTGAGCAAGATAATAAAAAATGAATGAAAGAAAAGAATGAGGAAGGTGAGTTACCATGTCAGCATTTAGGCTCGCCAAGTACGCCCTTGCATGGGCGTAGTCATGCCTGTTGGGGGCACGCATAGCTATCTTGGTGGGAGCATAGTTCCCAAGTATTGGCCATTCTTGTATCTCATTATCCAGGGCAGGGCGGCACAGTCCCAAGTATTCATAATACCATATCTGTCAAGATTCAAGAAAAGCATTAAAATTAAGTCAAGTTTGAGAGGAATTTAAAAATTAAACATTTTTACTTACCTCCCAAACAAATGGGAGCCCACCAAAATGCTTGGAAACACCACGAGACATGTCAGACATGGATCTATACATAGTAGCTAGTGCTGCCCCTCCCCAGTTATACCTCCCCATTTTGTTCACATCCACCATGGAAGCGAGGTACCCCAGTTGTGCCATGTCATTGGCACCAACAAAGAGAGTGCAGGAGAGCATATAGATCATGAAATGCACTCAGGAGCCACCCCCACACCTTCTACTTGATTGGCAAAATTCTCAAAAAGCCATGTCCTCCTAACACCGCGGGAACTCGCCTCAATATCAATCCCCAACATAGTGAAGAGATAAGCACTATTTGTGTTGGCATCCCCATAGAATTCCAACCTCTTTCCTTTGAGGCTTAAACCGGTGATAATCGAGAAATCCTTGGGAGTCATGGTCATCTCCCCAAAACTGAAGTGGAAGGTGTTGGTGGTATCCCACCATAATTCGGCTAAGGCAAGGAGGGCTTGCCTATCCCACTGTTCATTCCATAATGAGTCAAGAAACCAACCAAAACCCGCTTTCTTAATGGATTCCCTTGCAGAAGGTTGGGTGTGCTCCATACGCCTCCACCACCCAATAAGATTCTTTATCGAAGACCTTGTGCGTAGGTCTTGGAAGTTGGGCTAATCAAGAAGAATGATTCACCTAGTTAGTGTAAAAATCATATGCAGGCATTGATAATTGGATTTCCAAAAACTAAGTCTTTTAGTTCATGAACAAGTAAACCTTGCTTTGAAAGTTTATGAAAACAATGGTTTTATTCTTCAAACTCATGGTCATTGGTAAACCATGCATTCCAAGACCATGGAAACATGGATTTTTCAAAGAAAATAGCAAGCAAACTTTGTTTTCCAAAATGGTTTTTTAAGGAAAAAATAAGCAAACCTTGTTCATGAAAGCATGGGTTTTTCAAAAATATAGCAAACTTTGTTTTTCAAAGTTCATGAAAATGCTTGGTTTTGTTTCTAAAATCAATTAGAAATGAATGCCTATGATTTTTCCTTGCAATACACATCAATTTTACAAAGATTGGATGAATTTTCATCATTCAAGCATTTTATCAAACACTTGGTGAGCACTATTCACCAAGTTTTCAAATTGAATTCTTTTCACATCCAATCCTTGCCAAAATCAATGGGCATTGCAAACATTGCTAGGAATACTCATGGAGAGTTCATGGGAATGCATTTCAATCAACAAAAATGAAAATTTCAAAGAAAAGTTTAAAATGGGTAAGCTTACCTCTTGCTTGGAATGGAGAAAAGAGAGATGATTCCTTGGTTCTAGAAGCAATTTCTCTTGAGGAACATCATATATTGGTGCCTTGTATCTACTCTTTGAGTCAAGGAATGGATACTTTGAAGTGGAGTCCTCATTTAGATCCATGGTGGATGAACTAGCTTGTTTTGAGCAAAAATGGGTTTAATGGGTTTTTGATTTGCAAAGTGCTGCAAATTTCTGGTTTTTGATGTGAAATTGGGTGTTAATGATGCTATTTCATGTGTATGAGTCCTTCTTGAAGTATGGATTTGATTGCTCTTGGGTATTGGAGTGATTTTGCAAAATGGGGTAAGCTTTCTAGAGAGAGAAACTCCAATTTTCGGGTTCTTTGAACAAGGGGTATGAATAGTGCACTTGGGTATTTAAAAACCCAGAATTTTTCAGCATTAGGCTCGGGTGACCACCCAAGCCTTGGGCGGCTAGCCACCAGGGCCTGGGCCGCTAGCCTCCCGAGGCCTGGTGGTCACCCAAGCCACTTTGTTTTGGCTTTCTCCCTCGCTTTGTCTCGCCTTGGCGCGTGATTAAACCTTCTTCCAAATGAGATATTCAACACTTTTTGAGCTTAAAATCAATCAAATTTCATCTTGAAATCAATTCTTTGAATTGATTTTATGTTCAAAAGGGTTGAATATATTTCCCCTGTGTCATGCCAACTCAAGTGACAATGTGCCAAGTCACTTTCCTCTTGCACCATGCTTGTCCTATCTTGATAAATTGATCATATATCCTCATTTCAAATCTTGATTTTTCATCCCACTTGGTTGAATATATTCATCACTTGAATATATTCTTCCATTTCAAAAGTGTATTCACCCTTTGAATATGCTTCTCAGTTTCAAATTCTCATTCTCTATCATACTTGGTTGAATATATTCATCGTTTGGATATATTCTTCCATTTCAAAAGTGTATTCACCCTTTGAATATGCTTCTCAGTTTCAAATTCTCATTCTCTATCATACTTGGTTGAATATATTCATCGCTTGGATATATTCTTCCATTTCAAAAGTGTATTCACCCTTTGAATATGCTTCTCAGTTCCCAATCCTCATTACCTATCTTACTTGGTTAAATATATCCATCACTTGGATATATTTCTCCATTTCAATGGTGTGTTTATCACTTAAACATACTTGTCACTTACTTGGTTAAGTATATCCATCGCTTGGATATATTTCTCCATTTCAATGGTATGTTTATCACTTAAACATACTTGTCACTTACTTGGTTAAATATATTCGTGACTAGAATATATTTCTCCATTTCAATGGTGTACCCATCACTTGAGTACACTTCTCAGATCATTCTTATCCTACTTGGTTAAATATACCCATCACTTGGATATATTTCTCCGTTTCAATGGTGTGTTCATCACTTGAACACACTTGTCACTTACTTGGTTAAGTATATCCATTGCTTGGATATATTTCTCCATTTCAATGGTATGTTTATCACTTAAACATACTTGTCACTTACTTGGTTAAATATATTCGTGACTAGAATATATTTCTTCATTTCAATGGTGTACTCATCACTTGAGTACACTTCTCAGATCATTCCTATCTTACTTGGTTAAATATATCCATCACTTGGATATATTTCTCCATTTCAATGGTGTGTTCATCACTTGAACACACTTGTCACTTACTTGGTTAAGTATATCCATCGCTTGGATATATTTCTCCATTTCAATGGTATGTTTATCACTTAAACATACTTGTCACTTACTTGGTTAAATATATTCGTGACTAGAATATATTTCTCCATTTCAATGGTGTACTCATCACTTGAGTACACTTCTCAGATTATTCTTATCCTACTTGGTTAAATATATCCATCGCTTGGATATATTTCTCCATTTCAATGGTATACTCATCACTTGAGTACACTTCTCAGATTTCATTCTCAGATTACTTGGTTAAATATATTCGTGACCTGAATATATTTCTCCATTTCAATGGTATACTCATCACTTGAGTATACTTCTCAGATTATTTCGTCACTTACTTGGTTAAATATATTCGTGACCTGAATATATTTCTCCATTTCAAAGGTATGTTAATCACTTGAACGTACTTCTCAGTCTTTTTCAATCACTAAGTATACTCAGCACTTGAGTATATTTCTCAGCATCCTTTTCATCACTTGGTTAAATATATTCGTGACCTGAATATATTTCTCCATTTCAAAAGTATACTCATCATTTGAGTATACTTCTCAGATTTCATTCTCAATCACTTGGTTAAATATATTCGTGACTAGAATATATTTCTCCATTTCAAAAGTATGTTCATTCGTAGTGGCTTGAATATGCTTCTCTTATCAATTCTCAACTCTCAGTGGTTTAAGTATACTCGTGACTTGAGTACACTTCCTTATTTCAGTCTCAGGTTTTCAACCTCCAATCCTTGTTGGTACAGTGTGTGATTTCTCCAGGCTTTTTGTCAAAAATGGGTTGTTCTTTATCATTGGTTCACAAGTGTAACTTGTTCGCCAATGAGGGGCTTCTGTCACACCCCATTTTTGCACCACCTTACTAGGGCTCATCATTTCATGCGTTTTTGTTTTGTTTTTGAGTCTAGTCACTTGCATTAGGTTTCTAGAGTCACAAGGACAATGGGTATGAATTTTGGTTCAATTTGGAGTTGATCTTGAGGGATAATAAGAGCTTTTGTGACTTGAGGGGCATAATCGTCTTTTAAGTCCCAAACTTTTCATTTGACCTTGAAATAATCTCCAAATTGTCAATTGAAGTTCATATGGATGCATAAGAGGTATTTCTAGTGTCAATTTGATGGATCAATGGCTTGGGATTAAAATGGCTCGATGTAGTTCAAGATTGGTTAATTGACCTTTCTTTGGGTTAGCTCTAATTGACTCACAATTACCAACCAAATTTTTTCAAATTGACTTTCATTAGTCATCATTTTACTCCTAAAAGTGTTTTATGAAGTTCAATTTTGATGTGGAAAGTGTTTGGTTTGACCCTATGTGCATGCCTATGCTTAGCAAAGGTAGAGTATAGTGGTTAACCGCCTTGTTCAAACCTAACCATGCCCCCATGGTTAGTGGTTTTCACCCTAAAATGTTCAAAAACATATTCCTCATCGAAACACGATCGTTTTGGCTTTTGTTTCATCAAAATCGGAGTTCATTTGGCCCCTGAAACACTTCTAGAAGCATTAGGAGTAAAAAATAGGCAAAAATCCGGAGTGGGCTCGGGTGACCACCCAGCCCCGGGCGGCTAGCCGCCTGGGCCCAGGTGGCTAGCCGCCCAGGCCCTAGTGGTCACCCGAGACCACTTTCCTATTTTCACTCTAACTCCTTGCTGAAGCGGACTCTTGCCTATTTTGACGTATTTGGGCTCTTTTGGACGAGTTTCCTTCTATTTTTTGGTAACTTCTGAGTTACTTAAGCCCCAAGGGGGTCTCTAATAGCCCTTGGATTAATTTTTAGGGTTTTAATCCCAGCCATTGGTTAATCCTAATTGAAGTCTATAAATACCCCCCTATGCTTCAGCACAAAGGGAGCCACTTTATGCCTAAAAACCTTAGTGTTAGAGAGAGAATAAGAGAGAGGGACTTGAAGGAGAGCTGGAGTTCTTGCTGTAGCCTTGGAGAACATTGATTCAAGTCATCCATAAGAGCAAGAAGGAGTTCATACAGTAGCAAGGAAGGCCCTTCCTAAGGTATTCTCCTTCTCTATTCAAGCTTAAACTAGGTTTTCATATGGGTTAGGCTTATTGCATGTTAAAGGTAACTTTTTTATCATGTATTAACACTCTAGCTAGTTAATATACATGGAATATCTATTGTTTATCTACTGTTTAGCATGCTTTAGGGCTGTTCTATATGTTTCTAGGCATAGTCATGATTCTTGTGTTTCCGTTGTCCTTGTTCTAGGATAGTGATATTGCATGCTAGAGTTAGGTTTCTTGTTATGTTATATTGCTTTAGTTAGTTAATATGCATGATTTAGTTTCTGTTTAGTTTTATTTTAGCATGTTTAGAGTTTATTTGGTGTGTTTTTAAGCATATTTGTGAGTTTAGGGTTTTAGAGTCATTGTTTTATGTTAGTTTTCATATAGCATAATAAAGTAGACTTTTTTATTGGTTTTTCTTCATGTTTGCTGTATATGTCTTGCATATAGAGTAAATATGATGATTTTGCATGCATGTTAGTATATTCTAGGGTTTTTATGCATAATATGGTTCTAGGAATATGTTAGGACTTATTATTGTTTGCTGTTTTTGCTGTTAGCATGCTTAGTAGATGATTTTAGGCCATAATACTATTCTGTCCAGATTTGCATATCATTGTTTTTGCATGGTTTTGAGCACGTGTAAGGGTGCAAATAGGTGTGGTATTTGTCCTATGGTAAATAGGGCTGCTCATGTCTGAAATGGCTAATGCTTGGAGCTATTGCGCTCAGGTAAGTGGGTATGAAGGTGCCCCAATTCACCTCTCTTCCTTATCCTTTCTCTTCTCCCTATCTAGGGTTAATTTTTAATATGATCCTATGGTTTAATTAGAGGTTTCCTTCACAAATAAAATTCTGGTTTTTATTAAAGTTTCCATTTTGTGGAGTTCTTTCTAAAATCAAACTTTCTATCAATTCTCTTTTGATCAAATAAGGAAACCTAGGGTTTTAGCCATAGGTTTGTATTAGGTCTTAACCATAGTTCTAATCGAACTACATGGACTTTGATCCATGTATTTCGTTGCATAGTACGTAGGCGCTCTTCGTGAGGCTCAAGTCTGTTCTAGGATCCAAGCATCCTAGGTTTTTTTTTTGTTTTGTTTTGTTTTTCTTTATTTTTTGTTTTTGTTTGCTCATTATGCATGGATGGATGAATGAAATATATGATATGCATGCTGTCTTGTGATGATATACTTGCTGATTTTTGTATGGAAAAGATCTTGATTTAGCCCAAATGAACTAAGAGACCGAAAGGGTGACATGGGTGCCTATAGGCTTTGCCTAGAACCTTCCCATGTCATAACTTAGCCTCCGGATCCCCGATTTCTTTGGTTTCCAAAAGATTGGTTTTTTGCCTTTCCTTTTTTATGGAGTCATTCAAATTGTTTTCCTAAAACAAACTGTTTTTAGGGTTTTCCTTGTTTCCTTTAAAAAATAAGGTGGCGACTCCTTTCCTTTTCTTTTTTCAAACATATTTTCTTTCCAACCCTCGTGGGCCCGATTTCCGGGGTTCACAGCTGCCAAAGACAAAACTGAGTTTAAGCGCTTCGGCTTGGAACCATTGCTCTCCATAAGGCATATGAAACTCAAAACGACCCTTCTCACTGCTGCTACATATTTCTGGGATCTCAAATCCATGTCTTTCGATTCAATTATGAAGAATTATGCCCAACCATGGAGGAATTCTGTGCTTTATTTGAAGTTTCACTCGCGGGACCATTCATCCTTCCTACACCTCGCTCGGATTACATTGCTTCTTTCTCAGACTTTCTTGGCATTCCTCAGAGGGATGTAACAATCTTTGTAAAGGATCATATGGTAGACTTAATGAAGTTAGCAACCTCATTCTTGGCTCATGATAGCGAAGGTACTCTGACTTTCAACCTTCAAATTCAACATGCTCTCGTTTTCTGTTTAATTGGTCGCTTTCTTATCTCCACCGGCACTCTTCAAGCCCTGTTCAAATATGTGAGTTGATTGCCCCTCTTCTCAAGCGACATAACATCATTCCCTTGGTACTAGCTAAAACCTTGAATGGCTTAGATAAGGTTCATGGCAACCCTAAAGTGCCTTTAGGAGGTAGCCCCTTTTTATTGCAAATGTGGCTGCTCGAGCGCTTGAATTTTCTATCTCCTACCACTGTCAATCCATACAAGCCCCAGCACCTCTGTCTATGCTGAGTTGAACTCCGAAGAGCCATTCTCTTTAAGAGATTGGTTTGGTTATTTTCAAACATTATCGTGGCAAAACATCAAATGGTATGACTTCACATGGGGGTATAAGGAACAGATACTTTTTTGAACCTCGGGGTGTGCTTTTGTCAAACTCATAGGGCTGAGATCGACTTTCTTCTATTGGACTTCGAGAATTCTTCGCCAGATGGGCGCCATGCAAACCATACCGTCCTTAACAGGACCTTGTTGTTCTGTAGAACCTATCGGTCTTACCATAATCAAGTGGGCGAGGACTCGCTGGCCTATAGAACTGAAATTGACTCGAATTGCCAACACTGAAGGACCTTTCAAGATGAGTAAAGAATATAAGCAATGGTTGAAGGATGATTTAGGTGAAAGGGAGGCTTCTCGCAGAGAAAGAATTTATGACCTTATCAAGGACACGAGACTTGGACTTTGTAGAGAAGACATTCTTGAGGCAGTAGAGGCAACACACGACTATGACTTACGAAAGAAGAGAAGACTCGAGAGAGAAAGGAATAAGACAGACAAGACGGCTCTGAAGAAACTCAAAAGGACTTAAAGACTCAAAGAATAGAATATCTATGGCATGTCAATAGTTCTTTTACTTAACACCAATAAATTGTTATGTCAAACAATTAGTTTCAAATGAATTGCCAATGATAATTTACTTTTGAGATTCTTTGTGATTGTGTTGTTTGGACAGCACCCAAGGTAACTTTATGGGTTGCCTACATATCCCCGTTTTCTTTCTTCTTTTCTTTTTCCTTTTTTTTCCCTCTTTTTTTTTTTCTTTTTCTTTCTTTTCCTTTTTTTTTTCATCTCTTTCTTTTTTGGGGAATCAGGTCCTCGTAGTTCAAATGCCTTAACTTTTGCCTAGGCTGCCTGTAGACACCCCATTTTCACCCCCATGAGATTATGATAGCATTTGGTTAGGTTTAGAAGCATGTAGGAGTCCCTAAGCCTTAAAGGACAATTTTGCCCTTTTAAGCCTTAGGAGAGTAGGTCATCATTGCATGCATGTTTTTGTCTCTTTGTTGAGTCCCATCACTTGCATTTAGTTTCTAGGATCATTTAGATATGTGTGTCAAATTTGGTTCAATTCCAGATAGGTTTGGATAGCTAATTAGAACTTTTGCGACTTGAAGGGCAATTTCATCTTTTACTTCGTATATTTTCCAATTGACTTCCAAATTTACTCTGGAGTGTCCCATTGACCTTAGAATGATGAAATGAGCCTAATTGAAGTGCCAATTTAATTTATTGATAGGTTTGGGATTGGTTCACCACATTACCCTATGCTCAATTGACCTTTTTTCGGGTAATCGCCTCATGAAAACCCAGCCACCTAACTGTGGTCAGGGATTCTTGGTTCAAGAATATTCTAGGCTTATTCTACATTGAATCCTTGAAATTTTGGCTTTTGAATCACTCAAATCGGAGTTAAAATGAAGATTTTGTGTTTGTTTGAAGTTCGGAGTCCAAACCGAGCTAGAATTCCAAAATTTTTAGATTCTCCTCGGGTGACCGGTTGGGGCCAACCGGTCACCCGAGAGTCCTATCCTGATTTTTCTCTTTTTGAATTTTTGACGAAATGGGACTCTATTACTCCGATTTTCTGCCTTCTAAAGAACTTCTAAGCCTATTGGGAGGTAGTTTTGAGTTGTTTAACATTCATGGGACTTAACCACAGCCCTAGATTGGTTTTATGGTGAATTAATCCCAACCATTGGTTCATATGGTTGGTTGGTTATAAATAGAGGCTCATTCATCAGCATAAGGGACTTTTTGACACTTCATACTTAGGAGAGAGAGAGGGACCACGAGTTTGCACACACCCATATCACTTGGAGGAGGCTTTCTACTGCAATTTCAAAGGAGAACTAGAAGGGAACCAAGCCAAAGAGAAGGAAGAACGCAGCGAAGACCCTTGCTTTGTTGTAAGTCTCCCTTGCGTCCTTTTATGATTCCTTCTTCTTCTACTCCATTCTCTGCATAATTATGGCTTAGAATTGATTTAGGAATCATATATACTCTATATTTTAGAGTGTATATGATTCAAATATGATGAGAATGCATGTTAGTGGAATAGGATTGTGAATTGTTTGCTGTTAGGATAGTTTCTCCCTTAAGGATAGAGGTACGTTTTGCATGAAAAATCAATTGGTGTGTTTAGGCCGTTTTCTCTTCATGGTTCAATTATATGCATGATTTTAAGCATCTTTTGTATAGGACACTTGTTGTGTAAGCCTCGTCTTCATAGGTGTATGGATGATTATCCTTTTCGAGGATAATTATCGTCCTTAGAGGGTGAGGTTGTGCATAGGTGCTTTCTAGAGTGTGTTTAAGTGTGCTGTGAGTTTCTTTGCATTCTTAGGTATATATTTTATGTAGGATATGTGAAGAAACCATTCATATGGAGTGATTTCTACGTAAAATTATCTCCGGATAGTTTTACTTAAGAAAGCTCGCCGTAAGGATGATTATTTCGCATTCTTACATAAAGTACTTACCTAAGGCATCATGTTAGGTTTTCTTTTCATGTTTAGGATTGTCATATGATACTTTCATCATGGTAATGCCTATTTAGCATGTTTTTGATAGTTTTTGTGCATGTTAGGGTGTTTAGAGCATATAGGAGCATATAGGAGCATATAGGATATTGTTTTTCTTTTGATTTTTTTTATTTGCATGAGTTTAGGGTCATTATATGCATGTTTAGTATTCTGTCCAGATTTGATTTAGGTCTTCTAATGATGATTTGAGCATGAATATGAATGATTTGAGCTTAATAATTGCCTTATAGAATACATGGGGTGATAAATTGATGTTTTCTCGATGTTTCGGGATGATTTGCATGAGTGTTAGGTCATTATATGCATATTTAGTATTCTGTCCAGATTTGAATTAGGTCTCCTAATGATTATTTGAGCATGAATATGGTGGATTTGAGCTTAATAATTGCCCTATAGAATACATGGGGTGATTAATTGGTGTTTTCTCGATGTTTCGGGATAATTTGCATATGGTAAGTGGTTCATGGTAAGTTGTGTATGAATTGTTCTCTTCTCTCTCCTTTGGGTTATTCTCTTTACTTTGGACTGTAATTCTTAAGTTTCCATGTTTTCCAAAATTCTTTTTGAATTAGAGTTCTATCTTTTTTAGAATTCTACTTTTCTCAAACTTCTTTTTTGAATTAGAGTTCTATCTCTTTTAGAATTCTACTTTTCTTAAACTTCTTTTTTTGGATAAGAGTTCTATCTCTTTTCAACTTCTATTCTTTCTCAAATTCCTTTTTTGGAAACTCTTCTTCTTTTTCAAACTCTTCCTTTCTTTTTATGGAAACTTAGGTTTATAGTTCATTGTAAAGGGAGTAACCCCTTCTCAATCGAACTACGTGGACTTTGATCCTTACGTCTTTGTATGTAAGGTACGTAGGCGCTCATTTGATGTTCAAGTCCGCCCTAGGATACTAAGTATCCTAGGTTTTCTTTTTCTTTCTTTCTCTTTCTCTCTACCCATTTGTCCATCACATATATGCTAGTGGATAGGATGGACCCATGCTTGATCAGTTATCCATCATATATTTGTTAGTGGATAGGATGGATTTGTTTGCCTGCTCATTTATCCATCACATATTTGCTAGTGGATAGGATGGATTTGTTTGTTCATTCTCTCTATCTCTGTTACTTGCTTTCCATATCTCTCATATCTGTTCATGGATGTTTACATGCTTTATGGATGTTTACTGCTTTATGGATGTTCATGGATGAATGTGGATTATTTATGGATGATTCTTTGCATATGCATGGTGACTAATTAGGAAGTGATTGAAATAGCCCATATAAATTCAGAGACCCATTTTGGGGCGATGTGGGTGCCTATAGGATGTTTCCTAGAACCTTCCCACATCGTAACTTAGTCTCCGAATCCTCTCTTGTTTTGATAGACCTGCTTTTCCTTGATCGGAGTCATGTGGTTTGTTTTCAAAGGTTTTCTTAAAAAAATTGTTTTTATCGTTTTCCTCTTTTCCTAAAAATGAGGTGGCGACTCCTTGTTTGATATGTTTTTTGTGAACCTTTTAAAAACCAAATTTTTATTAATTTAAATCTCTAAAAGTCTTTTTAAAAGAAGGGTTCTCCTTCCTTCCTCTCCTGGATCGAAACCCGTGGTTCACAGTCTGGCGACTCCACTAGGGATTAGTGGACTAGACTCAAGGAATTTATATGGGCTAATTTAATTGCTTAAATTAAAATCAATCACTTGCATACGCTTGAATGTGTGTTTACTTTATTGCATTGTGTGCGCAATTGCATTTGAATGATAGGTCGATGTATCCTTGCCTTTTCTGATTGGCCTAGCCTTAACCCCGGTTCCCCTCGTTCTCGGGTGTCATGTTTGCGAAGCTATCAACTCCTCTTGCCACGTATCCTTGGGTTTTACCCTTGGGTATATTAAATGGATCAACACGTACCACTTGACTCACGCGGCATCCCTCATGCCACATGTGATAGGTATATAGTTGATTCAAGCAAGTAGGGGACCCTATCCTACCCTTTTTAGTGCATATAGTGGACTGTTTAGGACACATGGACTCGCTTAGTTTAAAGTCACCATGCTTGTGGAATGAATGCAGGTACAGAGTGGATGTGTGTTTGAATGTATGTGTGTATGGACTGAATGTATGTGTGGCATGAATGTGTGTTGTGGGAATGAATGTGAATGGAATGAATGACAATGCAATTCATGTCATGGTTCTTTGAGAAGATGATACAAAGCTCTCGATACAGTGATCCGGTTTCTTGCTCTTGAATGCGGTTGGAGATATGAATGAATGCTATGTGGGTGGTTAATTCTAATGGGTAACATGACTCTAAAATCAATAGGTTTACATACCCTTAGTATGTCACTTTATTCTTTGCCCCAAGGGGCACTCTTAAGGATGAAGTGTCCAACTAGGGGCATGTTTAGTTTGAGCCTAATTCTTTTGTCCACCATTAGTGGTTGCGTAACCATGTGGTCATAGTCTTGGGAAATGTGAGTGCTTAATTGTTTTGATGGTGCTTAGTGGCTAAGGTCTAAGGTCAAGTGTTAATTCCCTATGCCTTTAGTATGGCATTTCACCCTTGGACCCAAAAGTCCAGTTAAGGTTGAATTGTCTAACTAGGGGCATAGCAATTTTGAACCCTTTTGCTAAAAAGTATATATATATTTGAACTAGGGGTACCTTTTTAAAGTCAAATTCTGTCAAATTTAATGCAGTTATAGAACAAAATTATTTTGGATTATGCCTAATTAAAAGTTTGCTATTTAAAGAAGATTGATTGAACCTGTGGTATCTTTTTAAAAGGTTGAGTTTAGAGCAGAACCCATTATCACCACCATGGTTGGAATTAGCAAGACAACATTAGAAGACTTTAAGGGGATGCCGTATGTGATTGTCCAAGTTATTCATCAAGCCCAATCAGAGGTTGCAAGAGTTCCCAAGTTCAAGAGACGCCAAGCCAATTTGAAGGCCCAAACTGTCAAGAAGAAGCCTCGCCAATTCACTGAACTCAACATGCCGTTGAGCCATGCTTTTCGAAGAGTGGAGACCTTAGGCTTATTGGCACCACTTGACCCAGCACCGTTACCTAATCCATTGCCCCGTCGTTTTAAAGAGAATGAGTATTGTGACTTTCATCAAGGTAAGGGGCATAGCACTGATCGATGTCCAAGGTTAAAACATGAGATTCAAGACCTTATTGACCGTGGGGCAGTCACTTTCCCCAAACCAACCACCAATCCAAGTGTTCTTCAAAGGCCTCCTATGAACCCTTTCTTGGCCACCATAAACCCATTCTCTCAAGCCCAAACCACCTTCCAGAATCCCACTACAGAAATTAATGACAACCATGAGTCTACTATTAAGAGGGCTATGGTTAATATGAGTCCCCAACAACCTCCACAATTTGCTAAGGTGCGTCGCCAACTAGACAATCTTTATATGCCCTTGGACCAAGTCTTCTACAACCTGAAAGCTGATGGTGTCTTAAAGCCTCACCCTCCAAAGCCACCACCCACTCCTTTGCCTCGTTCGTACAAAGAGTATCAATTTTGTAAATTCCACCAAAGCAAAGGGCATCGAACTGACAGCTGTATGAGGTTGAGACACGCCATTCAAAACCTTATCGATAAGGGGATTATTGCCAAGCCTAAAGCTCCCAATGAAGGCTTCAACTAAAGGAAGGAGACAATTCTTATGGTTCCATTCAATGATTATTGTTACACTGGCTCCATCGTGACCATTTGTGCTTAAGAGTTTAGGCGTAGTATGGATTTGGGATTTGTCCTTTTTGCTTTCTAGTTTTCTTTTGTCTTTTGAGTTGCATGTGTTAGTGGGTTCTTTGAGTCTGTTATCTCTTATCATTGTTAGTTTGGCTTTCCATTCAGTTCTTCATTCAATAAAGTATTGCTTTTTCTATCTCATCCTTCCTATCAATCAATTGACAATCAAAGTGGCATGAAAATATTTCTCAATAAGTTCCTCCTACGCTCAATGAGCAAGGGGCATGCACAATGAGTAATGAATGGACTGTAACTGATTAACTTAGAAACAATGAAAAGTTTAAAATGATAAACATGGGGATCACTCTCCTACTCTATCACATGGAACCGTTGAAAGAAGTTCCGAAGTCTTGCAAAGATGAATTTTGAAGAACGAAAGAAGAACTTGACTGCAAAATTTCTAAAGATGATTTACCTCTCTCTCTATATAAAGAAAAAAAAAGAATTGAAAAAAAAAAAATTGAAGAAGAAAGAGAGTGGATGGATTAAACATACAAGAGCACCAAAGAAGATCAAGTGCAATCAAAAGAAGACCTCATGATCAAGAAGACTACATCATCCGTCCGAGAAATGCAAAGAAGAGTTCAACTACATCATCCGTTCGAGAAATGCAAAGAAGAGTTCAAGTACATCATCCGTTCGAGGAATGCAAAGAAGAGTTCAAGCCAAGTTGGGGTTGTCCCTATGTGGTTATGTGTAAAGCTTAAGCCCGCTAGGTTGAAAACCTGAAATGGCGACCTAGGCAAAAGTTAGGGTGTTGAAAAAAATGAATGACAAATGTGATGAACTACGAAGACCTGATTCTCCATTAAAAGAAAAAGATTGTTTGTTTGCATTGATTTTGTGTTCTCATAAGATTAAAGTGGAGATACGTAGGCAACCCATAAAGTCACTTTGGGTGCGGTCCAATTCATTGAAAAAAAAAAAGAAAAAAAAAAAAAAAAAGGAAAGAAAAAAAGAAAGAAGTTTTGCACATAACTAATCATTGAAAGCAATTCTTTGTGACTAAGTTAAGAAGAATCAGTTTGTTCATTGAACTAATAAGCTTAAAATACTACATGCCACTAAGAAAGTTAATGTGATTATTCTTTCTCTTTATCTTCCCAATTTGTTCTTGTTTTGTTTTGTTTTGTTCTCCCTATTCTCCTTTGCTTGTTCTTGTTCCCTCTTTTTTTTCCCTCTACTTTGTGTCTTCAGTGGTCGTTGACCGCGTCTTTGAGAATTATTGTTAGGCATGGTTTATTCCTGTGGTCCATTGTGTCGGGTTCCATTTTTAACTTAGGCTCTTATCATAGATTTAATGATGGAAAAGGGGCAACAATAGTCATTATGGAATCATTTGATTGGTCTAGTGAAGAAATGGGCCGTGAGATTCATGGCGTTGAATTCGCTATGATTGAGGTAGTTCAAAAGTTCTGAGGTGAAACGGGCATGAGACTCCATAACTCATGGAATGATTTGTTTGTCTTAATTGGTTGAAGAATAAGTTGAATTTGATGAAGAGGAACAGGCATGACACTCTGCGAACTTGGGGGTAGATTTATTCACATGAATAGAAGGGGCATGAGACTTCGTCATTGTAGTGGTTGCAAAATTCAAGAAAAAGGAAAAGAAAATGAAAATAAAAGAGAAACCCACTAGGACGAAAACCCGAAAGGGCGGCCTAGGCAAAAGTTAGGGTAACCCGCTAGGTTGAAAACCTGAAAAGGCAGCCTAGGCAAAAGTTAGGGTTCTTGAAAAGAAAGGAGAAGAAAAATAAAAAGAAAGAAGAGAAAAAGAAGATAAAGGAATTCACTCTATCTTCACACTTTGAGAAAAGAACCACAGTTTGATTAAGACTTCTTAAAATACATCATTTTCTGAGAAGGCATGTCCCCATTATTGGTTTAAAAAAATAAATTTTAAAAAAAAAGGAAGAAAAAAAAAGGAAAAAAGGTGTTCTTAAAGAAGAAATGTTTTGAAAAGAATGGTTTTATGACTGCATTAGATTTGCATAGGATTGTCTCGAAAAGTGTAGTAATGCTTCACCTGCGGTTTCATATTTTCTTACTAGAATTGCTCTTTGACTTAGCCATAAAGCACTTGAGAAGTAGTTAAGGCCCACTTTCTTGTTTTGGCCCCTTTTGATTCCCACTTGTTGTGGAAGTTTGATCTTGGCCTCAAATTGGGACCAGCTTGCACCAAAGATCGTGAAATTCAACCAACAAGAGATAGATATCATAATTCAAAGGTGGGGAATGCATGAACTTGGCTTTGAAAGAAAGAACTTGAAAGATAACATAAATGCCCACATAGGCTTAGTACAAGGATTTCACAAGTTAAGAGTTTCTAGATGCTTAAATTGAGTTTCCTAAACTTAAAATAAGTGTCTTCAACGCTTCCTTCGTGGTTTCCTTCTCTTGCTTGGCCTTGCTTCGTCTGTTGATGGAGGAGGTGGTGGAGCCGCAGCTGGGTTGTACTGAGGGAAGGAATCAATCTGCAAGTTTCCAAGAAAATAAATGGTATGAGTACCACTTTTTTTTTTTTTTTTTTTTTTTTTTTAAAAAAAGAAGAAAACCAAAGATTTTCAAAAGTTTTGATTTGAGCTATTCTTACTGGGTGCAAGTGTTCGCCCGCTCTATACGCCTCTTGCCTTGATAGGTTTAGGCTCATCCTCATCATGTCCCTCCTCAAGCTGGCATTGAGATTGATCCATTCTTGTGAATACCCGGTGGGTGTCTGTGCAAAGAGAAATTAGGTAAGAAGTGTCTAATGAATAGTTGGGGATTAAGAGAATCAAGTCAACCTTGAAACTTACGGTTTCATATCTAGGATCTATCTGAGGAACCTCGTCCATCACAGGAGGTGCTATAGTCATGGGCACGATGTCACCTCCTTGGCATAGATCAATGGACCACCTAGGCCGTGGCAAAGGAGGCAGTGTGTCCCTATCCATGCCCTCATCATCACTATCCATGTGCACCCCTGACACGCCTGAGGTCGAACCCACTGTAGAATGGTGACCACGAGCTCGCCGTCCCTGAAAAGAGTTGCACATAGTCAGCTAGGAAACACTTACAAAGCATGTATGGGGTTGAGTATATACTTACCCCTACAGGCGGAACTCCTACGACCCTAGGAGGCATCAGATACCTCCTACAGAAACTCTCGTAGTTCCCATTCGGAACTATGAAGTCAATCGCATCCTTGCCTCGTATAGCTTTGATCAATTCGCGCCCCTGCAAGGAGTTGGCATGTCTCATGCTCTCAGGCGGTGCCATAGGGACTGCAGCTGCATTGATGTTGCCTTTTACTTGGCGCCAGACTCTCTCTCCAAGATACCAGTAGCGACCCATAGGACCTTCTAGGAGGATCCGCTTCTCTGTCATGTCTACACATCTGTGGCATTGCTCTTCAAGGGCATACTTCCACTGTGCCCATGGGTCCCAGTCCACCTAATTCATGAGTTGGTGTTAAGTGAAAGAATTGAAAAGATGGAATTGAAAAGATAAAAGTTTTAGAAATTACCTTATCAGCAGTAATGCAAGCTAGGAATGCCCTAGCATGGGCATAGTCGTGTTTATTGTCCACTGAATCACACCTATTGTCGATGTGGTAATTGGACATAACGGGCTATGAGGGATCATTGTCCATGAGAGTGGGACGCTCAAACCCCAAGTATTCGTAGTACCAAATCTGTTTTCAAAGAGAAAATGAATTTCAAAAGAAAATAATAATGAGTATTCATTGCAAATATTTGAAAAGGAAACTTGTAGGTTGATTTACCTCCCAGATAAAGGACATCCCGCAGTGGTTTGTGCTCACTCCATGCGATCTGTCACTCATAGACCTATATAGTACAACAAGAGCGGCGTTACCCCAGTTGTAATCGCCCATCCCGCAAACATCCTCCATGCAAGCAAGATGTCCTAAAGGAGCTGTTAGGATTATGCCCTAGAGCCAATCATAGAGATGATTGTTTAGGGATTAGGAACAATCATTTGATTTCATTTATGTATGTCACATTTATTATTGATTTAATAAAAGGGCTTATTCTATTATGTTTATATGCATCATTTATATTTACATAATATGTCCATGGAGTTAGAGTTGAGAATATGGAATTACAAAGAGTTGTAATTTTGAGACTATAGATATATCTCTGTACTAAACTCCTTAAGCATTCCTAGTTGAAGGTTCACTATGATGGACAGTAATGAACCATAGGACTAGCATTTGTTAGGTTGACTCTATAGGAGGATAGCTAGTCTCAAGCTATTTGTGTGGAGACACTACAACCAACAAGTGGGTGCCTATTATAAGAATAGGTACACTGAATGTGACCAAAGATATGAGATAAACTGAATGGAGTTTTATCCTGCCTGTCAATCAGTTTCTCATTGTTATAGTGGTACAAGTAATCCTTAGACCTGAGACACCATAGTTGCCTTATGCATGTAGCTTTAGAAGTTTGATAACACTAAGTGCAGATCCTATTCAGGGGTTTGCAAAGGTGTTCATTGGCCCTACTGCTATGTGTATGAAGGCATGTGAGTTATCAACAAGGGATCCATCACTCTCAGGAAAAAGAGAGAGAATGTCTCATATAGCATTCATAATATAACTCATTAAATCCATGGCCATGGTAGGATGAATATGAAAAGAGTTTCATGAGTTCATCAATGAGTTGATATCTATGAATGAGTATAAAGTAATTGAACTAGGGACTTGACAGACTTCCATGTCCTATTAGTTCAATTGGAGACATTGTGTTGAAGGAAGGATGCAATTGTAACCTATAAACTATAACAGAAGGGTTCTTTGTAAATGACTATTCACCTCATTAAGGGCCACACCATGAGCCATATGCTAGGTGTTACTCATGGTTAGTAGAAGCCCTAATTGATATAAGTGAGTTATAATCAATTAGGGAATTGGAAGGAGTTCCAATTAGACCCTAAATGGAAAGAGTTCCATTGTGCACACCTCGTGCTATTCCTACTACTTAATGATGTGAACCCAATGGGTCACACACTGATCATGCAAGAAGGGCTTTAAAGTCTATGAGAGAAAGGGTTTTAGTGAATAAAGAATAGTTCTTTATAGGCCTATTTGTATTTGATACAAATAATAGGCGTTAATGTGCAATTAAGAGTAATTACACATAACCCTATTAGGGTTTCTTCCCCATGGCCAGCCCCCTTTAGTGGGTTGCCTATATAAGTCACACTTATGTGTGACATGGCATAATAGGCTTGCACAATAAACCCTAGCCATCCAGCCCTTTGGAGGCTCTCTTCTCTCTCTCTCTCTTCTCCACCTCTAGCAACAACAAGGAAGAAGAAAGAAAAGGCTTGAAGCTCTAGCTAGGTGTGGATACCGTTGGAGGCAGCACACTTGGGCTGCTCATTCACCGCTGTCCGGAGTAGAAGCTTGGAGCAAAACGGAGAAGACAAAAATCCTGTAAGTGTTCTAACCCTCTTCGTAGTTAGGGTTTGATTTTGTGTTATGCATAGTTAGATTCATGGGATTGGGAATCGTAGGAAAAATTTTTTATATTCCGCACTTCTATTTTTCCCTCTTGTTCGATTCCCAACAGTGGTATCAGAGCCATGATTATGCATAATACAAAATACATATGGGCTGGTAATTATGGTGTAAGTTGAATGATTCAAAAATCTGGAAAATTTTTCTGCATAATTGGTTTTCCTCCATGGCTGAACCTAGGGTTTGGAACCCTAGGTCAATTCTCTTTTACTCCTCTTCTAATTGATGGTTAAGTGTAGCCATGGACGCAATAGGTTGCATAGGGTTTGAGTTTGGAGAAGAAGAATAAGGAAACTAAGGTTTTATAAAACTGTTATGAACAGTTTTCATGGTAGCCATGAAAAACCGTCATCTTGTTTTGCATGCCGAATTCAGAGTTCTTCTCCAAAATTTTTGAGCCATATATGGTTAGAAATCTCTTCGAATAAGCTTTCCAACCCAACAAACGGTGCGTCAATCCGAGTTCTGGAGTGAAAGTTATGAATTTTTTACTACAGGCTGTCTGGAAAGACAGTTTTGCTCGGGAATGATGCAATAGCCACAACTTTGAGTTATTGATGGAGATCAAAGGCATGGCAATGGTTGCCACCACTTGGGTTATGTTCTAGACATGGTAGGGAAAGGTTCCCAAGCATTTAGATGCATCATAATTGGATTAAGATGCTAGAACAGAAGGAAGAAGGAGAAGAACACCATGGAGGCTGAATCTGGGTTTTAGAACCCTAAGGTTCTTGCAATTAATTCTAATTAAAGCTGCTGTATTTATGATGGAAGATCATTGTAGGATCATTATATATCATGTGTATATGATTTTCTTTAAGTTTCAAAAAGGTTTTGATGGAAAAAGATTCAAAAAGTTTGAAAATTTTTCATAAACAGCATAGCAGAATTTTTCTGCAGAAAAGTCATCAATGGAGTTTTGATTAGAACTTGAGTTAGGGAACTCCAAATTGCATGAAACCAATTGCATTAGTTTCCTAAGACATGTAGGATACTGGGAAAATTCGTTTGGTAGCCTAATTCATTCATCTTGCTGGGTTTTAAATCAATTTCTGACCATGGACAGTGTGCTGTCAAATTCTGGGCAGCCTACTGTTGTTTTAATTGTTTAGAACAATTGGTCATGATTTGATCATCCAAAACTCTTCTATTAGCTTAGTATTTCATGTAGGGACATGATACAAAAGCTGGTTTCAATGGAGGAGTCAAATTGATAAGGATTTAGAAGCTATTGTGACCTTCAAGGTCTGCAACAATGGCTCCAGCAATGGGTTTTGGAAACCCTGATTGTTCTTGATGATGGCAGCCACTTCCACCACTTCTCACGTGTCCAGAGGCTTGTCCCACACCCCTGTAGTCCTCTCCCTTGGCTGGCCATGGCCTCCCACAGCTGTTGGTGGCCATGGCAGCCCAGCCAAGCTCAGGCAGCCCCCTGGTAGTGACGGCTGCATAGAGTTAAGGATGAAACCCTAATTTTGAATTAATGATGAAACCCTAATTTCATTATGGCACTAATTAAAACCCTAATTGGAATATTAATTACCTTAATTAAGAGTTAATGATTGGTCATTAAATGACCAAACATGGTTATTAATTGTTAGGGCATAATTAATACCATTAATGATGTCTAGGGTTAGGGTTTTGATAACCTTAATTAGTGTAATTAATTAAGGGTAATAAATACCCAATTTGGCATTAATTAAACCCTAATCCCTTTTATTAAATACCATATGAACCTAGGGTTTTAATGATTGGTCATTAAATGACCAATCATAAGGCATTTAATGATTAGGGCTTGCATTTAGGGTTTAGGGTTATGCATTTAGGGTTTAGGGTTTTAGGAAACCCTAATACACTAATTCATCATTTAATTGATTTTATTTAATTCCCATGTTAATTATTTAATTAATATTGATTAATTTTATAATGTTTTAAATGGTTTAAAATACAATTGGGGATTAAATTAAAATCTGGAAATTCTTAATTAAATGAAATTGTTTTGTTTAAATAAGGAAACCCTAATATTGGATATTAGAGTTATTTTAGGAAACTTTATATGTTTCTATTAATTTGATTAATTGAAACTAAATGTCTTAAATGTTAAGACTTTATTTAATTCTGGATATTTTTGTTTAAACCTAATAAGATTAGGATGCATTAATGAGATTAATGTAAATCATTCAAGAGAATTACCATAATGCCCATATGTTTTAATGCTTACAGTTTTTCTTTACATTATGCAATATGATTGTATGTATGTGTTTGGATGATGATTATGGACTATACCCCTTAAACCAATTGTGATTGGCCGTCTTATCAATGGGTTGTAATATTTTTTCAAGAGTTGTAATTTTATTATGGTGATGTAATTTATTATTTGGGGCTTGCATGCCACCTTCCCTCTCTCTCTCTATCATTCTCTTATGTACCCCACATTCCCCTTATGTATCCCTTTCTATATATTATGTAAATGTTATGTAATTGAGAGCGCACTAAGGAGGATGGTGGACCCAAAGGAGCATGATAGAGCCCAACAAGTCAATGGTGGAGACCATCAAGCCAAGGGAGCAGATTGAAGGACTTGAAAGCTTAGAGAAGTGTTTCAAGAAAGCATGCATGTTACGAATGGTTTATTTTACGATCACCTACACCCACCTTAGACCTTGGATTCAATCTATTGGCTTGGATTGAATCCTCTCAAAGTCCATAATCATCATAGTGGGAGCTTTAATTTATGAGATAATTGTTTTAGCTCCAATACCATAGTTTGGTATATGTTACCTATTCACTTAGGGACTAATATCAAAATATGGTACTTTATATATGTTGATATATAATAGCATGCGATGTATGATTTATAATAGCATGAGATGTACGATTATAAATAGCATAATTTATATATTTAAATTTTGATACGTAGGATGCATGTTAATTTGATGAGACCCTTTAAAACCCCTCTTATTTAATATTAAGTTGAAAATGGAGAAGTCATTGGGGAATGAATTCTTCATTGCCTTCCATCATTATAGGATCATCTAACGTCCCTTAATGTGAGTACCTGGCTACAGACATGTAGGAGCTACCCATGTTAAAGACATTACTTGAAACTATCACATATGAGATATCATGGGGTGCCTAAACTGGTATATACCAAGAAACTAACATGTGAGGTATATATTTGGCGAAACATACCTGTGTGAATGATGGGTTTAACTTAACAAGGGAAGTATTCCAAGAAACTAACATGTGAGGTGTATGTTCCCTAGAGGCAAAACGATTGGAACTTGCTTATGAAGCAATAGACAAAGAGTTGTCTTCTTATTGTGGGTTAGAAGTCAAGAAACTAACATGTGAGGCTTCTAGGTCACAGTGGGACCCCAATCCCCATTAGGAATGAGATTCCCGAATTCCATTAGAGGGTGTATGGAATTTGATAAAATAGTGGGAGGTACCATATGATTAAAGACCCAATCATTATAGATAAAAATGAAATCTAATTCTCTGTTTATGTAGATTACCTAATTACTCACCTCAAAACCCCTATTTCCTAATATATAGGATATTGATAGTTTGACTAAACCCGATTTCTTTGATTGACTTAGGAAATTGAGAATTGTTCTCAATTTCAAAAGATTGTTCATATGCTATTAGGCCTTTTCTTAAAGGCCCTCCATAAAACATCCTAAGAAGAAAAGACACTATGCACAATTGGCATCTTGTTGCCATGCTATATGATAGTATTGATGACTAATGAACTTCAGAAGCAAATTTAGTCAATGCAAATGCCTTTGATGTCCTACATCACATACAAAGGTTGTATGGTGAGTAAAATAATACTATAAAGTATAGTACTTATAAAGGACTTCTTCTGGACTAGGATGTAATAAAAGTTGTTTATTAATAATCATTCTTTTGAAAATGATTAATCACATAGAATAGCTTGAGAAGCTAGATGTGATTTAAAATGGAAGCATAGAGGAAAGCAAATCTTGAAAAGTCAAAAGCAAAGAAATATAATTATTTTGTAGTAAACATAAGGTATTGTAAATGGAAATTGATAAAGTATCAGTCTTCCTAGAAGAACCAAACTTTTGAAGTTTTGGTTCATGCTCTAAACTAAATTATTGGTTAGTTCTGCTTCTTGGTTTTTGGATTATAGTGTAATCTAAATGGAAGCAGAAAGTTAAGTAGATAATAAGTTACCTTTAAAAATTTTAATAGAGCAAGAGTTGCTAGATTAATTTTGGGAACTTATTTCTTAACTAGGTCATTTAAGACATTCTAGAAATTTGATTTCTGAATTTAAATGACTAATTAGAGCGAATGCAACGTATTCTGAGAATACAAGAGATGTAGAGACTCTCATTTAAATGTAACGATTATGACTTGGTTATGAGATGACCAAACCCATCTTTTACTTGGTGAAGTGAAAGAGTTACATTTATAATTTGACTAATACATTGTGATGTATATAGTCATGTAGAGCATGCATTCAATTATAGTAGACTCATCTTAGAATACCATAGCTCAATGGTGAATCTAAGAGAACAAATTGAACCCTATTAAGATATGGTTTGATCCATGATGAGTTTTACTAATGTATCCATCTAGGATATACCTTAAAATTGCTACATATTGATAATTTAGGGTTCACTCCAGTTTTGTCCCAATTATATCAGATATGATATGGGAAGAAACCCAACTTAAAGAAGTTAAGGCTTGGGCTTGTGCTATGTATGTCTGGAAACATAATGTAGACAATCTGGAAATACGGTCAAGTAAGTGTTGAATTGTGGTATATTCCAAAAGTGGTTGGGATAGTATTTCTATTACCCTAATGAACAAAAGTTGTCCATTAGGATGTTTGCTGGATTTTCTTGAGAAAGAGTTCATTCAAGAAGATGCAAAAGTAGATAGAATTTATAGAATTGTCTGTAAAGCCACAAACGAACAAAGATCCAACCCTTGTCTCTGTTAAGACAAAACCCTTAACTACACTACAATCTTTTCATAGATCAAATTGGATATTTCTTAACATAAGAGAGATATTGTATCTCTATTAGAATGTGAAAGAATTGTTCTTTGGTGATAAAGATCACCAAGATAATCCTATTGATTATGACTAGACGATGTTCCACATCAACTCGAGAAATGACTAAGAGTCATTAAATCCAATATGGATAGGTAGAGACCTAAAAGGCTTGGCTATTTAAGAATGTTTTCAACATAGGCAAAAAGTTGTCTATAAAGAAACTTGTTTGATAATAGTTATGCTGAAATCCATTTGGATCTTGTTATCTATAAACACACATTTTGAATATAAGATATGTCAAAAAGGATATAAAGATGTTATATCAAATGGTGAAAAACCATAAAAGTGTGTAAGTTATAGAAGTCTATTAATAGACTACAAGGTTCTCATAATTAGAACATCTATAAAGTTGAAGTAATCAAATTGTTTGATTTCTCTCATTGTACAGATGGATCATGAGTGTATAAAAGGTTAGTGGGAGTGCGATCGTTTTTCTTTATCCTAAGTATAGATGACATCATAATCATTATGAATGATATATGAATGTTATCTAATGTAAAGTTTTGGTTTTTGGAGAAAAACTAATTCATGAAAGATTTGGCAGAAGCATCCAATAAGATCTATAGAGATAGATCATATAGATTGCTAAGTATCTCCAAATCATCAAACATAGTTGAAATGTTGAAGGAGTTCAACATGGAGAATTCTAAGGGAGGTCTGATTTACTTCAGATAAGAATTCATTATTCAAGGGCATGTGCCCTAGGATAACACAAGTAAGGTTCTTAAAGTGTTAAGAAGCCTTATTCTACACTATGTATTGAACCTGATATCTATTATGTTGTAATAGTTACAAATAGTTATCAGTCAATTCAAATTTGGAATATTGGATTGTATATGGAAATTGTAAACTCATAGTAGATGGGTATATGGATTTGGATATAATCCATATGGTTATATTTTATATTCACTTTAGTTGGTGAAATACTTAATGGAAGAACTATATGAAAGATACAGTGGATTCCATTATTAAGGGTGAATTAATTGTCGCATTGTCTAGGAAACTGTTTGGATCTATAAGTTCATTTAGAACTTGGAGTTGTTCCTTCCATTGAGTTGCCCACACCTTGTTTTGTGACAACAATGGGTCTATATCTCAAGTATAGGAATCACGGTCTCATCAAAAGTCCAAACACATAGAGCGACAATTCCAAGTGATTAGAGGAATCATTGGAAGAGGTAATAGATACATTACAGAAGATATTATCTACATAAGTTTTTGTAGACCTACTAACTAAAGCTTTAAAACATAATTTGTTATGTCTAAGACCAACATCTTGAGAAGATAAGTATGCGATACATGGTCGATTGGCTTTAGTGCAAGTGGGAGATTGTTAGGATTATGCCCTAGAGCCAATCATAGAGATGATTGTTTAGGGATTAGGAACAATCATTTGATTTCATTTATGTATGTCACATTTATTATTGATTTAATAAAAGGGCTTATTCTATTATGTTTATATGCATCATTTATATTTACATAATATGTCCATGGAGTTAGAGTTGAGAATATGGAATTACAAAGAGTTGTAATTTTGAGACTATAGATATATCTCTGTACTAAACTCCTTAAGCATTCCTAGTTGAAGGTTCACTATGATGGACAGTAATGAACCATAGGACTAGCATTTGTTAGGTTGACTCTATAGGAGGATAGCTAGTCTCAAGCTATTTGTGTGGAGACACTACAACCAACAAGTGGGTGCCTATTATAAGAATAGGTACACTGAATGTGACCAAAGATATGAGATAAACTGAATGGAGTTTTATCCTGCCTGTCAATCAGTTTCTCATTGTTATAGTGGTACAAGTAATCCTTAGACCTGAGACACCATAGTTGCCTTATGCATGTAGCTTTAGAAGTTTGATAACACTAAGTGCAGATCCTATTCAGGGGTTTGCAAAGGTGTTCATTGGCCCTACTGCTATGTGTATGAAGGCATGTGAGTTATCAACAAGGGATCCATCACTCTCAGGAAAAAGAGAGAGAATGTCTCATATAGCATTCATAATATAACTCATTAAATCCATGGCCATGGTAGGATGAATATGAAAAGAGTTTCATGAGTTCATCAATGAGTTGATATCTATGAATGAGTATAAAGTAATTGAACTAGGGACTTGACAGACTTCCATGTCCTATTAGTTCAATTGGAGACATTGTGTTGAAGGAAGGATGCAATTGTAACCTATAAACTATAACAGAAGGGTTCTTTGTAAATGACTATTCACCTCATTAAGGGCCACACCATGAGCCATATGCTAGGTGTTACTCATGGTTAGTAGAAGCCCTAATTGATATAAGTGAGTTATAATCAATTAGGGAATTGGAAGGAGTTCCAATTAGACCCTAAATGGAAAGAGTTCCATTGTGCACACCTCGTGCTATTCCTACTACTTAATGATGTGAACCCAATGGGTCACACACTGATCATGCAAGAAGGGCTTTAAAGTCTATGAGAGAAAGGGTTTTAGTGAATAAAGAATAGTTCTTTATAGGCCTATTTGTATTTGATACAAATAATAGGCGTTAATGTGCAATTAAGAGTAATTACACATAACCCTATTAGGGTTTCTTCCCCATGGCCAGCCCCCTTTAGTGGGCTGCCTATATAAGTCACACTTATGTGTGACATGGCATAATAGGCTTGCACAATAAACCCTAGCCGTCCAGCCCTTTGGAGGCTCTCTTCTCTCTCTCTCTCTTCTCCACCTCTAGCAACAACAAGGAAGAAGAAAGAAAAGGCTTGAAGCTCTAGCTAGGTGTGGATACCGTTGGAGGCAGCACACTTGGGCTGCTCATTCACTGCTGTCCGGAGTAGAAGCTTGGAGCAAAACGGAGAAGACAAAAATCCTGTAAGTGTTCTAACCCTCTTCGTAGTTAGGGTTTGATTTTGTGTTATGCATAGTTAGATTCATGGGATTGGGAATCGTAGGAAAAATTTTTTATATTCCGCACTTCTATTTTTCCCTCTTGTTCGATTCCCGACAGGAGCAACATCACCAGAGCTAGCAAAGAATATGCTAGACAACATATATAGCATAAAGGCTCGGGCAAGACAAGATGGATCTGCGTCATCCTCTTCTCTTTGATCACCAAAATGAATTTTTAGCCAAGTTCGGCGCACTCCACCCCTTTGAATAGGAACTATGGTCCCGAGTTGTTCCAAGAGATAATGGGGATCCCTGTGAGCATCCTCATAGTAAGATAATCTCTGCCCACCTAGGCGAAGTCCGGTGATAACAGTAAAGTCCGTTGGGGTAAGAGTCATTTCCCCGAAACTGAAGTGAAAAGTGTTTGTGGTATCCCACCACAACTCAGTGAGGGCTAGCAAAGCTTGTCTATCCCTCTGCTCCACCCATAAAGCATTCAGAAAATCTCCAAAACCCGCATTAATTATAATCTTTTGGGTTTCGGGTTGCCGTGTGGCCATTTTGCGCCACCACTCAATCACTCCTCCAAGGGCATGCCTCGTTCTATCTTCAAAATTTGGCTACAAAGAATAAAAGAAATCATGGAAATTGTTATTTTGAATATTTGCTATGCTTAATGAATAACTCAAGAATGTTTAAATTCATGGCTTTTCAAGATTTTCAAAGGCTTGCACATAAAAAAAGAAAGTTTTTTGCAAAGATAAGTGTTTCAAAAATCAAAGGTTAGCATTCAAAGAGAATACCCATGAGTTTTCCTTGGGTTGGTTAAAGCATTTGAAAAGAAAAAGAATGATTTTATTCCCTTAAGAATTTTATCAAACATTTGGTAGGCATAGTTATGCCCACATGATTTTGAAAAGGAAAGTGTTTTTTAAAAACTCATGGGTAAACCTCCTAGAGAATACCTTTGATGTTTTGTTTAAGAATTTGGAATATTTGAAAAAGAAAAGGAATGATTTTATTCTCTTGAAAATTTTATCAAATATTTGAGGCGTATAGCTATGCCCACACGTTTTTGAAAAGGAAAGTGTTTTAAAACTCTTGGATAAACTTCCTAGAGAATACCTTTGATATTTTGTTTAAGGACTTGGAGCATTTGAAAAGAAAAAGAATGATTTTATTCTCTTGAGAATTTTATCAAACACTTGGTAGGCATAGTTATGCCCACATGATTTTGTGAAGAAAAATGTTTTTTAAACCCATGAGTAAACTCCTTGGAAAATATCTTTGATAGTTTGTTCAAGAACTTTTGGTATTTGAAAGCAAAAAGAATGGTTTTATTCTCTTGGGAATTTTATCAAACACTTGGTGGGCATAGTTATGCTTACAAGGTTTTTTGTAAAGAAAAGAACTTCAAAATTCATGGGTTAGCATTCTAGAGAATGCTCTTGAGTTCACTTTTGATTATCTTGACTATTTGAAAGCAAAAAGAAAGATTTTATTCTCTTGGGAATTTTATCAAACACTTGGTGGGCATAGTTATGCCTATGTTGGAAAATGAGGTCTTTGTATATGGAAAACTCCCAAAAGTTGTCAAAATAGCAAGAACTCAATGCATTTCATTCATAAGAATAGCAAATATTTGAAAGGAAACAATGAAATGAAAGAATAAGAATGAACTTGAAGGAGTTGGGAATTATCTTACCTCATTCATGGAATGGATGTAGGAGAGATGATTGTTGGGTTCCAAGAGCAAGCTATCCGGTTGATCTTCATAATGAGGTGCTTTGTATGTTTTCTTGAGGAAGTGATGTGGATATTTTGCATCAGAGTATTTATTTGATGAAGAACTCATGTTGGGTGTTCTTGAAAAAATAGGTTTGATTTGAAAAAGTAAGTTGGGGAGGTTGATTTGATGAATCAAAGGTTGTTTTGATTCGTTGAAAGTGATGTTGTTGGTGTTTAATCACCACAATGATTCAAGTTTAATGCCAAAGTTTTGGTATTTTGGAGTTGGGAATGTTGGGTTTTGGGTTTCTAGAGAGAGAAGTTCTCAAAAACCAAGTTGGAAGGATGAACAAATGAGGGAAGGTGCAAGGCTTTATAGCCAAAACACAAAAAAAAAATGCAGCAGAAATTTCATTCTCGGCTGACCGGTTGGCCCCAACAGGTCCAACCGATTCGGTCCAACTGGTCCCCCAAATCGGCTTTGCATTTTGTGCAATTTTTGCACAATTTCGCTTAACCGGGCCCCTTTTCGCTTGATTTTTTGATGAAATATCTCTTGAAAGGCCTAGAACCTGATGTGAATGATTTGAAATGAATGAAATGAATAGTGATTAGTCACTAATTGAATTATTAGTGCACTCATGGTGATATTTGCAAGCCCACTTTGACAATTGCTTTGTTAAAGGGCTTTATCTTTGGATGATGGGAGGATGATGCTTATGATATTTGTTTGGAATCATGGAATTTTATATTCCTTGATTTCTCATGATTGAATTGCTATTGCTATCTATTTCTTGAGGAAATTATAGCACGTTGGAATTGATTAAGTGATCTTGCTTATTTTTAATCCTCGGGTTAAAATAAAGCTTTGTTGATTGGATGATGAGTTGTGGAATGCTTGGGATGCTTTGTAAGGATCATGAAATTGTTATTTCTTGATTCTTTGTCATGATTTGACATTGCTATTAATTTCTTGAGGAGATTATAGCATCATTAGAGTGTGTGCCTTGCTTAATTTTAACAAAGATTGTTAAAATAAAGCCTATGATTGCTTGATTGGAGTTGGTTTTGGAAGTATGTTTAAATGACTCTTTGAGTCACATACATGGATTATCTTGCATTGCTATTAATTTCTTGAGGAGATTATAGCATAATTAGAGTGTGTGCTTTGCTTAATTTTAACAAAGATTGTTAAAATAAAGCGTATAAATGCTTGATTGGAATTGGTTTTGGAAAGTATGTTTAAATGACTCTTTGAGTCACATACATGGATTATCTTGCATTGCTATTAATTTCTTGAGGAAATTATAGTACATTTGGAATGTTTGCTCCGCTTAATTTTAACAAAGATTGTTAAAATAAAGCTTGTTATTGCTTGGATAGAAGTGTTTGTGATAGTATGTTTAAATGACTCTTTGAGTCACATAGATGGATTGCTTTGCATAGCTATTTATTTCTTGAGGAAATTATAGCACAATGAATGGATTGCCCTCACTTGATTTTAACAAAGTTGTTAAAATTAAAGTTTCATGATTTTGTTTAGTAAGTATAGTGTGTTTAAATGACCCTTGTGGTCACACATGCCCCCTATTTTGTGCGAGGTCTCTCATCCAGTGAGGTGAGCGTACATTATGGAAGCATACGAGGTCTCTCATCCAGTGAGGTGAGCGTATGAAAGTATAGTGTGTTTAAATGATCCTTGTGGTCACACACGCCCCCTATCTTGTGCGTGTTCTCATTAGAAAGAATGAGCGTACATTATGGAAGCATATGTGTTCCTATTAGCAAGAATAGGCATATGAGAGTACCGTGTGTTTAAATGACTTTCGAGTCACACACAAACCCCCCCTATTTTGTACAAGTGTGCATTATAGCGATCATGAACATCCTCAGTAGTTACTGTTGAAGTTCAAGCCTTGGTTCATCGCCCTTTTCTTGTGAAAATGGGCTGTCTTTTCTAACATTGGTGTCGCTTGCGAAGCAAACTCCACCAATGAGGGGCATCTGTAGACACCCCATTTTCACCCCCATGAGATTATGATAGCATTTGGTTAGGTTTAGAAGCATGTAGGAGTCCCTAAGCCTTAAAGGACAATTTTGCCCTTTTAAGCCTTAGGAGAGTAGGTCATCATTGCATGCATGTTTTTGTCTCTTTGTTGAGTCCCATCACTTGCATTTAGTTTCTAGGATCATTTTAGATATGTGTGTCAAATTTGGTTCAATTCCAGATAGGTTTGGATAGCTAATTAGAACTTTTGTGACTTGAAGGGCAATTTCGTCTTTTACTTCGTATATTTTCCAATTGACTTCCAAATTTACTCCGGAGTGTCCCATTGACCTTAGAATGATGAAATGAGCCTAATTGAAGTGCCAATTTAATTTATTGATAGGTTTGGGATTGGTCCACCACATTACCCTATGCTCAATTGACCCTTTTTCGGGTAATCGCCTCATGAAAACCCAGCCACCTAACCGTGGTCAGGGATTCTTGGTTCAAGAATATTCGAGGCTTATTCTACATTGAATCCTTGAAATTTTGGCTTTTGAATCACTCAAATCGGAGTTAAAATGAAGATTTTGTGTCCGTTTGAAGTTCGGAGTCCAAACCGAGCTAGAATTCCAAAATTTTTGGATTCTCCTCGGGCGACCGATTGGCCCAACCGGTTGGACCGGTTGGGGCCAACCGGTCACCCGAGAGTCCCATCCTGATTTTTCTCTTTTTGAATTTTTGACGAAATGGGACTCTATTACTCCGATTTTCTGCCTTCTAAAGGACTTCTAAGCCTATTGGGAGGTAGTTTTGAGTTGTTTAACATTCATGGGACTTAACCACAGCCCTAGATTGGTTTTATGGTGAATTAATCCCAACCATTGGTTCATATGGTTGGTTGGTTATAAATAGAGGCTCATTCATTAGCATAAGGGACTTTTTGACACTTCATACTTAGGAGAGAGAGAGGGACCACGAGTTTGCACACACCCATATCACTTGGAGGAGGCTTTCTACTGCAATTTCAAAGGAGAACTAGAAGGGAACCAAGCCAAAGAGAAGGAAGAACGCAGCGAAGACCCTTGCTTTGTTGTAAGTCTCCCTTGCGTCCTTTTATGATTCCTTCTTCTTCTACTCCATTCTCTGCATAATTATGGCTTAGAATTGATTTAGGAATCATATATACTCTATATTTTAGAGTGTATATGATTCAAATATGATGAGAATGCATGTTAGTGGAATAGGATTGTGAATTGTTTGCTGTTAGGATAGTTTCTCCCTTAAGGATAGAGGTACGTTTTGCATGAAAAATCAATTGGTGTGTTTAGGCCGTTTTCTCTTCATGGTTCAATTATATGCATGATTTTAAGCATCTTTTGTATAGGACACTTGCTGTGTAAGCCTCGTCTTCATAGGTGTATGGATGATTATCCTTTTCGAGGATAATTATCGTCCTTAGAGGCTGAGGTTGTGCATAGGTGCTTTCTAGAGTGTGTTTAAGTGTGCTGTGAGTTTCTTTGCATTCTTAGGTATATATTTTACGTAGGATATGTGAAGAAACCATTCATATGGAGTGATTTCTACGTAAAATTATCTCCGGATAGTTTTACTTAAGAAAGCTCGCCGTAAGGATGATTATTTCGCATTCTTACATAAAGTACTTACCTAAGGCATCATGTTAGGTTTTCTTTTCATGTTTAGGATTGTCATATGATACTTTCATCATGGTAATGCCTATTTAGCATGTTTTTGATAGTTTTTGTGCATGTTAGGGTGTTTAGAGCATATAGGAGCATATAGGAGCATATAGGATATTGTTTTTCTTTTGATTTTTGTTATTTGCATGAGTTTAGGGTCATTATATGCATGCTTAGTATTCTGTCCAGATTTGATTTAGGTCTTCTAATGATGATTTGAGCATGAATATGAATGATTTGAGCTTAATAATTGCCTTATAGAATACATGGGGTGATTAATTGATGTTTTCTCGATGTTTCGGGATGATTTGCATGAGTGTTAGGTCATTATATGCATATTTAGTATTCTGTCCAGATTTGAATTAGGTCTCCTAATGATTATTTGAGCATGAATATGGTGGATTTGAGCTTAATAATTGCCCTATAGAATACATGGGGTGATTAATTGGTGTTTTCTCGATGTTTCGGGATAATTTGCATATGGTAAGTGGTTCATGGTAAGTTGTGTATGAATTGTTCTCTTCTCTCTCCTTTGGGTTATTCTCTTTACTTTGGACTGTAATTCTTAAGTTTCCATGTTTTCCAAAATTCTTTTTGAATTAGAGTTCTATCGTTTTTAGAATTCTACTTTTCTCAAACTTCTTTTTTGAATTAGAGTTCTATCTCTTTTAGAATTCTACTTTTCTTAAACTTCTTTTTTTGGATAAGAGTTCTATCTCTTTTCAACTTCTATTCTTTCTCAAATTCCTTTTTTGGAAACTCTTCTTCTTTTTCAAACTCTTCCTTTCTTTTTATGGAAACTTAGGGTTTATAGTTCATTGTAAAGGGAGTAACCCCTTCTCAATCGAACTACGTGGACTTTGATCCTTACGTCTTTGTATGTAAGGTACGTAGGCGCTCATTTGATGTTCAAGTCCGCCCTAGGATACTAAGTATCCTAGGTTTTCTTTTTATTTCTTTCTCTTTCTCTCTACCCATTTGTCCATCACATATATGCTAGTGGATAGGATGGACCCATGCTTGATCAGTTATCCATCATATATTTGTTAGTGGATAGGATGGATTTGTTTGCCTGCTCATTTATCCATCACATATTTGCTAGTGGATAGGATGGATTTGTTTGTTCATTCTCTCTATCTCTGTTACTTGCTTTCCATATCTCTCATATCTGTTCATGGATGTTTACATGCTTTATGGATGTTTACTGCTTTATGGATGTTCATGGATGAATGTGGATTATTTATGGATGATTCTTTGCATATGCATGGTGACTAATTAGGAAGTGATTGAAATAGCCCATATAAATTCAGAGACCCATTTTGGGGCGATGTGGGTGCCTATAGGATGTTTCCTAGAACCTTCCCACATCGTAACTTAGTCTCCGAATCCTCTCTTGTTTTGATAGACCTGCTTTTCCTTGATCGGAGTCATGTGGTTTGTTTTCAAAGGTTTTCTTAAAAAAATTGTTTTTATGGTTTTCCTCTTTTCCTAAAAATGAGGTGGCGACTCCTTGTTTGATATGTTTTTTGTGAACCTTTTAAAAACCAGATTTTTATTAATTTAAATCTCTACAAGTCTTTTTAAAAGAAGGGTTCTCCTTCCTTCCTCTCCTGGATCGAAACCCGTGGTTCACACTGCCCTTACAGGTTTTCAACCTAGCAGGCCTTACATATAATACTTCTTTAACTGATCCAAATTGGTAGGACGAGCGAACTCGATCCCATCCAAATCCATAAGTCGAACAGCCCCTGCTGGCAATATTTCCTTGATGACGTACGGTCCACCCCAACTAGGTTTGAACTTTCCTCTTGGATCGAAAATTAGAGCTCGGATCTCTTTCAATACCAAATTCCCTTTCTTCATGCCTCTGTCCTTGACATGTTTGTTGAATGCCTTTGCAACTCTTCTCTGGTACCCTTGCACGTGGTAGAGAGCCCTCAATCGTCTTTCATCTAACAGCGCCAGCTCATCATAACGACCTTTGATCCAATCTACCTCTGCCAGCTGACTTTCCACAGCAACTCTTAACGAAGGAACTTCTAATTCCACTGGTAGAACGGCCTCCATTCCATACACTAAAGCATACAGCGTAGCCCCTGTTGACGATCTGAATGATGTTCTGTACCCTCATAATGCCAATGGTAGTTTCTCATGCCAATCAGTGCACGTGTCAGCCGTTTTCTGTAGTATCTTCTTGATTTTCTTGTTGGTGGCTTCCACTGCACCATTAGTCTGCAGGCGATACGGGGATGACAAGTGATGAATGATCTTATACTTCTGCAAGAGTTCTTTAGTTTCCTTCTTGAAATGCTGACCGTTGTCTGAAATAACCTCATGTGGTACCCCATATCAGTAGATAATGTTGAGCTGTATGAATTGTGACACCTTTTTAGCATTCAAGACTTTAAAGGAAGTTGCTTCTACCCACTTGGTGAAATAATCGATGGCTGTCACACCCCATTTTTGTCACCTTAGCTAGGACATATCATTTTATGTAGGATTTTGAGTCCTTTTTGAGTCTAGTCTTTTGCATTGAGTTTCTATGGCATCGAATATCATGTGTATGAATTTTGAAGTGATTTGGAGTTCATTTCGAGTCATCCCATCAAGTTCATATGGTTATATAGAGTCCATATATAGGTTCAATTTCATGAATTAATGGTTTAAGATCAATTTGGCTCGTAATGGTTCGGGTTGGCTAAAAGACCCTTTCTTGGTTTGCTCAAATTGACTCATAAGACCCAATCAATTTTCTCTCATTTAACTTCAATTGGGCTTTATTTATGTCCTAAACATGTTTAGAAAGATCAATTTTCAATTGGGAAAGCATTCGGTTCGACCTCGTGTACAAACCCAGCTTAGCGACGGTGAGGCACCATGGTTAACCACCTTTGTAAAACCCAACCATGCACCCATGGTTGAGGATTTTTTTCCCAAAATACTTAAAAATGTGTTCCCCTTCGAAACACGGTCGTTTTGGCTTTTATTTCGTCAAAATCGGACTTAATTTGAGCATTTTAGGACTTCTACAGTGAGTAGGAGTCAGAACCGGAGTGAAACAAGGAAAGCCCTCGGGTAACCGTCCAGGGCTGGACGGTCAGCCGACCAAGCCCAGACGGCTAACCGTCCGGGGCAAGTTGGTCACCCGAGGAATCCTTCTTTAAGTCAAACTCTAACTCTTCTTTCCCTCTTTTGACGGTTTCCTCCGCCAAAACAACTTGTCTGAGCTTAGGAGTGTGTAGGTTTGAGTTGTTTGAGCACCAAGAAAGTCTCTAATAGCCCTAGGATCATTGTTTAATGAATTAATCTTAGCCATTGGTTTAGGGGGTCAGTTCTCTATATAAAGGACATGATATTCAGCACATAGGGGAGGTTAATTGCACTTTACACTTAGAGAGAGAGGGAGCTACGAGTTTGGAGAGCTAGAAGGACTTCAAGTGGAGGCTCTTCAACCCCAAGTAAGCAAGGAAACAAGAGGATTAAAGACAAGGAAGAGTCTACAAGAGGTAAGCCTATCCCTTTTATGCTGAACATGAATTTCTGCTTCTCCTTCTTCTCTTTCTTCTTTTTCTTCTAGGATAGTTGTGGTGCATGCAATTGCTCTTCTTATGGATGGAATTCAATGTTTATGTGATATTATATGAATGATTTTAGGATAGTTCATGGCTTTATATGCTTGATAATCCCTGGTTTGCTAGGGATTTGAAAGTCTTATTCTTTCTATCCTCTTAAATCATGCATAGTTCACATGTTTAGGTTGCTGTGATTGTTATCATGAATTGATGCTCCTGTTAGTTAATATATATGATATGAATGATATTCATGATAATTTGAGCATGTCTTAGAGTTGTTTCATTGGTTTTAATGCATAGTTGTGAGATTAGGGTTTCGATAACCCTGAAATCACATAGATCTTATACAGCATGCTTAGCTTAGCTTTTTGAGTTGTTGCTCATCATAGTCATTCTATATATGCTGCATATATAGTTTGCATTCATATAGTATATTTCATAGGTTTTTATGCATGTTAGTTGAGTCATTGCATGTAGGATTGAGTTAGGGTCCTTAGTTATTCATTATTCTTGTTGTTTGCATGATTAATGGATGATTTTAGGCTTTGTCATGGTTCTGTCCAGATTAGTATTTTGCTTTCTTTGCATGATTTTGTGCACTTGTAAGGGTGCAAATAGGTACAATGCTTGTCCTATTGAAAATAGGGCTGCTATGGTCTGAAATGGCTAATGATTGGAGCTTGTGCGCTCAGGTAAGTAGGGTTTGAAGGTGCGCCAATTCACCTTTCTTTTTCTTTCTTTTCTCTTCTCCCTCCTAGGGTTACTTCTTAATATGAACTTATGGTAATTATCAAAGGTTTCCTGCAATAATAAATTCTGGTTTTTATCAAAGTTTTCCTCTTGTGGAAGTTTTCAGTTTTGGATTAAACCAATGTATTTTCAAATGAGGAAACCTAGGGTTTTTACCATAGGTTTGTATTAGGTTGTAACCTTATTCTTTTCGAACTACGTGGACTTTGATCCATGTATTTCGCTGCATGGTACGTAGGCGCTCTTCGTGAGGCTCAAGTCCGTTCTAGGATCCAAGTATCCTAGGCTTTTTCTTTTCTTTTCTTCTTTTTTCTGTTTTGTTTTATTTGAGTAATTATGCATGGATGATTGGATGGAATATATGATATGCATGCTGCCTTGTGATGATATATGATGATATTTGAGTGGAAAAGATCTTAAGTTAGCCCAATTAAATTAAGAGACCAACTCGGGCGATGTGGGTGCCTATGGGCTTTTGTCCAGAACCTTCCCATGTCGTAACTTAGCCCCCGAATCCAATTTTCTGGTTTCAAAGACTTTGCTTTTCCTTTAATGGAGTCATGTGGTTTTGAAAATAAAACATTTTTGCGGTTTTCCTCTTTTCCCTAAAAAATGAGGTGGCGACTCCTTTTTGTTTGTTGTCTTTCACACCAATTATTATCATTTTGCCAAACCCTTGTGGGCTCCGCGCTTTTTTCGTGGGTTCACAATGGCTACCAAGATGTATTCATGACCGTTGGATGCCTTCGGCTTAATCTGTCCGATGATATCTATACCCCACACTGCAAACGGCCACGGAGTTGACATGCTTGTCAAAGGCATGGAAGGCAAGTGTTATCCGTTGGCGAAGAGCTGACACTTATGGCACTTCTTGACGTGGGCATAGCAATCCATTTCCATTGTAGACCAGTAATACCCTAGCCTCATAATTTTCTTAGCCAGCATGTATCCATTCATATGTGGAGCCCCTACTCCTTCATGAATTTCTTCGATGAGTCTTTTAGCTTCTTCCTCTGTGACACACAGCAAGTGAATTCCGTCGTAGGACCTTCGATACAGTTTTCCTCCGCATACCACATAATGGCTTGCCAATCTCCTCAATGTTCGTCTGTCCACACGAGATGCCTCCTCCGGATATTCCCTTTCCTCGATGAGCCTCCTTATGTCGTAAAACCAGGGGTGATTGTCTACTACCTCCCCTTCTCAAATGGAACAGCAATAAATAGGTTTCTCTTTGCATTCGATCACGAGTGGTTTCACACTTCCTCCTTCTGGTATCTCCACCATCGAAGCTAGAGTTGCTAGAGCGTCAGCAAACTAATTCTTGTTTTTTGACAGATAATTGAACTCGATCTCTGCAAATTCTTGGGTCAATGCTTCCAAATAGGCATGATATGGCAACAGCTTCTCGTCACGAGTTTTCCACTCCCTTTTTATCTGACAGATGATCAATGCTGAATCCCCAAACACCTCCAGTTCTTTTATTCCCAATTCTAATGCAGCTTCCAATGCTAGGATGCAAGCCTCATATTCCGCAATGTTGTTGGTAGCTTTGAATCCCAACTTGACTGCTAGTGGCGTGAAAGCTTCTTCGGGCGAGACTAGTAGCACTCCTATTCTATAACCTCTTCGGTTTGCAGCTCCGTCGAAGTAAACTCTCCAAGTCTTCTTCCTGATTTCCAAGATGTCTTTATCGGGGAATTCATTATTGAATAGGGTTGATGATGACACAAGGCAACTTGCCAAGTAGTCGGCAACGACACTTCCTTTAATGGACTTCTGCGCTAGGTACTTTATATCGAATTCATTGAGGAGAAGTCACCAACGAGCCGTCCTATGCGATAGGACTGGCTTTTCTAGCAAATACTTTAAAGGATCCAAGCGGCTTATCAGCAGGACTTCGAAAGACATCATGTAATGACGGAGTTTCTGGGTGGCCCACACCAATGCTACGCAAGCCTTTTCTAATGCATTGTACTTTACTTCATAATCTGTCATTTTCTTGCTCAAATAGTAGATAGCATTTTCCTTTTTCGACCCTTCAAGGTATTGAGCTAACATGGCTCCCATCACGGTTTTAGTAACCGTTAAGTATAACAGTAACAGTTCACCTTGCCATGGGGAGAACCAAGATTGGAGGATTGCTCAGATACCTTTTAATGGTCTCAAAGGCTTCTTGACAATCCTCATTCCATTCCTTGGAAACGCCTTTTTTAAGTAGCTTGAAAATCGGCTCGCACACCATAGTCAGATTGGCGATAAACCGGCTTATGTATTGAACTCTCCCTAGAAAACCCTAGATCTGCTTTTCAGTTCTTAGTGGCTCCATCTCTATGATAGCTTTTATCTTCCCTAGATCAACTTCAATTCCCCTTTGAGTAATCATGAAACCCAACAACTTTCCCGCGGGGACTCCGAAGGCACACTTCTGAGGATTAAGTCAGAGATTGTACTTCTTTGCCCGTTCTAGGAACTTCTCCAATGCCGCGAAATGTCCTTCTCAATCTACAGATTTGACTATCATGTCGTCCACAAACACCTCTACTTCTTTATGGATCATATCATGTAATAGGGTCGTAGCAGCTCTTTGGTAAGTGGCCCCGGCGTTTTTCAAGCCAAAAGGCATTACCTTGTAGCAATACGTGCCCCACTGCATGATAAAAGCCATCTTTTCCATATCTCGAGGCGCCATCTTTATCTGGTTGTAACCGGAAAATCCATCCATGAAGCAGAGAAGAGCATGGCCTGCTGTACTGTCTACTAACACATCGATATGTGGTAAAGGGAAATCATCTTTAGGGCTCGCAGCATTAAGGTCACGGAAGTCTACACACATTCGCACTTTCCCATCTTTTTTAGGCACAGGCACTATGTTAGACAACCATTCAGGGTGCTCCACAACTTGGAGAAACCCGGCATCTAATTGTTTAGTTACCTCTTCTTTTACTTTCAAAGCCCATTCCAGTTTTAATCTTCTTAATTTCTGCTTTCGAATTTTCCCAGTATCCTACGTGTCTTAGGAAACTAATGCAATTGGTTTCATGCAATTTGGGGTTCCCTAACTCAAGTTCTAATCAAGACTCCATTGATGACTTTTCTGCAAAAACATTCTGCTATGCTGTTCATGAAAAATTTTCAAACTTTTTGAATCTTTTTCCATCAAAACCTTTTTGAAACTTAAAAAAAATCATATACACATGATATATAAGATCCTATAATGATTTTCCATCATAAATACAGCAGCTTTAATTAGAATTAATTGCAAGAACCTTAGGGTTCTAAAACCCAGATTCAGCCTCCATGGTGTTCTTCTCCTTCTTCCTTCTGTTCTAGCATCTTAATCCAATTATGATGCATATAAATGCTTGAGAATCTTTCCCTACCATGTCTAGAACATAACCCAAGTGGTGGCAACCATTGCCATGCCTTTGATCTCCATCAATAACTCAAAGTTGTGGTTATTGCATCATTCCCGAGCAAAACTGTCTTTCCAGACAGCCTGTAGTAAAAAATTCATAACTTTCACTACAGAACTCGGATTGACGCACCGTTTATTGGGTTGGAAAGCTTATTTGAAGAGCTTTCTAACCATGTATGGCTCGAAAATTTTGGAGAAGAACTTTGAATTTGGCATGCAAAACAAGATGACGGTTTTTCATGGCTACCATGAAAACTGTTCATAACAGTTTTATAAAACCCTAGTTTCCTTATTCTTCTTCTCCAAACTCAAACCCTATGCAACCTATTGCATCCATGGCTGCACTTAACCATCAATAAGAAGAGGAGTAGAAGAGGATTGACCTAGGGTTCCAAACCCTAGGTTCAGCCATGGAGGAAAACCAATTATGCAGAAAAATTTCCAGATTTTTAAATCATTCAACTTACACCATAATTACCAGCCCATATGTATTTTGTATTATGCATAATCATGGCTCTGATACCACTGTTGGGAATCGATCAAGAGGGAAAAATTGAAGTGTGGAATATAAAAATTTTTCCTATGATTCCACAGCCCATGAATCTAACTATGCATAACACAAAATCAAACCCTAACTACAAAGAGGGTTAGAACACTTACAGAATTTTTATCTTCTCCTTTTTGCTCCAAGCTTTGATTTTGGACAGCGATGAATGAGAAGCCCAAGTGTGCTACCTCCAACGGTATCCACACTTAGCTAGAGCTTCAAGTCCTAATCCTCTTTTCCTTGTTGTTGCTAGAGTAGGAGAAGAGAAAAGAGAGAGAGAGAGAGAGTGTGTGCTGGAAATTTTTTTTGCCAACCCTTGGTGTCTTCCAAAAGTGATGATGTCACACATCATAGTGTGACTTAAATAGTCCACACTAAAGGGGCCGGCCCTAGAGGGAAAACCCTTTTAGGGTTTTGTGCAATTTCCCTAAATTGCACAATAACCCCTATTGTTTATATCAAATACAAACATGGCCTCAAAAAACTATTCTTTATGCACTCATACCCTTTCTCTCATAGACTTAAAAGCTCATCTTGCATAATCAGTGTGTGACCCATTGGGTTCACATCATCAAGTAGTAGGAATAGCACAAGATGTGCACAATGGAACTCTTTCCATTTAGGGTCTAATTGGAACTCCTTCCAATTCCCTAATTGATTATAACTCACTTATATCAATTAGGGCTTCTACTAACCATGAGTAACACCTAGCATATGGCTCATGGTGTGGTCCTTAATGAGGTGAATAGTCATTTACAAAGAACCCTTCTGTTATAGTTTATAGGTTACAATTGCATCCTTCCTTCAACACAATGTTTCCAATTGAACTAATAGGACATGTAAGTCTGTCAAGTCCCTAGTTCAATTACTTTATACTCATTCATAGATATCAACTCATTGATGAACTCATGAAACTCTTTTCATATTCATCCTACCATGGCCATGGATTTAATGAGTTATATTATGAATGCTATATGAGACATTCTCTCTCTTTTTCCTGAGAGTGATGGATCCCTTGTTGATCACTCACATGCCTTCATACACATAGCAGTAGGGCCAATGAACACCTTTGCAAACCCCTGAATAGGATCTGCACTTAGTGTTATCAAACTTCTAAAGCTACATGCATAAGATAACTATGGTGTCTCAAGGATTACTTGTACCACTATAACAATGAGAAACTGATTGACAGGCAGGATAAAACTCCATTCAGTTTATCTCATATCTTTGGTCACATTCAGTGTACCTATTCTCATAATAGGCACCCATTTGTTGGTTGTAGTGTCTCCACACAAATAGCTTGAGACTAGCTATCCTCCTATAGAGTCAACCTAACAAGTGCTAGTCCTATGGTTCATTACTGTCCATCATAGTGAACCTTTAACTAGGAATGCTTTAGGAGTTTAGTACAGAGATATATCTATAGTCTCAAAATTACAACTCATTGTAATTCCATATTCTCAACTCTAACTCCATGGACATATTATGTAAATATAAATGACGCATATAAACATAATAGAATAAGCCCTTTTATTAAATTAATAATAAATGTGACATACACAAATGAAATCAAATGATTGTTCCTAATGATTGTTCTTAATCCCTAAACAATCATCTCTATGATTGGCTCTAGGGCATAATCCTAACAAGCCTTTGGGAACAAGGACAAAGTACGGATGTCCACTATATCATCAGATCTGCGGATTCCCTTCAGAGTTCGTTCCAAGGCCTCGACCTTGTTTGCCAGGACAGTTGAGCTCTCTCTTGATGTGGCTTTGGTTTCCCCCTCCTTGGTCTTGGGTGGTTCTCCCCCTTCTCCTAATGGTTCCTCAGCAGATTCGGAATCATTGGATCCTTGATTGTTGTCAGTGGCACGGGCCCTAGATTCAGGTTCAGAGTTCTTCTGTTGAATGTCTTGAGCTATCTTGAGTGCGGTCTCGGATACCTAGGCGGTGTGGTCAAGCTTTTCCATGATAGCTTTCAAAGTGGCCTCAAGGTTGAAACCCCGGTTGCTAGTTCTTTCCTCGGCCATATTTGACTCGATGACAGAATCAGTATTGACTAGGCGCCCTTGTTGATTACGGATCCAAGCCAGCACGTTTCTCCCTCTAACATAGGGCAAACACTCAATTTTTCAGCCTAAGGGTCCATCCTAAGCTTCCTTAATTATCTCAAAATTTTTTACAACGTACACCCTTAATTGGTTCTCTTAACCAATTACCCTTGCGGGGGTCATGGGGAAGGGTACGTATTAAGGATGTAGGATGTAAAGTTCCCTTTAATTACCCATTCAATCAACAAAAGCATGGCAACACATCACAAACGTGGTAGCATATCATCACAACAATGTGTGTGCATAAAGGTGATCCAATGATGTACTAGAAGGCCCACTACATGCAATTCTTTCTTTTAAGAGGGTAGGCTAGGGTCCTCAACTTTGCTTGTATCAATCTTTATACCTAACCACATGTGACATCAGGAATGCTGCGTGGGTCCAGCAGTACATGATTGATCCCCAAGGGCAGGCCCAAGGGTATTTGGCAAGAGAGGTTTGATAGCTTTGCCCAACACATGGAATCAGGAAAACCAAGGTCGAACTAGGCTATCAGTTGGCAAGGATATATCGAGGGACAATCGAGTGATCATGCAACAATTGCGCACACAATGCAATAAATGAAAGCACACAATTAAGCGAATGCAAGTGATTGATTTTATTAAACAATAAGAAATTAATTCAGCCCAATCAAATTAAACGATTCTAGCCCTCGACATCCCTAGTGGAGTCGCCAAACTGTGAACCCACGAAAAAGCACGGAGCCCACAAGGGATTTGTTTGGCAAAAGAATGGGTGAAAGACAACAAACGAAAAGGAGTCGCCACCTCATTTTTTAGGAAAAAGAGGAAAACCATAAAAATGTTTTATTTTCAAAACCACATGACTCCATTAAAGGAAAAGCAAAGCCTTTAAAACCAGAAAATTGGATTCGGGGGCTAAGTTACTACGTGGGAAGGTTCTAGGCGGAGCCCATAGGCACCCACATCCCTCGAGTTGGTCTCTTAATTTAATTGGGCTAACTTAATATCTTTTTCACTCAAATATCATCATATATCATCACAAGGTAGCATGCATATCATATATTCCATCCAATCATCTCATCCATGCATAATTAAACAAATAAAACAAAAAAACAGAAAAAAGAAGAAAAGAAAAGAAAAGCCTAGGATGCTTGGATCCTAGGACGGACTTGAGACTCACGAAGAGCGCCTATGTACCATGCAGCGAAATACATGGATCAAAGTCCACGTAGTTCGAAAAGAATAGGGTTACAACCTAATACAAACCCATGGTAAAAACCCTAGGTTTCCTTAGTCGAAAATGTATTGAATAATCCAAAATTGAAAACTTCCACAAGAGGAAAACTTTGATAGAAAACCAGAATTTTATTATTAAAGGAAATCCTTGATAATTACCATGTGTTTGTATTAAGAAATAACCTTAGGAGGGAGAAGAGAAAAGAAAGAAAGAAAAAGTGAATTAGGGCACTTCATACCCTACTTACCTGAGCGCAATAGCTCCAAGCATTAGCAATTTCAAGCAATAGCGGCCCTATTTGCAATAGGACAAGCATTGTACCTGTTTGCACCCTTATAAGTGCGCAAAACCATGCAAAGAGAACAATATACTAATCTGGACAGAACCATGAAAAGGCCTAAAATTATCCATTTATCATGCAAAAAACAAGAATAATAAATAACTAAGGACCCTAACTCAATCCTACATGCAATGAGCTGACTAACATGCATAAAAAACCTACTAAAGACACTCTAACAGTCATGAGAGACTCCAATAATATCAATAAACATGATAGCAAAGCCTATTCTAACAAAAAAGGTGATATTTTATGTAAAACATGAAAACAGGCCTTCCTACGGCGAGTTTTCTTAAGCAAAACTATCCTAAGATAATTTCACATAAAAAAGTCATTATAGAGAGGTGCAATTATCATATCCTACGTAAAATATATATATTAGAACACAATAGAAGTGATTTTATGCTTAAACACATCACAGAAAGCTCTCATGCAAAACCCTACTTAAGAAAAAGGATAATTATCCTTAGAAAAGGATAATATCTCCAAAAAAACCTACAAAACCCTCTATATGAATGCAAACCTAGCATGATTCAACTATATGCAGCATATATAGAATGACTATGATGAGAAACAACTCAAAAAGTTAAGCTAAACATGCTGTATGAAACTTGTGCGAATTCAGGGTTATCGAAACCCTTGTAGACACCCCATTTTGTACCGCCCAATCAGATATGAGATCACCCGATTTGGAATCCGAATGATGAGGTTTATTGTGTATCCTGAGAAATTGACAAAGCAATTCCCGACGAGTCGCTTAGATTGCAGTTTGAGAACATTTGTGTATACCTCATACGTACGCATATGTATTGTATGCGTACGCACTACTAATGCATGCGTACGCACATTCTGTCACTTCCCCATATTCCAGCACCAATGTTTCACCCGAGTCTAATAAGCATGGGGTAGAGGGAAAAGGTTTCGAGGGCCGCTTGAATTTGAAATGTATGGGGAACAAGACAAAGGAATCAGCCGGTTGCTGATTTCCTGGGTCGCATAGGTGCGATTATGGTTTCAATGAGGAGAACCGACTTACCGCGGTCTATAAATAAAGACTCTTCTGGACAGAGAGTTAAGAAATTAGTGAGAAAACCAGTCAGAAACCTATGGAGAAAAAGAAATGAAATCATCCATTAAACAATTGCCTAAACACTAGAAGACCAGGAAGAAACCAAAGGAATTTAAAGCTGCAATCTAAGGTGACAAGGTGGGAATTGTCGCATCGATATCGGAGGCACTCAAACCTGAGGGTAAGTTATTCTCACTCTAATATTTATTATTCTTTCTTTTAACACTAAAGAATACATCGATGATTAACCAAGATGTACTCAGTAGATAGATATCATTAATTATTTTCTACTTTGTATGGACCGGACAGTCGCCGGGTTGTAAATCCCAGACTTTGAACTCAAACATGACCATGATTCTGTAAATATCTGTGTAAATGAGTTATGTGTGCTTGTAGTATACTATGAGAATTGCAATCCGGGTTTTGAACCCTTGAATATGGTTAAGAAGTGATTGAGATAAGTTAGAAAGAAGTCAGTCCCTAACAAAAGGAAAACTGATGCGTGCAATTTCAGCCCGCGCTGAGATCAGAGGGAAGAATACAGTAAACGTATACGTACGCATAATCGTGCGTGCTCATTCATTAGCGTTGCGTACTCATTTATGCGTACTCATTAATCCTTATTGCGTACGCATCCTTCACCATTCTTTTAATAACTTCAATTATTATCATGTCTCTTTGTAATATTAAATGCACAAAATATTTATCATGATTTACCCTGGTTTTGGTTAGTTCATCATTAATATCATTAAATGTTAACCTGTATATCTCATCTCTTGTATATCTTATTTTTGTCATGTATTATAGCCTCTTCCTCATTTTACTCACATCATCTTTCATATGATTGGCATGACATTTCATAAATTGTGTGCTTATGGTTGAAATTCAATTAATTATTCCGGGTTAAATAAAGCCAGCAATCGTTTACGGAGGCCGTTTTTAATCGGGCATTGTTGGGTGCTTAACACCTTCCCAACATTGTACCTTAGCTCCGAACTCTGAATCTTTGGCCCGAATACGTCGAGTTTGAGATTGAATTCCCCAGAATGGTATGATTAGTTCCCAAGGCTGAATTGGGTGGTGACTCCCGACATGCTAGCGTTTCGCAATAGCGTACACGTCTAAAGGGCCGCACCAGCCCGCGGCGCTTACAGTGGCGACTCCACTGGGGAGCTGAACTGTGCTAAAGAGCTAGACTCCATGTGAATGATTGTTGGCTTTAATTAAACTAGGAAATATAATTGAATAGAACTAAATAATTGCACACACGGGGATGATTACCCTTATACCCTCAATGACAGTCTGACGAAAAGTACTGGGCCCCATTCGCGCCTATGGTTACTGGGAGTCGGCATCATCAACCCACAGTCTATGCCACTAGCCTGTAATAAGCTTGTGAGTATGTTAACGAATTGCTCATTGAACATCCTAGCCTGGGTGACCCTTGAAGAAGAAGTACCCTGCTGACCAGCCACACATGGAGAATTCCTGCTTTTGCATAACCCTGCATAAATGCATGTCATTTTGTGTGTCATAATTGCATCCATGATTAGATGTTTATCACGGGTACGGGGCGTGGTCCACATTATTTATTTACTATTTCAAGTTGTGCCCAATATGGGAAAGGAAGTGGGATTTTGCTATTTAGGGGAGGAATCATTACTCCTAGAAGGTTCAATGCTTGTAGTCATTAGGGGTCCCCTCCACGTGACCACTGGAAAGCTGATGTCCCTTCTATAAGTGGCCACTACCTGCAAATCAATAAGGGGGTTTTGCCATTTTTATCCCTTGGGATTTCTTCCTATAAACACCTATCATTTTTTCCCCTACCAGAGCCTCCTCCCTCACAATGTTTTCCTAGGATTTCTTCGTCTTCGCTATTCTGTTCACCATACTCTCACCCCAAGTGGCCTTCTATTGTGCATGTGTAAAGATTCCATTCCGAAGGATTATTCCATTTCTGGCGCTCATCGCGTTCCTACTCATTTTTATGTATCATTTTGAGAGTTAAGATGTATTTTGTATTTTGGCTTATGGTAGCCAGTAGTGCAGAATATGTAATCTGGTTTTAGCTTATGAAATTTAATATCCTTTTCTGTTCGTTTACTCTTCTTCTATACTTTGAGAGGAAAAAAGGGGGTGTTCATTAGATTCAATTACAAAAAAGAAAAAAAAGAGAAAAATAAAGAAAAGAAAAAAAAAAGGAGAGAGAGAGAAGGTACTACTCCATAGCAACATCCTGGGGAGGGCTGGAAGGACCAGAAGAGTGACTCTGAACTTCGTTCTGGAGCCTTCCCAGTTGCTCCCGAACTTGATCCTCAAGCCCTTCTAGAGCTACAACTCTAGGTGTAATGCCTCTAGTATAGGCATCCAACATCTGCTTCAGAGCTCTGTTCTCCTCTTTCAAGGTCCTTATTGTCCGACTGGATCGCTGGACCTTTCGTTGAAGACTGAAAGTTTGATTGTTTAGCCTTTGGACTTCCCCACTCCTAGTATGTAGGCGCCGGGCCATACTGGAAGTGACTGTAGTGGCCCGAGCACTTAGGGCCATGGCATCCCTCAATAGGTCCATATCGGACCTTGCATTCAGTATCCTTTCGTCACGAGGAGTAAGGAGCCCTGCGGCTACTGCTACAGCATTTGTATGGTTGTGTACCACAGTATCGTTAACTGTGATGGGCTGGTCATAAGTTAGGAACAATGGATGCCAAATGTCTGGTTGTGCGTCTGGCGCAGCATTTAAGTCAGGACGGTTGTGAGAGGAAGAAGAAGAAGTCATTGAGTCTGGGGTGAAAATTAACAAAAATTAGGGAAGTAGGGGTTTGAGTTTTCGAATAATTGTGAGATTGCCAACGCTTAATCTCTGTTTATGAAGAAGCTCAAGAGTCAGAGGGAGGGGATGTGAGAGTTAATGCGTTGTTGGGAGGGCCGACACGCTATCATAAAGCCATACACTATTGAAGGTAGGGGATTAATTAATCCCTTGAGCCTTGGGTTATCAGCATGCCGTTGCCGTTTTTTTTGACAAACCGACGCTTAGGCTGTCAATCATAGCGTTAGCGTCGGCCAGAGGCCAAGAGCTTTGAGTAGCTGGGTGAGATAGCAATTCATAAGGTTTAGGCCTAGAAGTTTGGTCACCCAAATGCCTTGGGCCTTAGTCATACGTAATTGGACTAGGAAATCCCTAGCCCCTTTACTCATTCGACAGTAGGAAGGATCCACAGGCATTTTTTCAGAAAAAAAAAAAAAAAAAAAAAAAGAGGGATGGGTGAATGTATTAGACTCAACCTGAAAAAGATAATAAATTATGTGGGCCTAGTGAATGTTAGGACAAAGCCCGATCCAATGAGCAAACAAATCCAAACAAATTGAAGTTTAAAGTTGATTATTCTTTAAGCTTAAAGCCCAGTATGTGAGAGATGAGCAGCTTTGTAAATTGGGTCCAAGCTTGCAAAAAAAAAATATGGACTTGGGCCCAAAAGATGCTGGTGAGGTGAGAGAATTTGTAAATGGGCTTATGCTTGAAGAAATGACCAATTTTGTACACTTATCAAACTTTGGGGCACTCAAAAGATTTAGTAAACATGACGGGGCCTAAAGTGTGATAAAAAGGGAATTGGGTAAAGTCACACCAGAATAAGTTTCTCACTTGGTAAAAGGATGTGAACTTAAACATTTGCTTTGGCCAAATTTCAGTAAAAATTGAGCATTCAGGTCGTGTTTGGACTCGTTTACCTACATCCAATCGATTGAGAAGAATAGAACAGATGGCAGAACCAACCCTAGCCGATCTTATGGCTCTGATGCAACAAGAAAAAGCTGAGGTGAAAAAAATGGTCGCTGCATTGGTACAAAGGATGGATAACCTAGAGATAGGGGAAAGCAAGCCCAAAGAAGAGAAAGAGCAAAAGTATTCCGAAGGTGAGGAAGAGAAAACTGGAGAAAAAGGTAGCGCCCGAAAGACGAATGAAAATGAGAATGCCTGGGATGATGAAGACTATGCTGACTACACACTCAAGAAAAAGGCCAAAGGAAAGGGCAAAGTAAAAGACCCTCGGGTAGACAAATTAGAGGCTGAGAATCAAGAAATGAGATAGCAAATGGGCCAGATAAAGGCCGCATGGCGCAAATCATAAGGAATGGATGACTATATATTCTCCATGCCCAATGCCGAGTCCATAGGTAAAGCCCAGTTACCCTCTAAATTCAAGATGGCAGACTATGAGAAATTTGATGGGACTGGTGATCCCAAGCAGCACCTCCGTCAGAACATGAGCATTACACGAATGAGGGGACTAAATTCAGAGCAGATCTTGCACACTTTCCCTTTGTCGTTGTCAGGGGATGCATCAAAATGGTATTATGGGTTGGAAGAGAAGATGGTTGGATCTTGGGAGGCTTTAGCTCAAGAATTCACAAATAAATACAACTACAATACTATGCTGGATGTAACACTGTGAGATTTGGAGATGACAAGGCAGAGGCCTGATGAACCCTTCTCTGAGTTTATCGGTAGATAGAGGGCAAAAGCAGTAAAATTGACCAACAGGCCAGCAGAGATAGACTAAGTCAACATGGTGCTGAAAAATCTAACATCAGTTTACTTCGATAAAATGCTGACCTCATCTGTTATGGACTTTCAACAATTGTATCAGTGTGGGACAAGGATAGAAGATGCAATCCATAAGGGACAGATAGAAGGCAAGCCCAAAAGAGTATTTGGAGCCAGCAGCAATGTTCTAAATAGCTAGGTTAGAGCCGGCGGGGCAATACAAGCAGCAGTCAGTACCATTCAGCCAACTGAGAAGAAGCCGAGAGTATTCCATGATCTAGGGGTTCCCTTGTCTAAAGCTTTTGCTAACCTATCAAAATGGGGGTACTTACAAGCACTGGAACCAAGAGCACTCCCGAGTCCCATCCCATCCAATTGGAGGCAGAACGAGTTTTGTGAATTCCATCAACGAATTAGGCACAAGATCAATAATTGCACCCGTTTAAGGCATGAAATCCAGGATATGATAGATTCAGGAAAGCTACCACCTCCTAGGCCAGAGAAAAAGCCCAATGTACATCAAAACCCCATACCCAATCATAAGAATGCACCTCCACCATATGCAAACATGATCGAGGAAGAAAGCAAGAATTGGGACCCCTCAGCACTAATAATAGCTGTATGTGTGCCATGGGATGACAGTGATGAAGAAGAAGAGACACGGGGAACAAAGTTTTGGGAAGAAATTGTTAGGATTATGCCCTAGAGCCAATCATAGAGATGATTGTTTAGGGATTAGGAACAATCATTTGATTTCATTTATGTATGTCACATTTATTATTGATTTAATAAAATGGCTTATTCTATTATGTTTAGATGCATCGTTTATATTTACATAATATGTCCATGGAGTTAGAGTTGAGAATATGGAATTACAAAGAGTTGTAATTTTGAGACTATAGATATATCTCTGTACTAAACTCCTAAAGCATTCCTAGTTGAAGGTTCACTATGATGGACAGTAATGAACCATAGGACTAGCACTTGTTAGGCTGACTCTATAGGAGGATAGCTAGTCTCAAGCTATTTGTGTGGAGACACTACAACCAACAAGTGGGTGCCTATTGCGAGAATAGGTACACTGAATGTGACCAAAGATATGAGATAAACTGAATGGAGTTTTTTTCCTGCCTGTCAATCAGTTTCTCATTGTTATAGTGGTACAAGTAATCCTTAGACCTGAGACACCATAGTTGCCTTATGCATGTAGCTTTAGAAGTTTGATAACACTAAGTGCAGATCCTATTCAGGGGTCTACAAAGGTGTTCATTGGCCCTACTGCTATGTGTATGAAGGCATGTGAGTGATCAACAAGGGATCCATCACTCTTAGGAAAAAGAGAGAGAATGTCTCATATAGCATTCATAATATAACTCATTAAATCCATGGCCATGGTAAGATGAATATGAAAAGAGTTTCATGAGTTCATCAATGAGTTGATATCTATGAATGAGTATAAAGTAATTGAACTAGGGACTTGACAGACTTCCATGTCCTATTAGTTCAATTGGAGACATTGTGTTGAAGGAAGGATGCAATTGTAACCTATAAACTATAACAGAAGGGTTCTTTGTAAATGACTATTCACCTCATTAAGGACCACACCATGAGCCATATGCTAGGTGTTACTCATGGTTAGTAGAAGCCCTAATTGATATAAGTGAGTTATAATCAATTAGGGAATTGGAAGGAGTTCCAATTAGACCCTAAATGGAAAGAGTTCCATTGTGCACACCTCGTGCTATTCCTACTACTTGATGATGTGAACCCAATGGGTCACACACTGATCATGCAAGATAAGCTTTTAAGTCTATGAGAGAAAGGGTATGAGTGCATAAAGAATAGTTCTTTGAGGCCATGTTTGTATTTGATATAAACAATAGGGGTTATTATGCAATTTAGGGAAATTGCACAAAACCCTAAAAGGGTTTCCCCCTAGGGCCGGCCCCTTTAGTGTGGACTATTTAAGTCACACTATGATGTGTGACATTATAATTTTTGGAGGCTCCCCAAGGGCTGGCCAGAATTTCCAGCCTCCCTCTCTCTCTCTCCTTGTTAGAGTTATGCCCTAGAGCCAATCATAGAGATGATTGTTTAGGGATAAAGGAACAATCATTTGATTTCATTTATGTATGTCACATTTATTATTGATTTAATAAAAGGGCTTATTCTATTATGTTTGTATGCATCATTTATATTTACATAATATGTCCAAGGAGTTAGAGTTGAGAATATTGAATTACAAAGAGTTGTAATTATGAGACTGTAAATATATCTCTGTACTAAACTCCTAAATCATTCCTAGTTGAAGGTTCACTATGATGGACAGTAATGAACCATAGGACTAGCACTTGTTAGGTTGACTCTATAGGAGGATAGCTGGTCTCAAGCTATTTGTGTGGAGACACTACAACCAACAGGTGGGTGCCTGTTAATAGAATAGGTACACTGAATGTGACCAAAGATTTGAGATAAACTGAATGGAGTTTTAACCTGCCTGTCAATCAGTTTCTCAATGTTATAGTGGTACAAGTAATCCTTAGACCTGAGACACCATAGTTACCTTATGCATGTAGCTTTAGAAGTTTGATAACACTAAGTGCAGATTCTATTCATGGGTCTGTAAAGGTGTTCATTGGCCCTATTGCTATGTGTATGAAGGCATGTGAGTGATCAACAAGGAATCCATTACTCTCAGGAAAAAGAGAGAGAATGTCTCATATAGCATTCATAATATAACTCATTCAGTCCATGGCCATGGCAGTGTGAATATGGAAAGGAGTTTCCATAAGTTCATCATTGAGTTGATATTTATGAATGAGTATAAAGTAATTGAACTAGGGACTTGACAGACTTCCATGTCCTATTAGTTCAATTGGAGACATTGTGTAAATGGAAGGATGCAATTGTAACCTATAAACTATAACAGAAGGGTTCTTTGATAGATACATATTCACTTCATTAAGGACGACACCATGAACCATATGCTAGGTGTTATTCATGGTTAGTAGAAGCCCTAATTGATATAAGTGAGTTATAATCAATTAGGGAATTGGAAGGAGTTCCAATTAGACCCTAAATGGAAAGAGTTCCATTGTGCACACCTCATGCTATTCCTACTACTTGATGATGTGAACCCAATGGGTCACACACTGATCATGCAAGATGAGCTTTAAAGTCTATGAGAGAAAGGGTATGAGTGCATAAAGAATAGTTCTTTGAGGCCTATTTATATTTGATATAATTTATAGGGGTTATTGTGCAATTTAGAGAAATTGCATCACACCCTAATAGGGTTTCCCCCTAGGGCCGGCCCCCTTAGTGTGGACTATATAAGTCACACTATGATGTGTGACATCATCACAAGTTGAAATCCCAAGGGGTTGTCCAGATTTTCCAGCCTCCCTCTCTCTCTCTCCTATCTTCTCCTTCACTAGCAACAACAAGGAAAAGGTGGAAAGGACTTGAAGCTCTAGCTAGGTGTGGATACCGTTGGAGGCAGCACACTTGGGCTGCTCATTCACCGCTGTCCGGAATCAAAGCTTGGAGCAAAAAGGAGAAGACAAAAATTCTGTAAGTGTTCTAACCCTCTTCATAGTTAGGGTTTGATTTTGTATATGCATAGTTAGATTCATGGGCTGTGGAATCAAAGGGAAAAATTTTTATATTCCGCACTTCTATTTTTCCCTCTTGTATGATTCCCAACAGTCTCCTCTCTTCTCCTACACTAGCAACAACAAGGAAAAGGAGGAAAGGACTTGAAGCTCTAGCTAGGTGTGGATACCGTTGGAGGCAGCACACTTGGGCTGCTCATTCACCGCTGTCCGGAATCAAAGCTTGGAGCAAAAAGGAGAAGACCATTAAAACTGTAAGTGTTCTAACCCTCTTCGTAGTTAGGGTTTGATTTTGTGTTATGCATAGTTAGATTCATGGGATTGGGAATCGCAGGAAAAATTTTTATATTCCGCACTTCAATTTTTCCCTCTTGTTCGATTCCCAACAGTGGTATCAGAGCCATGATTATGCATAATACAAAATACATATGGGCTGGTAATTATGGTGTAGTTGAATGATTCAAAAATCTGGAAAATTTTTCTGCATAATTGGTTTTCCTCCATGGCTGAATGTAGGGTTTGGAACCCTAGGTCAATTCTCTTCTACTCCTCTTCTAAGTGATGGTTAAGTGTAGCCATGGATGCAATAGGTTGCATAGGGTTTGAGTTTGGAGAAGAAGAATAAGGAAACTAGGGTTTTATAAAACTGTTATGAACAGTTTTCGTGGTAGCCATGAAAAACCGTCATCTTGTTTTGCATGCCGAGTTCAGAGTTCTTCTCCAAAATTTTCAAGCCATATATGGTTAGAAAGCTCTTCGAATAAGCTTTCCAACCCAACATACGGTGCGTCAATCCGAGTTCTGTAGTGAAAGTTATGAATTTTTTACTACAGGCTGTCTGGAAAGACAGTTTTGCTCGGGAATGATGCAATAGCCACAACTTTGAGTTATTGATGGAGATCAAAAGCATGGCAATGGTTGCCACCACTTGGGTTATGTTCTAGACATGGTAGGGAAAGGTTCCCAAGCATTTAGATGCATCATAATTGGATTAATATGCTAGAACAGAAGGAAGAAGGAGAAGAACATCATGGAGGCTGAATCTGGGTTTTAGAACCCTAAGGTTCTTGCAATTGATTCTAATTAAAGCTGCTGTATTTATGATGGCAAATCATTATAGGATCATTATATATCATGTGTATATGATTTTCTTTAAGTTTCAAAAAGGTTTTGATGGAAAAAGATTCAAAAAGTTTGAAAATTTTTCATGAACAGCATAGCAGATTTTCTCTGCAGAAAAGTCATCAATGGAGTTTTGATTAGAACTTGAGTTAGGGAACTCCAAATTGCATGAAACCAATTGCATTAGTTTCCAAAGACATGTAGGATACTGGGAAAATTCGTTTGGTAGCCTAATTCATTCATCATGCTGGGTTTTAAATCAATTTCTGACAATGGACAGTATGCTGTAAATTTCTGGGCAGCCTACTGTTGTTTTAATTGTTTAGAACAATTGGTGATGATTTGATCATCCAAACCTCTTCTATTAGCTTAGTATTTCATGTAGGGACATGATACAAAAGCTGGTTTCAATGGAGGAGTCGAATTGATAAGGTTTTAGAAGCTATTGTGACCTTGAAGGTCTGCAATAATGGCACCAGCAATGGGTTTTGGAAACCCTAATTGTTCTTGATGATGGCAGCCACTTCCACCTTTTCTCACGTGTCCGAGGGCTTGTCCCACACCCCTGTAGTCCTCTCCCTTGCTTGGCCATGGCCTCCCACAGCCGTTGGTGGCCATGGCAGCCTAGCCAAGCTCAGGCAGCCCCCTGGTAGTGACGGCTGCATAGAGTTAATGATGAAACCCTAATTTCATTATGGCATTAATTAAAACCCTAATTGGAATATATTAATTACCTTAATTAAGAGTTAATGATTGGTCATTAAATGACCAATCATGGTTATTAATTGTTAGGGCATAATTAATACCATTAATGATGTCACGACCCAAATTAATTAAGCCGTGATCAATAGTAATAAAACAAGCTTTATTTTAATAAATCCTTTGATAAAACGTGGATGACAGGTGTCAAAATCTCAACCATTTTAAAAATTTTTCTCTTTTTGGACATGACCCATCCATAGATAGGACATACCATCATAATACCTGTTATAAAAATCCATTGATAAGAATTTCAATGTCATCCATGAAAGTGGTATCATCCCATGCATCGCATTCCACGTATACACAACATTAAATAATTACAATTACAACCCTGATTAATTTCACATTTACATTGGCCCAATAAAATGAATTAATACATATTCTTCCCATGAAGATTCATCAATAATTAACATAGACCATTTTTCGTCAAGGGCATCCCCGTGTAAAGCATAAATCCACTTGAAAATAATCTCTGAAAAACATGAAAATAAATAGGCGTGAGTCCGACGACTCAGTAGATACAATTTAACATAGTAAACTAAAGCAATGATATAAATAAAACCCATTATATCATTAAATCAAAATATACTAACCAAGTATATAACAAATTCCAAAATAAGTTATAACCCATAACCTTAAAACAAATAATGCATAATGCCCAATGCATGTGACTCATGTCCAATTTACATTGATTCCATTAATTACCAACCACTCCCGCAGGAGTCTTCGCGTGGAAACGGAGGATTTGAAACCCACCTCCAAGAGGACAACACAAGGGTTCCTACCTGGAACCGGAAAGTAGCCTCTGATTCGGGAACACAAGGGTTCCTACCTGGAACCAAAAAGTACCCTAGGACCAAAGGAATGGAAAACACCGCAAAGTCTCATTGACTGCAAGTAGTCCAATTCCAATGACCCCTTTTTATGCAATACTTTTACCCAGTATTCATTAAGTCCATTTAATGCATGATTATGCCCAACATGCAGTGCAATAAACCATAAAATGAGTTTTTGTAACCAAAATCATCTCCAAGGTATAGTATATAACCCATAATCAAATAACATCATAATTATACCCAAAATTATGATAAACAACATAAACTCTCATTATGATTATAGCCTTGAAATCATAATCGAAAAACATCAATTAAACATGGAAATTAACCATAAAATTCATACATCTATACTCCATAGCATGTATAAAATACCCGAAATTCGTTAGGAACCTAATTCCCAAATTAGATTATCAAATACCCATGATCTCATTTCAAGATTTATCCCATAAATCATGTATATATACATATTCTAGGCCCAAAAATACCAAATAATATGATAATATATACCATATTATCATGTCAATAGTTTAAACCTATGTAAATTGCACCTACCTCCATGAAACGTGTATAAAAATGCAATCTTGATGTTGTGGGTGTGTAGATCCAAGCCTAGGATGCACATGCAAGCTCCCCAAAGTAAGCCCTAACTTCCAAATGCCATGGATGATGAAAAGAATGGAGATTCCAACTCCAAGATGCAGCCAAACCTCACGAACACCATGAATAAACACAAAATATGAGGATATGATAAATAAATCCCAAAGGAAATGCAAACCCTAGCCTTATACATGAGAAATTACCTCTTAAATCCGAAATAGAGGTAATCCATGGGTGAATCCAAGCTAGAAGCGTTGAAATCCAAGCCCTAAAGCATGAAATCGAAGCAAAAGTAGAGAGAGAACTCCCTCTCTCTCCTTCGTACACCCCCAGAGCTCTCCCAAGCTCACTCTCCCTCTCTCTCGCTCTAAAATGCAGGAATGAGAGTTACAAGTCGGGGTTGAGGGGTTTTATAACCTTAGAGGGCACATGCGTCATTTCAGCAAAAATAAGCCTTCAGACCTAATTTAGTCGACTCATTTAGCAATTCAGTCGACTGAAATGACAATTCAGTCGACTGAATTGAGGATTCAGTCAACTGAAAATCCCAGAATTGGAACTCCTCAGCTTCTGTGTAATTCAGTCGACTGAAATCACACTTCAGTCGACTCAAACAGGCAGAATACACTCCACAGTCTTATTTTCATTCAAAACATTTAAGTAATTACTTTAAGTTATTTAATGAAAATAAGCAAATAACCCCCCATTTGAATCCAAATAAAATATCAGAAAAATCAAATTCCCAATATATCAAAATCTCATTTTCAAGTTTTAGTACAAAATCCGTCTCCCGACAGATTTTTCTAAAACAAACATGCGTGGAACCCAATCCAAACATGTTAATAAAATCCCATAAAATCACCAATGTCTTATAATATTATAAACTCCCATTACCGCCAAAAATTATCCTTTAAAACGAAAATTTACGAAAATTCACTTTTTCCCCAACACTTAGCCAAATTTCAGCAACTTAAACCCTTAAGTTGCAAATAAGGCTAAACGCACCCGAAAGGTACTCAATGCACAAAACAAGCATCATAACACATCCAACCTCATAATATCATACACATGCATTACCCATGCATGAAGTCATCCGACAAATCAAGGGATTAACTACGTTAACCATAGATTAAACCCTTAATACCCTATTTAAAAATTACGGGTATTACAAATGATGTCTAGGGTTAGGGTTTTGATAACCCTAATTAGTGTAATTAATTAAGGGTAATAAATACCCTATTTGGCATTAATTAAACCCTAATCCCTTTTATTAAATACCGTATGAACCTAGGGTTTTAATGATTGGTCATTAAATGACCAATCATAAGGCATTTAATGATTAGGGCTTGCATTTAGGGTTTAGGATTATGCATTTAGGGTTTAGGGTTTTAGGAAACCCTAATACACTAATTCATCATTCAATTGATTTTATTTAATTCCCATGTTAATTATTTAATTAACATTGATTAATTTTATAATGTTTTAAATGGTTTAAAAAACAATTGGGGATTAAATTAAAATCTGGAAATTCTTAATTAAATGAAATTGTTTTGTTTAATTAAGGAAACCCTAATATTGGATATTAGAGTTATTTTAGGAAACTTTACATATTTTAAATTAATTTGTTTAATTGAAACTGTAATGTCTTAAATGTTAAGACTTTATTTAATTCTGGATATTTTTGTTAAAACCTAATAAGATTAGGATGCATTAATGAGATTAATGTAAATCATTCAAGAGAATTACCATAATGCCCATATATTTTAATGCTTACAGTTTTTCTTTACATTATGCAATGAGATTGTATGTATGTGTTTGGATGATGATTATGGACTATACCCTTTAAACCAATTGTGATTGGCCGTCTTATGAATGGGTTGTAATAATTTTTCAAGAGTTGTAATTTTATTATGGTGATGTAATTTATTATTTGGGGCTTGCATGCCACCTTCCCTCTCTTTCTATCATTCTCTTATGTACCCCACATTCCCCTTATGTATCCCTTTCTATATATTATGTAAATGTTATGTAATCGAGAGCGCACTAAGGAGCATGGTGGACCCAAAGGAGTATGATGGAGCCCAACAAGCCAATGGTGGAGACCATCAAGCCAAGGGAGCAGATTGAAGGACTTGAAAGCTTAGAGAAGTTTTTCAAGAAAGCATGAATGTTACGAATGGTTTATTTTACGATCACCTACACCCACCTTAGACCTTGGATTCAATCTATTGGCTTGGATTGAATCCTCTCAAAGTCCATAATCATCATAGTGGGAGCTTTAATTTATGAGATAATTGTATTAGCTCCAATACCATAGTTTGGTATATGTTACCTATTCACTTAGGGACTAATATCAAAATATGGTACTTTATATATGTTGATATATAATAGCATGCGATGTATGATTTATAATAGCATGAGATGTATGATTATAAATAGCATAATTTATATGTTTAAATTTTGATACATAGGATGCATGTCAATTTGATGAGACCCTTTAAAACCCCTCTTATTTTAATATTAAGTTGAAAATGAAGAAATCATAGGGAATGAATTCTTCATTGCCTTCCATCATTATAGGATCATCTAACGTCCCTTAATGTGGGTACCTGGCTGTAGACATGTAGGAGCTACCCATGTTAAAGACATTACTTGAAACTATCACATATGAGATATCATGGGGTGCCTAAACTGGTATATACCAAGAAACTAACATGTGAGGTATATATTTGGCAAAACATACCTGTGTGAATGATGGGTTTAACTTAACTAGGGAAGTATTCCAAGAAACTAACATGTGAGGTGTATGTTCCCTAGAGGCAAAACGATTGGAACTTGCTTATGAAGCAATAGACAAAGAGTTGTCTTCTTATTGTGGGTTAGAAGCCAAGAAACTAACATGTGAGGCTTCTAGGTCATAGTGGGACCCCGATCCCCATTAGGAATGAGATTCCCGAATTCCATTAGAGGGTGTATGGAATTTGATAAAATAGTGGGAGGTACCATATGATTAAAGACCCAATCATTATGGATAAAAATGAAATCTAATTCTTTGTTTATGTAGATTACCTAATTACTCACCTCAAAACCCCTATTTCCTAATATAGGATATTGATAGTTTGACTAAACCCAATTTCTTTGATTGACTTAGGAAATTGAGAATTGTTCTCAATTTCAAAAGATTGTTTATATGCTATTAGGCCTTTTATTAAAGGCCCTCCATAAAACATCCTAAGAAGAAAAAGACACTATGCGCAATTGGCATCTTGTTGCCATGCTATATGATAGTATTGATGACTAATGAGCTTCAGAAGTAAAATTAGTCAATGCAAGTGCCTTTGATGTCCTACATCACATACAAAGGTTGTATTGTGAGTAAAATAATACTATAAAGTATAGTACTTGTAAAGGACTTCTTTTGGACTAGGATGTAATAAAAGTTGTTTATTAATAATCATTCTTTTGAAAAATGATTAATCACATAGAATAGCTTGAGAAGCTAGATGTGATTTAAAAATGGAAGCATAGAGAGAAGCAAGTCTTGAAAAGTCAAAGACAAAGAAATATAATTATTTTGTAGTAAATATAAGGTATTGAAAAGGGAACTTGATAAAGTATCAGTCTTCCTAGAAGAACCAAACTTTTGAAGTTTTGGTTCATGCTCTAAACTAAATTGTTGGTTAGTTCTGCTTCTTGGTTTTTGGATTCTAGTGTAATCTAAATCGAAGCAGAAAGTTAAGTAGATAATAAGTTACCTTGAAAATTTAATAGAGCAAGAGATGCTAGATTAATTTTGGAACTTATTTCTTAACTAGGTCATTTAAGACATTCTAGAAATTTGATTTCTGAATTTAAATAACTAATTAGAGCGAATGCAACGTATTCCGAGAATACAAGAGATGTAGAGACTCTCATTTAAATGTAACGATTATAACTTGGTTATGAGATGACCAAACCCATCTTTTACTTAGTGAAGTGAAAGAGTTACATTTATAATTTGACTAATACATTGTGATGTATATAGTCATATAGAGCATGCATTCAATTACAATAGACTCCTCTTAGAATACCATAGCTCAATGGTGAATCTAAGAGAACGAATTGAACCCTATTAAGATATGGTTTGATCCATGATGAGTTTTACTAATTGTGAACCCCGGAAATTGGGCCCACGAGGGATTGAAAAGAAAGTGGGTTTGAAAAAGAAAAAGGAAAGGAGTCGCCACCTTATTTTTTAAAGGAAACAAGGAAAACCCTAAAAATAGTTTGTTTTAGGAAAACAATTTGAATGACTCCATAAAAAAGGAAAGGCAAAAACCAATCTTTTGAAAACCAAAGAAATCGGGGATTCGGAGGCTAAGTTATGACATGGGAAGGTTCTAGGCAAAGCCTATAGGCACCCATGTCACCCTTTCGGTCTCTCAGTTCATTTGGGCTAAATTAAAGTCTTTCCATACAAAAATCAGCAAGTATATCATCACAAGAATTGCATGCATATCATATATTTCATTCATCCATCCATGCATAATAAGCAAATAAAAACAGAAAATAAAAAAGAAGAAAAGAAAACATAAATAAACCTAGGATGCTTGGATCCTAGAACGGACTTGAGCCTCACGAAGAGCGCCTACGTACCATGCAACGAAATACATGGATCAAAGTCCACGTAGTTCGATTAGAATTAGGGTTAAGACCTAATATAAACCTATGGTTAAAACCCTAGGTTTCCTTATTTGATCAAAAGAGTTGAATTTGATAGAAAGTTTGATTTTAGGAAAGAAATCCACAAAATGGAAACTTTAATAAAAACCAGAATTTTGTTGGTTAAGGAAACCTCTAATTAAACCATAGGACTTGTATTAAAAATTAACCCTAGATAGGGAGAAGAGAATGAGTTAAGAAGAAAGGTGAATTGGGGCACCTTCACACCCACTTACCTGAGCGCAATTAGCTCCAAGAATTTAGCCATTTCAGACATAAGCAGCCCTATTTGCCATAGGACAAATACTACACCTATTTGCACCCTTACAAGTGCTCAAAACCATGCAAAAACACTAACATGCAAATATGGACAGAATAGTATTATGGCCTAAAAATCATCCACTAAGCATGCTAACAGCAACACAGCGAACAATAATAAGTCCTAACATATTCCTAGAACCATATCATGCATAAAAACCCTAAAACATACTAACATGCATGCAAAACTATCATGTTTACTCCATATGAAAAACATATACAGCAAACACGAAGAAAAACCAAATAAAAAAGTCTACTTTATCATGCTATATGAAAACAAACACGAAACAATGACTCTAAAACCCTAAACTCACAAATATGCTTAAAAACATACAAAACATACTTTAATCATGCTAAAACCAAACTAAACAGAAATTAAATCATGCATATTAACTAACTAAAGCAATATAACATGATGAAAATCCTAACTCTAACATGCAATGACACTAATCCTAGCACAAGGACAAACAGGAGCACAAGAATCATAACTATGCATTAAAAACCTAAAGGACAGCCCTAAAGCATGCTAAACAGTAGATAAAAAATAGATATTCCATGTATATTAACTAGCTAGAGTGTTAATACATGATAAAAAAGTCACCTTTAACATGCAATAAGCCTAACCCATATGAGAACCTAGTTTAAGCTTGAATAGAGAAGGAGAATACGTTAGGAAGTGGCTCCCCTTGTGTTTGTAATTGTTCGTGGCTCCTCAGGTCTTTAGAGTGAATCAAACCAACACGAATCCTCCTCTTTGTCAAAGTGGTATGACAGCAAAGAGATCAAAACTCACTCAACTTTGAAAAGAAATAGAAAACAAAAAGAGAACAAGAGAAAAGAAAAAGTGACTCTCGTCACTTTGCAGCAGCAGCAACTTCAATCGCGTTTTTGGGTATGAAAACGTTGGATTTGGAGAAAGCTTGTGAAATACAAAGTTGTAGAGAATTGAATTATCTTTCTAACAAGACCAATTTCATCAAATTCTGACTTCGGATGAAAAAGTTATGATTAAAATACGACTGCTGGTTTTCAGAAAATCTGCTGCTGAATTATGACGAATTTCACTCCCTCCAAACCCTCTTCTCCTCTCTCCTGTTTAAAGATATTAAGAGAGTATTTATAGCTGAAATCTGGAGTTTCCCTTTCCTTCCTGGACTAGGTTTCCTTGGAGAATAATCAAAAGGTATTTTATAATGATAAAAGACTTCTAATCTGAATAGGAAAAGGAAATTGTCTTTTATAAAAATTGGGAGACTGACCGCTAACACGCATGCACATGTATCGTATGTGCGTACACACACTCATCACATACGTACACGTGTTAGTGTCATGATAAAAATGGCTAATTTAATAAAATAATTTTCTTTTCATTTTAACCAAAAATCTCATGCTGTGATTCGCACTAATTCTTCAAGGATAATCCGTAAATAACCACACTAAACTCATCATCAGGCCATATCAAAATTGAACTTCATGAAACACTTTTGAGGGTAAAATGATGACTAATGAAAGTCAATTTGAAAAGATTTGGTTGGTAATTGTGAGTCAATTAGAGCTAACCCAAGGAAGGGTCAATTAACCAACTTGAACCACATCGAGCCATTTTAATCCCGAGCCATTGACTTACCAAATTGACACTAAAAATACCTCTTATGCATCCATATGAACTCCAATTGACAATTTGGAGATCATTCCAAGGTCAAATGAAAAGTTTGGGACTTAAAAGACGATTATGCCCCTCAAGTCACAAAAGCTCTTATTATCCCTCAAGATCAACTCCAATTTGAACCAAAATTCATATCCATTGTCCTTGTGACTCTAGAAAACTAATGCAAGTGACTAGACTCAAAAACAAAACAAAAACATGCATGAAATGATGAGCCCTAGTAAGGTGGTGCAAAAATGGGGTGTGACACTAATGTATCCATCTAGGATATACCTTAAAATTGCTACATATTGATAATTTAGGGTTCACTCCAGTTTTGTCCCAATTATATCAGATATGATATGGGAAGAAACCCAACTTAAAGAAGTTAAGGCTTGGGCTTATGCTACGTATGTCTGGAAACATAATGTAGACAATCTGGAAATACGGTCAAGTAAGTGTTGAATTGTGGTATATCCCAAAAGTGGTTGGGATAGTATTTCTATTACCCTAATGAACAAAAGTTGTCCATTAGGATGTTTGCTGGATTTTCTTGAGAAAGAGTTCATTCAAGAAAGATGCAAAAGTAGATAGAATTTATAGAATTGTCTGTAAAGCCACAAACGAACAAAGATGCAACCCTTGTCTCTGTTGAGACAAAACCCTTAACTACACTACAATCTTTTCATAGATCAAATTGGATATTTCTTAACATAAGAGAGATATTGTATCTCTATTAGAATGTGAAAGAATTGTTCTTTGGTGATAAAGATCACCAAGATAATCCGATTGATTATGACTAGACGATGTTTCACATCAACTCGAGAAATGACTAAGAGTCATTAAATCCAATATGGATAGGTAGAGACCTAAAAGGCTTGGCTATTTAAGAATGTTTTCAACATAGGCAAAAAGTTGTCTATAAAGAAACTTGTTTGATAATAGTTATGCTGAAATCTATTTGGATCTTGTTATCTATAAACACACATTTTGAATATAAGATATGTCAAAAAGGATATAAAGATGTTATATCAAATGGTGAAAAACCATAAAAGTGTGTAAGTTATAGAAGTCCATTAATAGACTGCAAGGTTCTCATAATTAGAACATCTATAAAGTTGAAGTAATCAAATTTTTTGATTTCTCTCATTGTATAGATGGACCATGAGTGTATAAAAGGTTAGTGGGAGTGCGATCGTTTTTCTTTATCCTAAGTATGGATGACATCATAATCATTATGAATGATATATGAATGTTATCTACTGTAAAGTTTTAGTTTTTGGAGAAAAACTAATTCATGAAAGATTTGGCAAAAGCATCCAATAAGATCTATAGAGATAGATCATATAGATTGCTAAGTATCTCCAAATCATCAAACATAGTTAAAATGTTGAAGGAGTTCAACATGGAGAATTCTAAGGGAGGTCTAATTTACTTCAGATAAGAATTCATTATTCAAGGGCATGTGCCCTAGGATAACACAAGTAAGATTCTTAAAGTGTTAAGAAGCCTTATTTTACACTATGTATTGAACCTGATATCTATTATGTTGTAATTGTTACAAATAGTTATCAATCAATTCAAATTTGGAATATTGGATTGTATATGGAAATTGTAAACTCATAGTAGATGGGTATATGGATTTGGATATAATCCATATGGGGTATATTTTATATTCACTTTAGTTGGTGAAATACTTAATGGAAGAACTGTATGAAAGATACAATGGATTCCATTATTAAGGGTGAATTAATTGTCGCATTGTCTAGGAGATTGTTTGGATCTATAAGTTCATTTAGAACTTAGAGTTGTTCCTTCCATTGAGTTGCCCACACCTTGTTTTGTGACAACAATGGGTCTATAGCTCAAGTATAGGAATCACGGTCTCATCAAAAGTCCAAACTCATAGAGTGACAATTCCAAGTGATTAGAGGAATCATTGGAAGAGGTAATAGATACATTACAGAAGATATTATCTACATAAGTTTTTGTAGACCTACTGACTAAAGCTTTAAAACATAATTGGTTATGTCTAAGACCAACATCTTGAGAAGATAGGTATGCGATACATGGTCGATTGGCTTTAGTGCAAGTGGGAGATTGTTAGGATTATGCCCTAGAATTCACAAATAAATACAACTACAATACTATACTGGATGTAACACTGCGAGATTTGGAGATGACAAGGCAGAGGCCTGATGAACCCTTCTCTGAGTTTATCGGTAGATGGAGGGCAAAAGCAGTAAAATTGACCAACAGGCCAGCAGAGATAGACTAAGTCAACATGGTGCTGAAAAATCTAACATCAGTTTACTTCGATAAAATGCTGACCTCATCTGTTATGGACTTTCAACAATTGTATCAGTGTGGGACAAGGATAGAAGATGCAATCCATAAGGGACAGATAGAAGGCAAGCCCAAAAGAGTATTTGGAGCCAGCAGCAATGTTCTAAATAGCTAGGTTAGAGCCGGCGGGGCAATACAAGCAGCAGTCAGTACCATTCAGCCAACTGAGAAGAAGCCGAGAGTATTCCATGATCTAGGGGTTCCCTTGTCTAAAGCTTTTGCTAACCTATCAAAATGGGGGTACTTACAAGCACTGGAACCAAGAGCACTCCCGAGTCCCATCCCATCCAATTGGAGGCAGAACGAGTTTTGTGAATTCCATCAACGGATTAGGCACAAGATCAATAATTGCACCCGTTTAAGGCATGAAATCCAGGATATGATAGATTCAGGAAAGCTACCACCTCCTAGGCCAGAGAAAAAGCCCAATGTACATCAAAACCCCATACCCAATCATAAGAATGCACCTCCACCATATGCAAACATGATCGAGGAAGAAAGCAAGAATTGGGACCCATCAGCACTAATAATAGCTGTATGTGTGCCATGGGATAACAGTGATGAAGAAGAAGAGACACGGGGAACAAAGTTTTGGGAAGAAATTGTTAGGATTATGCCCTAGAACCAATCATAGAGATGATTGTTTAGGGATTAGGAACAATCATTTGATTTCATTTATGTATGTCACATTTATTATTGATTTAATAAAAGGGCTTATTCTATTATGTTTATATGCATCATTTATATTTACATAATATGTCCATGGAGTTAGAGTTGAGAATATGGAATTACAAAGAGTTGTAATTTTGAGACTATAGATATATCTCTGTACTAAACTCCTAAAGCATTCCTAGTTGAAGGTTCACTATGATGGACAGTAATGAACCATAGGACTAGCACTTGTTAGGCTGACTCTATAGGTGGATAGTTAGTCTCAAGCTATTTGTGTGGAGACACTACAACCAACAAGTGGGTGCCTATTGCGAGAATAGGTACACTGAATGTGACCAAAGATATGAGATAAACTGAATAGAGTTTTTTTCCTGCCTGTCAATCAGTTTCTCATTGTTATAGTGGTACAAGTAATCCTTAGACCTGAGACACCATAGTTGCCTTATGCATGTAGCTTTAGAAGTTTGATAACACTAATTGCAGATCCTATTCAGGGGTCTGCAAAGGTGTTCATTGGCCCTACTGCTATGTGTATGAAGGCATGTGAGTGATCAACAAGGGATCCATCACTCTTAGGAAAAAGAGAGAGAATGTCTCATATAGCATTCATAATATAACTCATTAAATCCATGGCCATGGTAGGATGAATATGAAAAGAGTTTCATGAGTTCATCAATGAGTTGATATCTATAAATGAGTATAAAGTAATTGAACTAGGGACTTGATAGACTTCCATGTCCTATTAGTTCAATTGGAGACATTGTGTTGAAGGAAGGATGCAATTGTAACCTATAAACTATAACAGAAGGGTTCTTTGTAAATGACTATTCACCTCATTAAGGACCACACCATGAGCCATATGCTAGGTGTTACTCATGGTTAGTAGAAGCCCTAATTGATATAAGTGAGTTATAATCAATTAGGGAATTGGAAGGAGTTCCAATTAGACCCTAAATGGAAAGAGTTCCATTGTGCACACCTCGTGCTATTCCTACTACTTGATGATGTGAACCCAATGGGTCACATACTGATCATGCAAGATGAGCTTTTAAGTCTATGAGAGAAAGGGTATGAGTGCATAAAGAATAGTTCTTTGAGGCCATGTTTGTATTTGATATAAACAATAGGGGTTATTGTGCAATTTAGGGAAATTGCACAAAACCCTAAAAGGGTTTCCCCCTAGGGCCGGCCCCTTTAGTGTGGACTATTTAAGTCACACTATGATGTGTGACATTATAATTTTTGGAGGCTCCCCAAGGGCTGGCCAGAATTTCCAGCCTCCCTCTCTCTCTCTCCTCTCTTCTCCTACACTAGCAACAACAAGGAAAAGGAGGAAAGGACTTGAAGCTCTAGCTAGGTGTGGATACCGTTGGAGGCAGCACACTTGGGCTGCTCATTCACCGCTGTCCGGAATCAAAGCTTGGAGCAAAAAGGAGAAGACCATTAAAACTGTAAGTGTTCTAACCCTCTTCGTAGTTAGGGTTTGATTTTGTGTTATGCATAGTTAGATTCATGGGATTGGGAATCGCAGGAAAAATTTTTATATTCCGCACTTCAATTTTTCCCTCTTGTTCGATTCCCAACAGAAATCAGAGAAGGAACTGAAAGTGAAGATACTATGCACCTCACGCACACAGGAAGACATTTTAAACCACCCTTTTTGGAAGGTGACCACCCAGGAAAAGAGGTAAATCAAGAAGTCGATATAGAAGAACTGAGACAGAGAATTGCAGATGTAGGGAAAGAATAAGAAGAAGACAGGGTCTTAAAGCAACTGAAAAGAATGCAAGCAAACATCGGCCTGTAGGGTTTACTAGTGGCTTCCAAAAACCACAGACAAACGCTCTTGGAGGCACTAGCAAGACATGAGGTATCTATAGAAACAACACCACAACAGGTGCTGTTGATCATGGGAGTTGGGTCTACCAGCAGGGCTGTGTTAACTTTCTTGAAAGAAGACCTCCTAACTGAAGGTACAGGGCATGCAAAGCCTTTATACGTTACTGTGGAATGCAAGGATTTAAGAATCCCAGTGGTTCTGATAGATAGTGGGTCAGCACTAAATGTGTGTCCTTGGGGCATAGCCACCAGACTGGGAATCTGCAAAGAAGAACTTGCACCATCTGCCATGACCGTAAGAGGGTATGATAATAGCTCAAGAAGTGTGCTTGGAACATTTACAACCAATTGCAAGGTTGGACCTACTGAGTCAACAGTTGAATTCTGTGTATTGGATATACCAGCAAACTATAATCTACTTCTGGGGAGAACTTGGCTCTATCCGTTAGAAACTGTTCCATCTACGGTACATCAAAAAATCAAATTACCATGGGAAGGAGGTGTTCTAGTGATTCATGGAGATGGGGAGATAACTGGTCAGGTTCTGGGAATCAATAAAGGAGAAGAAAACCTGGGATGGAGAGGATTTGAGCTGGTACAAATGCTGGAAAGGAAGGATACAGAGAAGGAAAAAGTTTGCCTAGACTTTGTAGAAAGAGTAAGTCACATAGTGGCACACATCATGAAGAAGATGGGATTGTTAGGATTATGCCCTAGAGCCAATCATAGAGATGATTGTTTAGGGATTAGGAACAATCAATTGATTTCATTTATATATGTCACATTTATTATTGATTTAATAAAAGGGCTTATTCTATTATGTTTATATGCATCATTTATATTTACATAATATGTCCATGGAGTTAGAGTTGAGAATATGAAATTACAAAGGGTTGTAATTTTGAGACTGTAAATATATCTCTGTACTAAACTCCTAAATCATTCCTAGTTGAAGGTTCACTATGATGGACAGTAATGAACCATAGGACTAGCACTTGTTAGGTTGACTCTATAGGAGGATAGCTAGTCTCAAGCTATTTGTGTGGAGACACTACAACCAATAAGTGGGTGTCTATTATAAGAATAGGTACACTGAATGTGACCAAAGATATGAGATAAACTGAATGGAGTTTTAACCTGCCTGTCAATCAATTTCTCATTGTTATAGTGGTACAAGTAATCCTTAGACCTGAGACACCATGGTTGTCTTATGCATGTAGCTTTAGAAGTTTGATAACACTAAGTGCAGATCCTATTCAGGGGTCTGTAAGGGTGTTCATTGGCCCTACTGCTATGTGTGTGAAGGCATGTGAGTGATCAACAAGGAATCCATCACTCTCAGGAAAAAGGGAGTGAATGTCTCATATAGCATTCATTGAATATAACTCATTAAACCCATGGGCCCATGGTAGAATGAATATGGAAAGGAGTTTCCATAAGTTCAACATTGAGTTGATATTAATGAATGAGTATAAAGTAATTGAACTAGGGACTTGACAGACTTCCATGTCCTATTAGTTCAATTGGAGACATTGTGTTGATGGAAGGATGGAATTGTAACTTGTAAACTATAACAGAAGGGTTCTTTGTAAATGACTATTCACCTCATTAAGGACCACACCATGAGCCATATGCTAGGTGTTACTCATGGTTAGTAGAAGCCCTAATTGATATAAATGAGTTATAATCAATTAGGGAATTGAAAGGAGTTTCAATTAGACCCTTAATGGAAAGTGTTCCATTGTGCACAACTTGTGTTGTTCCTACTACTTGATGATGTGAACCCAATGGGTCACACACTGATCATGCTAAGAGAGCTTGATTGTCTATGAGAGAAAGGGTATAAGTGATTAAAGAAAAGTTCTTTAAGGGGCTAATTTGTATTTGATGCAAACTAGTGGGCTACTTGTGTAATTAAGAGTAATTACACAAATTAGATTAGGGTTTGGAGACCCCCCTTGGCCGGCCCTAGTTGGAGGCTATTTAAAGCCTTTTATGATGTGATGACATCATCACTTGATGCACTCTTGGAGGCCCCCAAGGGCTGGCTGAAAATTACAGCTCTCCCTCTCTCTCTCTCTTTCTTCTCCACCTCTAGCAACAACAAGGAAGAAGAAGGAAAGGACAACAAGCTCTAGCTAGGTGTGGATACCGTTGGAGGCAGCACACTTGGGCTGCTCATTCACCGCTGTCCGGAGAAAAGGCTTGGAGCAAAAAGGAGAAGAAAAAGCTTGGAGCATAAAGGAGAAGACATTAATCAACTGTAAGTAATCCCAACTCTCTTGGTAGTTAGGGTTTATGTTTTTGTATTATGCATAATCGGATTCATGGGTTTGGGAATCGTATGAAAATTTTAATTCCGCCTTTGTAGTTTTCCTCCCTAGTTAGATTCCCAACAGTGGTATCAGAGCCATGGTTATGCCTAATACAAACTGCATATGGGCTGTAATTCATGGTAAATTGATTGGTTAATAAATCTGGAATTTATGTTCATGCATTAGAATGGTTTCCCTCTCATAGCCAAACCTAGGGTTTATGAACCCTAGGTTAATTCTCCTTCTACTCCTCTTCTAAAATAGTTTTAGGACTACTGGTTATTCAAAAGTTGAATGGGGATTGAGTTTGGACAAGATGATGAACAGTTTTTATGATAGTCATGAAAAATCGTCATCTTGTTTTGCATACCGAAATCAGAGTTCTTCTCCAAAATTTTCGAGCCATATATGGTTAGAAAGCTCTTCGAATCAGCTTTACAACCCAACAAACGGTTCGTCAATCCGAGTTTTGTAGTGAAAGTTATGAATTTTTTACTACAGGCTGTCAGGGAAGACAGTTTTGCTCGGGAATGATGTAACAGTCACAATTGTGAGTTTTTGATGGAGATCAAAAGCATGGCAATGGTTGCCACCACTTGGGTTATGTTCTAGACATGGTAGGGAAAGGTTCCCAAACATTTGGATGCATCATAATTGGATTATGATTCTAGAACAGAAGGGAAAAGGAGAAGACCACCATGTTTGAATCTGGGTTTTAGAACCCTAGGGTTCTTGCTATTGTTATGATCAGAAACCTCTGTAAAATTGATGTATATTCTTTATAGGATCATTATACATAATGTATGTATGATTTTCTTTAAGTTTTATAAGAGTCTTGATGCATAAAGAATCAAAAAGTTTGATTTCTTGGAAGAACACAGCAGGCTGTTTTTCTGCAGAAAGTCATCAATGGAGTTTTGTTCATATCTTAAGCTAGGGAACTCCAAATTGCATGAAACCAATTTTATTAGTTTCCTAAGACATGTAGGATGCTAGGAAAAATAATTTTGTAGCCTGAATTAATCATCTTGCTGGGTTTTAAATCAATTTGTGACAAGGGACAGTATGCTGTCAAATTCTGGACAGCCTACTGTTCTTGAATTGTTTAGAACAATTGGGGATGATTTGATCATCCAAACCACTTCAATTAGCTTAGTAATTCATGTAGGGACATGATACAAAAGCTGGTTTTGTTGGTGGAGTCGAATTGATTAAGTTTTAGAAACTTTTGTGACCTTGGAGGTCCTCCAATGGTGGTGCCAGCACTGGGTTCAGGAAACCCTAATGTTCTTTGAAGAAGACAGCCCTCTTGGCCACTCCACACGTGTCCATGGGCTTGGCCCACACCCTAGCTTGAGTCCCCCTTTGCTGGCCATGGCAGCCTTGCTAAGCCATGGCAGCCCACTAATGTGGCGGCAGCCTTAGGGTTTATGATGAAACCCTAATTCCCATTAATGATGAAACCCTAATTCATTAATTGCATTAATTAAAAACCCTAATTGACTATTAATTACCTTAATTAAAATGTTTAATGATTGGTCATTAATTGACCAATCATGGTTATTAATCATTAGGGTATAATTAATTGCATTTATGATGTCTAGGGTTTAGGGTTTAGGAAACCCTAATTCATATTAATTAAACCCTAATTCTATTAATGCATTAATTAATAACTAAACCTAGTAATTAATGTGTCTAACCTAGGGTTAAATGATTGGTCATTAATGACCAATCATGATCATTAATGGTTTAGTAATTAATCATTGGCATTTAATAGGTTTAAGGTTTAGGGTTTTAGAAACCCTAATTAGTGCATATTAATTAGGAGTAATTAATATCCTAGGTGGCATTAATTAAACCCTAATCCTAATCATTAATACCATATAAACCTAGGGTTTAAATGATTGGTCATTAATTGACCAATCATAAGGCATTTAATGCATTAGGGTTACACTTAGGGTTTAGAGTTAATGCATTTAGGGTTTAGGGTTTTAGGAAACCCTAATGCACTAATTAATTAATAAAATGATTTTATTTAATTCCGAAATTGATTATTTAATTAATGGTGATTAATTTTATATTGTTTTAAATGGTTTAAAACACAATTTAGGATTAAATAAAAATCTGGAAATTTTAATTAAATAAAATTGTTTTGTTTAATTAAAAAGATTCTAATATTTGATATTAGAGTTTAATTAGGGGACTTTATATGTTTCAATTGATTTGATTAATTGAAATTAAATGTCTTAAATGTTAAGACTTAATTAATTCAAGAATTTATGCATATCCTAATAAGATTAGGACACATTAATGAGATTAATGAAAACCAATCAATAGAGTTACCATAAATGCCCATATGTTTATTGCTTACAGTTATTTCCTTTATTATGCAATGTGATTGTATGGTTATGGATGGATGATGATTATGGACTATACCCTTAAACCAATTGTGATTGGCTGTCTTATGAATGGGTTGTATAATTTTTCAAGAGTTGTCAATTTTTGGTGATGTATTATTTATTTGGGGCTTGCATGCCACCTTCTTCTCTCTCTCTATCATTCTCTTATGTACCCCACATTCCCCTTATGTATCCCTTTCTTTAAATTATGTAAATGTTATGTAATCGAGAGCGCACTAAGGAGCATGGTGGACCTAAAGGAGCATGGTGGAGCCCAACAAGCCTATGGTGGAGACCATCAAGCTAATGGAGGAGATTGAAGGACTTGAAAGCTTGGAGAAGACTTTCAAGAGAGCATGCTATGTTTTGAATGAATGTTTTACGATCACCTACACCCACCTTAGACCAAGGATTCAATTCCTTGGCTTGGATTGAATCCTCTTAAAGTCCATAATCATCATAGTGGGAGCTTTTAATGAGATTAATAGAGATAGCTCCAAATCCAAAAATCGTTATATGTCACCTTATAGGGACTAATATCAATAAGTGGATTACATATATATAATGTTGTTATATATTTCTTATTTAAATGCATAAGATGTATGTTAGATTAGTTATTTTGATGAGACCCTTAAAACCCCTCTATTTTAATATTAAGTTGGAAATGGAGAATACATTAGGGAATGGATTCTTCATTGCCTTCCATCATTATAGGATCATCTAACGTCCCTTAATGTGGGTACCTGGCTGCAGACATGTAGGAGCTACCCATATTAAAGACATTACTTGAAACTATCACATATGTAGATATCACGGGGTGCCTAAGTTGGTATATACCAAGAAACTAACATGTGAGGTATATATTTGGTGAAACATACCTGTGTGAATGATGGGTTTAACTTAACTAGGGAAGTATTCCAGGAAACTAACATGTGAGGAGTATGTACCCTAGAGGCAAAATGATTGGAACTTGCTTATGAAGCAATAGACAAAGAGTTGTCTTCTTACTGTGGGTTAGAAGTCAAGAAACTAACATGTGAGGCTTCTAGGTCATAGTGGGACCCCAATCCCCATTAGGAATAAGATTCCCGAATTCCATTAGAGGGTGTATGGAATTTGATAAAATAGTGGGAGGTACCATATGATTAAAGACCCGATCATTATGGATTAAAAATGAAATCTAATTCTCTATTTAATTTTTATATGTAGTTCATAGAAATGGCTCACCTCAACCCGTTATCCAAAATATTGGACATCAACCGTTTGACTGGACCAAATTGTCTTGATTGGCGTAGGAATCTAAAAATTGTTTTGGATTCCAAGAATCTTACCTATGCACTTCATAATCCACTTCCCATTGCTCCTGCTGAGGCTACAACTCAGCAAGAGAAAGACGCTTACCAGAAGCGCATGGACGACGATCTCATGGCAAGGTGCTATATGATGGTATTTATAAGTCTCGAGCTTAAGAAGCAACATGAGTCCATGGGAAGTGCTTACGAGATTTTTATCAACATACAAGAATTGTATGGGAAAGAATTCTTACTTGAATTTAATGAAGCTGCTACTTCCAAGTCTAAGCTCAAGCCCAAGGGCAAGGGCATAGGCAAGGGCAAGAGTACCCGAAGGAAGAAGAAAGGTAACAACAAAGCCAAAGGAACCTATTTTCACTGCGGCAAAAATGGGCACTGGAAACGTAACTACCGGGAGTATCTGGATACTCTAAAGAACCAACCTTTGGAAGCTATGGATCATGCTCTAAACTAAATGTTAGTTCTGCTTCCACTTGGGTACTTAATTCTGATGTGAATTTTGAATTCCATGCAGAATCTAGTGGGAAGCAGAAGGCAGAGTAAAGGCGGATCAACCCTACAAGTGGGGAATGGAGCAAACGTTGCTGCATTAGCTGTGGGGCTTGTTGCTTGACTCTACCTAATGGAGTAGTTTAGAAATAATAGTTAGCTATCTTTACATTCCAGAAGTTATTAGAAACATTAATTTTATTTCAGTTTTATCTAAACGAGGTTTTAGTTAGATTTAATAAATGTTTTCTATTAAATGAAGAGTTCATTACTTCTGGAGTTTATATGGATGGCCTTTATTTTCTAAACTTTATTGCAAATATGAATTGCAATGGAGCATGATAGTTCTAAATTGAATGCTAATAAACCTAAGAGAACAAGATATACATAGTGATGTATGTAGAAGTTTCTCTAACTTTACAACCTTTACCAATGATTCAGTCTAGGTTTGGGTGTGTATACTTAATGAAGTACAAATCTGAAACATTTGAAAGGTTCAAAGAATTCAGATATGAAGTAGAGAAACAAATCGGTAAAAGTATTAAAGCTCTTCGATTGGATCAAGGAGGCAAATATTTAACCGGTCAATTTTCAAATCAACTTGTTCAAACGGGCATTCAATCACAATGGACACCTCTTAGAACACCATAACTTAATGGTGTGTCAGAAAAGAGGAATAGAACCTTATTGGATATGGTTAGGTCCATGATAAGTTACAATGACCTAATATTATCCTTGTTAGGATATGCCCTAGAAATTGCCACGTACCTGTGAAACAGAGTTCAAACCAAGGCTGTCCCTTAAGACCTATATGAGATATGGAAAGGGAAGCACCAAACCTTAAGCATGTTAAGGTATGGGGTTGCACTGCATATGTAGAGACACATGATGTAACCAAATTGGAAATCAAGATAATTTAAATGTAGGTTTGTGGTTTATCCTAAAAGGAGTTTAGGATATCATATCTATCATCCTGATGAACAATAGTGTTTGTTAGTAAGTTTGCAATCTTTCTTGAAAAAGAGTTTATTCAAGAAGGAGGCAATAACAGGAAAATAGAACTCAAAGAGTTGTCTAATGAGACACAAACCAACATTGATGCAACCCCTGTCCCTGTTGAGACAGAACCCATTATTGTACCATGATTGTACAAAGGGTTAGTGGGAGTGCGATCATATTTTGGTCTTATAAGTAAATGACGTTCTACTTATTAGAGAATAATGTAGAGACGTTGTCAACAGTGAAAAATTAGTTTTTCACAAAGTTTCTCCATAAAAGATTTGGAAGAAGCATCCTATATTCTAGGAATAGAGGTCTATAGAGATAGATCTTAAAGGATGCTAAGTCTCTCCCAATCGATGTACGTAGACAAGATTTTGAATGGGTTCAAAATGCATGATTCCAAAAGGAGGTCTAATTCCTGTCAGACATGGAATCAAGTTGTCTATAACTAAAAGACCAGATATCAGTTTTGCTGTAAATGTTACGAGCAGATATCAGGCAGACCCAGATAAGGAACACTGGGAAGCAGTCAAGGCTATCCTTAAGTTCTTGAGAAGAACTAAAGGACCTATGCCTTGCCTATGGAGAAAGAAACTTGAAATGGTTGGTAGAACGGATTCAGATTTTCAATCTGACGATGATGATAGGAGATCAACATCGAGGTATGTTCTCACCTTAAATGGTGGAGCTATAAATTTGAGTACATTGCTGCATGTTTGGATGAGTAAGTTCATTGCAAAACTAAAAGTGGTTCCTGACATTGAGAAGCCCTTACTATTGTTTTTGTGACAACAATGGGGCTATTGCTCAAGACAAGGATCCACGGTCTCATCAAAAGTCCAAACTTTAAGCGGTAATTCCAAGTGATTAGAGAGATCATTGGAAGAATAACATATACATATAGAAGTTTAATACAACAGAGAATAAAGAATACCCCTTCACTAAGGCTATAACCCAAGTGTGTTGGATCACCACCGACAGGATATGGGTATGAAATACATGGTGGATTGGCTATAGTGCAAGTGGGAGATTGTTAGGATTATGCCCTAGAGCCAATCATAGAGATGATTGTTTAGGGATTAGGAACAATCAATTGATTTCATTTATATATGTCACATTTATTATTGATTTAATAAAAGGGCTTATTCTATTATGTTTATATGCATCATTTATATTTACATAATATGTCCATGGAGTTAGAGTTGAGAATATGAAATTACAAAGGGTTGTAATTTTGAGACTGTAAATATATCTCTGTACTAAACTCCTAAATCATTCCTAGTTGAAGGTTCACTATGATGGACAGTAATGAACCATAGGACTAGCACTTGTTAGGTTGACTCTATAGGAGGATAGCTAGTCTCAAGCTATTTGTGTGGAGACACTACAACCAATAAGTGGGTGTCTATTATAAGAATAGGTACACTGAATGTGACCAAAGATATGAGATAAATTGAATGGAGTTTTAACCTGCCTGTCAATCAATTTCTCATTGTTATAGTGGTACAAGTAATCCTTAGACCTGAGACACCATGGTTGTCTTATGCATGTAGCTTTAGAAGTTTGATAACACTAAGTGCAGATCCTATTCAGGGGTCTGTAAGGGTGTTCATTGGCCCTACTGCTATGTGTGTGAAGGCATGTGAGTGATCAACAAGGAATCCATCACTCTCAGGAAAAAGGGAGTGAATGTCTCATATAGCATTCATTGAATATAACTCATTAAACCCATGGGCCCATGGTAGAATGAATATAGAAAGGAGTTTCCATAAGTTCAACATTGAGTTGATATTAATGAATGAGTATAAAGTAATTGAACTAGGGACTTGACAGACTTCCATGTCCTATTAGTTCAATTGGAGACATTGTGTTGATGGAAGGATGGAATTGTAACTTGTAAACTATAACAGAAGGGTTCTTTGTAAATGACTATTCACCTCATTAAGGACCACACCATGAGCCATATGCTAGGTGTTACTCATGGTTAGTAGAAGCCCTAATTGATATAAATGAGTTATAATCAATTAGGGAATTAAAAGGAGTTTCAATTAGACCCTTAATGGAAAGTGTTCCATTGTGCACAACTTGTGTTGTTCCTACTACTTGATGATGTGAACCCAATGGGTCACACACTGATCATGCTAAGAGAGCTTGATTGTCTATGAGAGAAAGGGTATAAGTGATTAAAGAAAAGTTCTTTAAGGGGCTAATTTGTATTTGATGCAAACTAGTGGGCTACTTGTGTAATTAAGAGTAATTACACAAATTAGATTAGGGTTTGGAGACCCCCCTTGGCCGGCCCTAGTTGGAGGCTATTTAAAGCCTTTTATGATGTGATGACATCATCACTTGATGCACTCTTGGAGGCCCCCAAGGGCTGGCTGAAAATTACAGCTCTCCCTCTCTCTCTCTCTCTTTCTTTTCCACCTCTAGCAACAACAAGGAAGAAGAAGGAAAGGACAACAAGCTCTAGCTAGGTGTGGATACCGTTGGAGGCAGCACACTTGGGCTGCTCATTCACCGCTGTCCGGAGAAAAGGCTTGGAGCAAAAAGGAGAAGAAAAAGCTTGGAGCATAAAGGAGAAGACATTAATCAACTGTAAGTAATCCCAACTCTCTTGGTAGTTAGGGTTTATGTTTTTGTATTATGCATAATCAGATTCATGGGTTTGGGAATCGTAGGAAAATTTTAATTCCGCCTTTGTAGTTTTCCTCCCTAGTTAGATTCCCAACAAGGATATATGCCAGGCATGGGCATGGGGAGAAATAGCCAAGGAATCACTGAATTCCCAGATTTTCGAGCACAGAAGAACCGCAAAGGGTTAGGTTACGAGGGAAAGGAAGGGTTCCCACAGAATAAGGGTACGCTCAATGGAAATTTTGTCAAAAAAGGAGAGAACTTTCCCTATTGTAGTTTCCATGAACCTTGGATAGACAAAAGGAGCGGGAAAAGGTTACCAGGACTGGAAGTATTCTTCACAGAAGAGCTGAGAATGGAGCTTGTTTTGAAGGAACCAACCAAGATAGAGATACCAGAAGTGGACTGGGCCGACAATCTGGAGCAAGGAGCATGGAACTTGCTACTATCTGATCATGACATGTACGTACTTGCCTTGACTGAAGAGGCAGTCGTGGGGGACTTATCAAAGTTGATTAAAGATGCGAATGGGGGAACTAGTACTTGGAGCTAGGAGAAGGGAGCAGAGACTATTGAAGGCAGCGCTCAGGCTATGCTTGGTAAAAAGGCCGTTAAGAAAACTCTTGATGTAATCACTCCTTTTACTAATGAAACGAGCTCTAATTTTGCTTATGTTAATATGTCCCTTGACGAATATATTATACAAATGTCTAAAGGCCCTGACTTAAACAAAGCAATTAATGATGAACACGAGAGAAATCTCGAACCTATAAAGAATGAAACCATCATGATTAACTTAGGCACTAATGAAAATCCTAAGGAAATACAAATTGGGTCCACTCTGTCTATACAAGAGAAATCTGATTTCAGCACCTTATTGGAAGAATTCGAGGATGTGTTCGCATGGTCCTACAAAGATATGCCTGGTATAGACCCCGAGATTGTGCAACATCGCATTGACATCAAAGAAGGGTTTAGACCAGTAAAGCAGCGTCTAAGAAGGATGCAACCCGAATGGCAAATCAAAGTGAAAGAAGAAGTGTCCAAGCTATTAAAAGTGGGTTTCATACAAGCAGTAAGTCGAGCTGATTGGATTGCTAACATAATACCGGTACCAAAGAAAGACGGGTGGGTACGGGTGTGTGTAGACTACCGAGATCTCAACAAAGCTTGCCCAAAAGATGATTTCCCTCTCCTACACATTGATGTTTTGGTGGATAACACTGCAGGCAGTGCACTGATGTCATTCATGGATGGATTCTCTGGGTACAATTAAATACGGATGGCACCGGAGGACATGACTAAAACCACCTTCACCACCGGATGGGGCACATACTGTTATACAGTTAAGCCATTTGGATTGAAGAATGCAGGCGCAACCTATCAATGGATGGCAACCACATTATTGCATGACATGATGCATCGAGAAGCAGAAGTATACGTGGACGATATGATCGTAAAGTCAGAGACTAGGGAAGGTCACCTGCAGAATTTGAGGAAGTTCTCCAAAAGAATCAGGAAATATAAGCTAAAGTTGAATCCACGGAAATGCACTTTCGGGGTAACATCAGGGAAATTGCTGGGGTTCTTGGTAACAAATAGGGGGATAGAAATGGACTCCACCAAGGTTAAAGCTATCTTAGAAATGCCACCACCGAAGACGGAAAAAGAAATACGTGGATTTTTAGGGAGGTTGCAATACATCAGATTTATAGCAAAACTCACTTCAAGTTGTGAGCCCATTTTTAAGCTATTAAGAAAAGGGAAGCCTAAAGAATGGAATGATCAATGCCAACAAGCATTCGAAGCTATAAAAGAATACTTGTTAAACCCACCAATCCTGGTTCCACCTCATCCTGGGAAACCATTAATGTTGTATTTATCCGTCTTTGAGGAAGCCTTGGGGAGCATGTTGGCACAGCAGGATGATCAGGGACGTGAACACGCCATCTACTACTTAAGCAAGAAGTTGCATGACTATGAAACAAGATACACGGTGGTAGAGAAGTCGTGCTTTGCACTAGTGTGGGCCATTCAAAAGTTAAGGCACATCTTGATGAATTATGAAGTCCAAGTAATATGTCGGATGGATCCGCTCAAATATCTATTCGAGAAGCAAACACTCAACGGGCGATTATCACGATGGCTGTTTTTACTTGCCAGATTCGAGTTGGATTATGTCACGCAGAAGGTGATAAAAGGAGGGGCAGTATCAGATTATTGTGGAAAACACCCAGTGCTAGGGGAAGCCCTTAACGATGATTTCCCTGATGAAAACCTCTTGAACGTCGATTGTTTAAAGACATGGAAGATGTATTTCGACGGAGCGTCGAATCAGTAGGGAGATGGGATCGGAGTCATTTTGATTACACCAGAAGGCTCACACATACCCCTGTCAGTTAAACTAAACTTCCAGAATTCAAACAACACAGCGGAGTATGAGGTTTGCATTACAGGGCTAGAAGCACTGTTGACACTCCAAGCGGAAGAAGTAGAGGTTTTCGGGGACTCTGCATTGGTAATTGCTCAAGTTCAGAACATTTGGAAGACCAGGGAAGAACACCTGAAACCCTATCAAAACCACCTCGAAAGACTAGCCCATAAATTCCGAAAAATAACCTTCACCTCCTTACCCAGATCTCAAAACCAGTTTGTCGTTGCCCTAGCCACATTAGCCTCTTTAATTCACATTCCAGAAGGAGCCCGATTACAACCATTGACCATATAACAAAAATCCCAACCAGCCCATGAAACTGCCATTATGGTTATGGAGGAAGAAATTGACGATGGAAAGCCCTGGTACTTCGACATCTTGAATTTTCTAGAACGTGGAAAATACCCAGAAGGAGCAGATAAGAAAGATCGTCGAGCGTTGAGGTTGCTAGCAATGCAATACATCTTGTGTGGAGGAAGTCTGTTCAAAAGGTCTCCCAATGGTATTCACTTGTTGTGCTTTAATGAAAAGTTAGCCAAAGTATTAATTAGTGAAGTGCATGAAGGGGAATGTGGCCCTCACATGGGTGGAAGGATGCTAGCGAAGAAGCTCATTCGGCTGGGATACTATTGGACTACCATGGAAGCAGATTGCGGGAACTATGTACGAAAATGCCATCAGTGCCAGGTTTACTCCAACATGCAATACACACCTCCGGTTGAATTGCACCAGTTGACGTCACCTTGGCCATTTTCTGCTTGGGGCATAGACATTATGGGAAAGATCGCCCCTAAAGCTACAGGAGGGTATGAGTATATACTAGTAGCAATCGATTACTTCACAAAATGGGTGGAAGCAGAAGCCTATACGGTGTTGAAAGCTAAGCATGTGGCTAAATTCATTGAGACTCATATTATCTGCAGGTATGGAGTGCCACACGAGGTCATTTCAGATAATAGACTACACTTTCAAGGGGAAGTCCAAGATGTGTTCGAGAAATACAGTATTAAACATCACAAATCCTCCCCTTATCGACCTCAGACCAACGGAGCAGTAGAAATGGCTAATAAGAATGTCAAACACATCCTCGAAAAGTCAGCAGAAACTTACAAGGATTGGGTAGAAAAATTGCCAAATGCATTGTGGGGGTATCGAACATCAATAAGGACATCTACTGGGGCAACCCCTTACTCGCTGGTATATGGAATGGAAGCAGTGTTACCAGTGGAATTGGAAGTTCAGTCGGTAAGGGTCATGGTAGAAGGAAAAATCCCTGAAGTCGAATGGAAAAGAAGCCGCTACGAACAATTGGCACTGTTAGATGAAACAAGGCTCAAAGCATTATACTATGTGCAAGGGTATCGAGAAGAGTCGCCAGAGCGTTCAACAAAAGGGTGAAGCCGAGGAACTTAAAGGTAGGAGATTTAGTGCTCAAAGAGGTGCTAACTCGGGTGTTAGATCCTAGGGGCAAGTTCAGACCCAACTGGGTGGGTCCATACATCATCAAAACCATACTGCCAGGAGGAGCAGCTAAGCGAATGGATGAAGAAGGGAACGAGTTCACGCAGCCCACCAATCTGGACCGACTCCGGAAATACTACATATAAAGTGGACTCAATCTTGTGTAAACAATGGGTTGGAATTAGTGCAAAATTTAATTAAGATAGTTTTGTTTATTTAAGTAACTGTTACATCTTGTTGATTGCTTGTATTAAAAAGGGGAAAGGACATAAAATACAATACGATTGGTAAGGTTTACTTCAAAGTAGAAAATCATTTCCTCGTCTTTTTTCGACCACAACTGCTTTGCCCAATGATCTTTCGCTTGTGCTGGTCATTTGCTTTCTTAGATTCCTCAATATCAGAAGCAAGCCAAGCATAGTAAGACGCTGAAGGACTAATCACCTCTGGGGCGGTGATGGAATATGTCCGAGCTCTTTAGGGCCATGCCTCCCGGATGCGCTTAATAATGCGACCCACAAGAGGACAGACATATCCCATATGATCTTTATTCAGGGCTCTCTGGGATTCTCCGAATTGACACTGAATACGGGGCACCGGCAGTAGGATATTTCTTTCAAACCTTCCAACATCACGCCGTGAGAAAGGATCAAACTTGAAGTCATGTTAGATATTCTCCACCAAGGGTAGAACCACCGGACATTATGGCAAGAAAGGCTAGAAATCATCGCCTAAAGATTATCAATGTCAGGAAAAGGTTTGATCAAAGGCCTACGACGATACAATTGCGGCTGGTATGTCCAAGGACTCGACTGAGGTTCCGACACAAGTTGAAGACGCTCGAAAAGCCAAATCTAGAGAAAGGACAAAGCATTCATACGTACGCATTAGGATAAGGGGCGTACGCAATGATGCGCACGCACAATGAGCGAATGCGTACGCAACATATCACGCATGCAACATTCACATATGTGTATGCATAAAGCGTCTGCTAAAGCTACTACTGTGTACGCAACAAAGCAGCAACATAACCAAAAAAAAAAAAAAGATAAAAAGAAAGAGGAAGGAAACTCACCTGCAGCAAAAGGGGACTGCCACCTATGAAAGAAACCTCACTTCTCACGAATTTGCTCAAAACATTGAGAGTACCAGCTAAGATCATCATGCAAGGATTTTGAACCTTTAAGACAGGAAGGACTCGCAGCAGAGTTGCGTCAATAGAGTCAGAAGCATCCATGAACAAGTATTCTGCCAAGATACAAAAACAAGCAGTATTCAATTGATATTGGGGTTGACTATCTGCACCCGTAGTAGGAGGTTGGCAGAAATACGAGATCAAAGCCTACACGTCTATTTGGGAATCTGAGAACAAGTCGCGAGCGACTCTAAGGGAGATACCAAATATGGGAACTAAATCCTCAGCTTTAGCTTGAGTGATCGAGGGTAATAGGACATGAGTGAAGTCGGAACGCCCGAGAATAGCTCCAAACTCCTCCATGGTAGGACACATCTCTGAATTGTTGAAGCGAAACACATGACGGGAAGGATCCCAAAATCCTGCAGCAAGTTGGAGAAAGTTCTGATCAACTCACACTTTGGAGTAATCAAGTAAAGAAGCTAAGTGGAACTGTGTATTCAATTCTTCGCGAAACTGACGATTAAAGGATTTAATCTAATCAAAAAGAGTTGCCATTTCCAAGAATTTCTGAAGACAGGCGGTGGAGTAAAAGAAATAATTTAAGGCATTCAGAAAGGTTTGTCATTACCGAGGACTTTTGAAGGAGGGCAGTGGAATGAAAAGAGTAGGATATACATGCAGTTGTGTGGGTCCCATAGAACGCTATGTTGCGTACGCCTACTTTCCTGTTGCGTACGCACCAAGCGGTCTTGCGTACACATTCTTGTGAACTTTTGCCAACGAATTTTCATAAAGGATATCAAGTCTGAGAGACAGTGGTTGGTTTGTTCGATCAAATCGTGGCGGTTTGTTTTCGATAAAAATATCAGTGGTTTATGGAGATTCACGTTTTGAAGACTGCATTTTCTTATATAAACATGCAATTGCTAAATAAAAACTGAAATAAAGGTTATAATGCAAATGTTTAATACATATCCCAAAAAACCAATAAAGAAACTGTTCTGAGAAAAGAGGGGGCAAATGAACAAAGAAAAAATCTATCGCCTCCGAGACCTAGCACTGGATCAACTGGCACACCGCGACCACGAGGGGGCTGCATCACGCTCTCCTCATCACCATACCCATCATCATCATCATCATCACTATCTGTATCGCCACCACTGCCTCGTCCCACGCCTCCCCGCAGCTCCAAGATAGTCTATGACTGATCAATGCATAGCTGCTTGAGTCCGCCTATCACTAATAGACGAACTCAGTCTCGGGGAGCGTAAGCTAACAGGGAAAAATGGAAAAAACAATTAGGACATGCATATATCACATGATAATCACATTTTTTGCAAAAATAGAGAAAACATACCTGTCGTGTACCAGGAGGAATAGGACAGGGATAGGCTGTCATATCCCGCTGAATGCGCACCTCACGAACCCGGCCGTTACGGCAAAAGAGTGGGACAGACCAAGAAAGGAATAAGGAGGGAATCCCTCGCCAGGCGCGCGAACAAAAGGAACTTGACAGAAAAGGAGAAGGTAAAGTGAGCATCAAATATCAAAAGCAGGTAAAGGAAACACAGAAACAATTAGAATACCTAGTGTCCTACAAGGCGGGGCATGAGCTGCTCGCGGGCGAAAGTGGAATAGCTCTCCGAGGGTCCTAGCAGTCGAGACAGGTAGTGTATGCCCTCTCGCCACTCCTCCACATCCGCTGTGCTCATCGAATAGGGGATCAATGAAAAGGAAGACGGATCATAAGGAACCTTCTGGCGCAACTCCGGGTCGAGGGTGAGCTGGGGCACCACTCTCTCAGCAAAATAGAAGGTGCGTGCCCGAGGATAAGATAGTAGACAGGAGATCTCAGACATCTCCCGTGCATCCTCCTCCCAGTCTTGGGGACCCAGCTCAGGAACACCCACCCATGGTCGGGCATTCACCTACAAAAAGAGGAAGTTAGTACAGTTAAAACAAAAAAAAAAAAAAAAAAAAAAAAAAAAAAAAAAAAAAGAGAAGAGCACTTGCTCTATCCAGTCTGTCCAGAAACTCCCTAACCACGATGTGGGAAGCCTCGTCTCCATCCATCAGCGGCTCTAGGGTGAGATACTCACGAGCCCACAACTGTACAGTTTAGATGTTACCATTACAGTCAAAATGAAAAAGAAAAGTGCAGAAGAAAAAGGAAAGGAAGCATCTTACCCCCCACAAGCGCCAACACCCAGTAGGATCAGACACTAGCCGGCTCAGTGAATCCATAGTGATATACAAATCGGATAAGACCGCACTCCCCCAACCATACTCTCTCGCAGCCGTCAAATCATTCAAAGCCAGCAGCCATCCAGGCTCCACTATCTGCGCAGAATTGGCAACCAAAAAGGTGCCAAGGAGGTATAGAATGAATGCTCGCGCCATCTGTATGCGATCCTCAACAGTATCCAGACCTCTCCCAGAGTACGCAGCAAGCAAAGCCGGGTACTTCAGTGTAGCAGATGCGCAGGGAACTCCTAATAAACGCTAGGTCAGTGCCTTGCGGTCAGCCTCTGTCAGCTCAAAAGTAAATCGTCGTCCCCTCATCCTGAGCCCAGTCAGTCGATAGAAGTCATACGGGGTCATGGTGTACTCCCGTCCAGCTAGATGGAAGGTGTGGGTAGTGTCCCACCACTGCTCGGCCAGGGCAAGCATAAGTGTCGGGCCAGGACGGCGCGTAATGGTGTCAGTGGCGAGCTTCCCAAAGCCCGCATCAATGACCAACTACCGAGTCTCGTCGGTGAGCCGACCCCACCAGCTGGTCAAGCTGTCCATACTACCACGCCCGTATTTCTTCTTCGGAATCTGCAAAAGCCAAAGACAGGTAAGTATACAAACAGGTATGTACACTGAACAGTTTTGTAAAATAGAATTGCATCACACTAATGCATACGCAACACACCCAGGTGCGTACGCAACAAAGTGCTGCGTACGCATTAACATAAGGCATGTACGCATCTGATAACTGTGGTTATCGAGCAGTGGAACCTATTACCCCATCCCCCACCGTGTCATCATTAGGCCTACTGATCAAAGTCCTAGGTCCTGTCTTCAAGGTTTAGTGATGTTACGTACGCACCCTGTGCGATTACATACGCAAGTTTAAACAAAAGATAAAGCTTTATTAATTTAATATCATTGCGTACGCATGGTTCATCTTTGCAGGCGCAATGTTAGTATTTGTCCAAATTGGCATGGGTTCCCCTCGAGCTCGAGTCTCAAAGTTCTGGACCTCGGAATTCTGCACACATGATGTGTATGCATCCGGTGTAGATGTGTACGCACCATGGGAAACATGATTCCTTTGAATAGGGTGCCACCCTTTCTTTTCCCCGCAGTGTCGTCAGTCAAGATTGTGTCTTAGGTCGTAGGCCATATGGGTTTTGTTTTCAAGGTTTGCTGTGAGAACACTAGAGTGTGGAATTGCGTACGCACCCTGTGATGTTGCGTATGTAGGAATGAAACCCACGTTCTGTTCACACGCAGCCTTTGTCCCGCCATTGCCATTTTTTCTTCATCGTGTTATTATCAGAGTTCACAGTATTTTTTTTTTATATTATTTTGGGTTCGTTAAACATCATTAATTCACTAAAGTTTGAATTTTTGAACATACATCGATAAAAATCAAAGCTTTAAAAGGAAAAATCAAATCTTTTGTGACTTACCCTCTGTTGGCGCGCAATCTGAGAACGATGATCCATAGGACGGTACAAGATTTTCGGTATGGCATTAGGGGGAGTTGAGGATCCCACCTGTTGATGACAAAACCCTCGTCATCACCACGAACACGCTTGGGAGCCATCGTCGCTGGCAGAGAGTTTCAGACACCGACAATGAGGTAGAGGTAAGTGAGGAGAAGGGGGAGGAAATGGAAAGAAAGATCTAGAAGAAGGAGGAGATTTGAGGAAGGAAGAGACGAGAGAGGGGAGACAAAGAGCTTTGGGTAAGAAGAGTTTAATAAAAAACTGTAAAGGATTTTTCAAAACAATGGCGTTTTGTTCCATCGAAGACGAAGGGTCGTAAACTCTAAAACCGCTGCTAAATGAAACGACGTCGTCCCAGTTATTGTGTGAAAATTAAAACATAGTTGCGTACGCATGTTACAGCTTGCGCACGCAGTAGTAGTTTGTGCGTACGCATTTGCATGATTTTGATTCACTGTAAACCAAGGGCAATATCGACACTTGACCTACGATTGGGTCCCGAATACCCAACCTTCGCAAAGGTTTTGATTTAACATCTGACTTTTGTTTAGGTCTCAGTCCAACACTGGACCTTCGTTAAGGTAAGAGAATCACAGCTAATTTACCACCGACTTGGGCCTCTGTTGAGGTCCACCCCCTTTATAGGGTCCGATATCGCCTACTTGGGCCTCTGTTGAGGTCAACCCTTTTTTGTATGGGTCCGACACCACCGACTTGGGCCTCTGTTGAGGTCAGCCCTTTTTATAAGGTCCGATATCGCTTGCTTGGGCCTTTGTTGAGGTCAGCCCTCTTTATAGGGTCCGAAATCACTTACTTGGGCCTCTGCTGAGGTCAACCCTCGTTATAGGGTTCGATAACGCCTTATTGCCCTTCGTCAAGGACAAATTCCTCACAAAGCCTGAAATGGCTATTTTATTTAACCACATACATCATCACTGCCCAGGTGAGTTTTTATTCTATTGCACGAATTACGGTGGGTCTGATCCCTTTCACAGGGTACGTAGGTAGTTGGGTAATTCCTAACTCGACCCGTTACATGTTTTCACTTTGACTTCGATTTGGTTAGCCGGTAAAAATGGACGAGTTTATGAAGTCTTCCGATATTACTCACGAGCGAGTATAATTGAAAGAGGGGCAACTGTAGACACCCCATTTTGTACCGCCTAATCAGATATGAGATCGCCCGATTTGGAATCCCGATGATGAGGTTTATTGTGTGTCCCGAGAAATTGACAAAGCAATTCCCGATGAGTCGCTTAGATTGCAGCTTGAGAACATTTGTGTATACCTCATACGTATGCATATGTATTGTATGCGTACGCATTATGCGTACGCACTACTAATGAATGCGTACGCACATTCTGTCACTTCCCCATATTCCAGCACCAATGTTTCACCCGAGTCTGATAAGCATGGGGTAGAGGGAAAAGGTTTCGGGGGCCGCTTGAATTTGAAATGTATGGGGAACAAGACAAGGGAACCAGCTGGTTGCTGATTTCCTAGTTCGCATAGATGCAATTATGGTTTCAATGAGGAGAACCGACTTACCGCAGTCTATAAATAAAGACTCTTCTGGACAGAGAAAGGGGTTCAGAAAAATCATTAGAGTGAAAACATTAGAGAGTTAAGAAATCAGTGAGAAAACCAGTCAGAAACCTATGGAGAAAAAGAAATGAAATCATCCATTAAACAATTGCCCAAACACTAGAAGACTAGGAAGAAACCAAAGGAATTTAAAGCTGCAATCTAAGGTGACAAGGTGGGAATTGTCGCATCGATATCGGAGGCACTCAAACCTGAGGGTAAGTTATTCTCACTCTAATATTTATTATTCTTTCTTTTAACACTAAAGAATACATCGATGATTAACCAAGATGTACTCAGTAGATAGATATCATTAATTATTTTCTACTTTGTACGGACCGGACAGTCGCCAGGTTGTAAACCCCAAACTTTGAACTCAAACATGACCATGATTCTGTAAATATCTTTGTAAATGAGTTATGTGTGCTTGTAGTATACTATGAGAATTGCAATCCGGTTTTTGAACCCTTGAATATGGTTAAGAAATGATTGAGATAAGTTAGAAAGAAGTCAGTCCCTAACAAAAGGAAAACTGATGCGTGCAATTTCGGCCCGCGTTGAGATCAGAGGGAAGAATACAGTAAACGTATGTGTACGCATTAGGTTAAGTTGCGTACGCATTATCGTGCGTGCTCATTCATTAGCGTTGCGTACGCATTTATGCGTACTCATTAATCCTTATTGCGTGCGCATCCTTCACCATTCTTTCAATAACTTCAATTATTATCATGTCTCTTTGTAATATTAAATGCACAAAATATTTATCATGATTTACCCTGGTTTTGGTTAGTTCATCATTAATATCATTAAATGTTAACCTGTATATCTCATCTCTTGTATATCTTATTTTTGTTATGTATTATAGCCTCTTCCTTATTTTACTCACATCATCTTTCATATGATTGGCATGACATTTCATAAATTGTGTGCTTATGGTTGAAATTCAATTAAATATTCCGGGTTAAATAAAGCCAACAATCGTTTATGGAGGCCGTTTTTTATCGGGCATTGTTGGGTGCTTAACACCTTCCCAACATTGTACCTTAGCTCCGAACTCTAAATCTCTGGCCCGAATACGTCGAGTTTGAGATTGAATTCCCCAGAATAGTATGATTAGTTCCCAAGGCTGAATTGGGTGGCGACTCCCGACGCGCTAGCGTTTCGTAATAGCGTACACGTCTAACGGGCCGCACCAGCCCGCGGCGCTTACAACCCTAATCTTACAACTATGCGTAAAAACTTATGAAAAGACTCTAACACATGCTCAAATCATCATGAATATCATTCATATTATATATACTAACTAACAGGAGCATCAACTCATGATAATAATCATAGCAACCTAAACATGTGAACTATGCATGATTTAAGGGGATAGAAAGAATGACACTATCAAATCCATAGTAAACCAGGGATTATCAAGCATATAAAGCCATAAACCATCTTAAAATCATTCATAATGCATCCTAAAAACATAGAACTATCCTAACATGTGGAGTTTCAACATGCACTAGAACTATCATAGAAGAAGAAGGAGAAGGAGAAGGAGAAGGAGAAAACTCATGTTCAGCATTCAAGAAGAGTGCTTACCTCTTGTAGAATCTTCCTTGTCTTCAAACTCTTTGTTCTCTTCCTTGCTTAAGGTTGAAAAGCCTCCTCTTGATGTCCTTCTAGCACTCCAAACTCGTAGCTCCCTCTCTCTCTGAGTATAAAGTGCAATTGACCTCCCCTATGTGCTGAATACCATGTCTTTTATATAGAGAACTGACCCCCTAAACCAATGGCTAAGATTAATTCATTAAACAATGATCCTAGGGCTATTAGAGACTCTCTTGGTGCTCAAACAACTCAAACTTACACACTCCTAAGAGAAAACAAGTTGTAATGGCGGAGGAAACCGTCAAAAGAGGGAGAGAGAGTCAGAATTTGAGTTGAGGATGGACTCTCTCGGGTGACCAACTAGGCCTGGACGGTTAGTCGTTTGGGCTTGGACGGCTGACCGTCCAGCCCCGGACGGTTACCCGAGGGCTCTTCTATTCCGCTTCGGTTTTGACTCCTTCTTGCTTCAGAAGTCCTAAAATGTTCAAATTAAGTCCGATTTTAACGAAATAAAAGCCAAAACGATCGTGTTTCAAAGGGGAACACATTTTTAAGCATTTTAGGACAAAAATCCTTAACCATGGGTGCATGGTTAGGTTTTAAAAAGGTGGTTAACTATGGTGTCTCACCGTCACTAAGTTGGGTTTGTACACAAGGTTGAACCAAATGCTTTCCAAATCGAAAATTGACCTTTTTAAACATATCTAGGATGTAAATAAAGCCCATTGAAGTTAAATGAGATAAAATTGATTGGGTCTTATGAGTCAATTTGAGCAAACCAAGAAAGGGTCTTTTAGCCAACTCGAACCATTATGAGCCGAATTGATCTTAAACCATTAATTCACGAAATTGAACCTATATATAGACTCTATGTACTCATATGAACTCAATGGAATGACTCGGGATTCATTTCAAGGTCAAATGGAAAATATACGGTTTAAAAGATGATTATGCCCTTAAAGTCGCAAAAGTTCTTATTGACTGTCGAGATGAACTCCAAATCACTTCAAAATTCATACACATGATATTCAATGCCATAGAAACTCAATGCAAAAGACTAGACTCAAAAAGGACTCAAAATCCTACATGAAATGATATGTCCTAGGTAAGGTGACAAAAATGGGGTGTAACACCTTCTTTCAAGAATAAATTCCCTTTTTTAGGCTACGACCAAAACATTTTAAGAAAATTTCCATGACTGCACTAAATTTGATAAGTGTGGTCTTATAAAGCATGCCTTTAATTAGACATCTCATCCCAAGGTTACCTTGAAGTGTAAAGTGAGATACTAAAGGCATGAAGGTGAGTCACTTAGCTTTAAATTCTAGCCATTAAACATTACAAAACAATCAAAAGTTTCATTTTTCCAAGCATGACAATGCAACATGTGCAAGCTGTAGACACCCAAATTTTGCCTGGCCGCCTCCAGACAAAATCGATTAACCCGTCAACAGTACAATTAGGTTAGACACACTTCGCACCTAACTTCATTTATCTTGTCCTACCCACTAGAACAAAACCTTTCCATGATTCAACCCTCGACATTTGAGGCCCAAGAGCCAGCAACAGGCACGATCCCCGAAAAACCCTAAATTGAACTCCTAATTCAGCACTAGGTGGTTCAATCCCCAACAATCTTTGATCCAACGGTCAATTCAACCGTAGGATCTTCAATTCAACATCTCTAAAGCGGTCTAGGACCATTTGATTGGGAATCAGAGGGCACGAGCCCTCCGATCCCCAATTTCCCCTGAATTAAACCCCTAAATCGGTACTAGGTGGTTCGATCTCTAAAAATCCTTGATCCCAAGATCAATCCCACCATAGGATCTTCAATTTAACATCCCTAGAGCGGTCTAGGACCATTTGATTGAGAATCAGTGGGCACAAGCCCTCCGATCCCCAATTTACCCCCAATCGAATCCCTAAATCGGTACTAGGTGGTTCGATCTCTAACAATCTTTGATCCCACGGTCAATTCTACCGTAGGATCTTCAATTCAACATCCCTAGAGTGGTCTAGGACCATTTGATTGAGAATCAGAAGGCACAAGCCCTCCGATCCCCAATTTTCCCCTAAATTAAACCCCTAATTCAGCACTAGGTGGTTCAATCCCCACCAATCTTTGATTCAACGATCAATTCAACCATAAGATCTTCAATTCAACATCCCTAGAGTGGTCTAGGACCATTTGATTGGGAATCAGAAGGCATGAGCCCTCCGATCCCCAATTTCCCCCAAATTGAACCCCTGATTCAGCACTAGGTGGTTCAATCCCCAACAATCTTTAATCCAATGGTCAATTCAACCGTAGGATCCTCAATTCAACATCCCTAGAGCGGTCTAGGACCATTTGATTGGGAATCAGAAGGCACAACCCCTCCAATCCCCAATTTCCCCTTAAATTAAACCCCTAATTCAGCACTAGGTGGTTTAACCCCCACCAATCTTTGATTCAACGATCAATTCAACCATAAGATCTTCAATTCAAAATCCCTAGATCGGTCTAGGACCATTTTATTGGGAATCAGAAGGCACGAGCCCTCCGATCCCCAGTTTCCCCCAAATTGAACCCCTGATTTAGCACTAGGTGGTTCAATCCCCAACAATCTTTGATCCAACGGTCAATTCAACCGTAGGATCTTCAATTCAACATCCATAGAGCGGTCTAGGATCATTTGATTGAGAATCAGAGGGCACTAGCCCTCTGATCCCCAATTTCCCCCTAAATTAAACCCCTAATTCAGCACGGGGAAATTAGCAATTACCCCTAATAGGGGACTGCTTTTAACCAAAACCCCACATTGTGTTTTGTTAAGTCCATAACCCCTATTTTTTAAAAGTTTTTGGTGATAAGGTAATTAGCAAATGTGTTGTACCGGTTTTACCCTTTTTATTGACTTTTATATTTTCGTATACCAGATTTTTAGGATAGTGCAGATTTCACGTAAGATATGTAATGGTTTTGAGAGGTGTTTCCTTTCGTGGGGGAGATTTTGTTGGGAGATTGATTTCTCTCTCCTCAGATCAGCCCTGCTTAGACGTTTTCTACTCTGTGACAATTTTTCTCTAATGTCGGCTACCTCTTTCTCTCTTCTGTCGGCTTCCTCAACATTTTTGACATTTATGTGGCATTTCTCAGAGCTAGACGCAATACAGTGCTGGGATTTTTTGTAACGGTGAGTTTTGTAAGAATGAAGCGAGGGTTTGAAGTGTATTTTTTGAGGATCAACTGAGAGATTTTGCATGTAGGTAAGATTTGTTTATGTCTTTACATATTTTCAAGTTTTTGAGGATGAACTGAGATTTTGCACACGGGCTGGGGTTTATTTTGAGTGGATTGATTAGTTTGGGTTGAGCATTGATATTTGATACTGATGACATCACCATGGTTTGTTGATGAGTTTTAATTGGTTTGGCATGTATGTTGGAGGTTGTTCTTTACGGTGTAAGTATGTGAATTCTGTTTCAGACTTTTAATAGTATCACGGTACTGTCTACAGTGTGTTATATGATTTGAACAGCAGTGGATTTACGATGTTGACAGTACCATGGTGATGTCATCAGTATATGCAACGGTGTTAAGTATAATGTATAGTAAGACGGTACTGTTGGGTTAGGTGATATGTGTTAGGTTGTTGTTGTAATTGATTTGCATGTAGTAACACAAGAATGTTTGTATGTACTGTAGGTTATATGTAGGTGGAGTAACACATGGATGACAACATTTGCTTGATGTGTAGTTTTGGTGGGAGCACATATGTGATGCGGACAGATTTGTACACCTCTTTTGTTGATGTACAACACTTTGTTCTTGCAAAGTGGAGGAGTTTGAGGTTGGGGAGGTTTGATCTTTTTTATTCTCTTTTTGGTCATACAAAGATTATGCTGGACAATGATGAAGATTTGAAGAACATGTTTTGCATTGGGAGTCGTTACGGTATTCTTCAATTTGACATTGAAGTGGTAAACAATTGTGATATGGATTTGGACAATCATTGTATGGAAAACTCTAGAAGTTTGGTAGGACAAGAGTTTAATAAAGGGGAGACAGATTTGTTGCCGTCTTATTGTTTCCACAAAGAAAAGACTTTGCTTAGTGCTAGCTGGGTGAATTTGATTAATAAGGTTGGCCAGTGTTTCAAAGATGGTGTTGTTGTGTTTCGTGAGTCATTGCGCAAGTATTCTGTTGAGATTGGATTTGATTATGACTATATGAGGAATGAACCAGGCAGAGTAACGACAGAATGTAAGATGAAGGAGAGAAGGGGCTGCATGTGGCGAGTGCATGCAAGGATGGAGCGTTCAAATGGTTGTTTCTATATACGCGAGTTGAACAATGTGCACACATGTGGAGCAGCTGTTCGTACAACTAAGCATAAAAGAATGGGATCTAACATTGTGTCGTCTGAATTTGTAGAGGTTTTGCGTGGAAAGCCGCTCATTAGTCCAATTGAGGTTCGGCGAGATTTTAAAACCAAGTATGGGTTGGATATTTCTTATAGTAATGCGTGGATGGGAATTGAGAAAGCTCGGACTAGTTTGTATGGTGATAACTCTGAGTCATTTGAACAACTTCGATGGTTCATTGAGGAAGCTGTTAGGATTATGCCCTAGAGCCAATCATAGAGATGATTGTTTAGGGATTAGGAACAATCATTTGATTTCATTTATGTATGTCACATTTATTATTGATTTAATAAAAGGGCTTATTCTATTATGTTTATATGCATAATTTATATTTACATAATATGTCCATGGAGTTAGAGTTGAGAATATGGAATTACAAAGAGTTGTAATTTTGAGACTGTAGATATATCTCTGTACTAAACTCCTAAAGCATTCCTAGTTGAAGGTTCACTATGATGGACAATAATGAACCATAGGACTAGCACTTGTTAGGTTGACTCTATAGGAGGATAGCTAGTCTCAAGCTATTTGTGTGGAGACACTACAACCAACAAGTGGGTGCCTATTACGAGAATAGGTACACTGAATGTGACCAAAGATATGAGATAAGCTGAATGGAGTTTTATCCTTCCTGTCAATTAGTTTCTCATTGTTATAGTGGTACAAGTAATCCTTAGACCTGAGACACCATAGTTGTCTTATGCATGTAGCTTTAGAAGTTTAATAACACTAAGTGCAAATCCTATTCAGGGGTTTGCAAAGGTGTTCATTGGCCCTACTGCTATGTGTATGAAGGCATGTGAGTGATCAACAAGGGATCCATCACTCTCAGGAAAAAGAGAGAGAATGTCTCATATAGCATTCATAATATAACTCATTAAATCCATGGCCATGGTAGGATGAATATGAAAAGAGTTTCATGAGTTCATCAATGAGTTGATATCTATGAATGAGTATAAAGTAATTGAACTAGGGACTTGACAGACTTCCATGTCCTACTAGTTCAATTAGAGACATTGTGTTGAAGGAAGGATGCAATTGTAACCCATAAACTATAACAGAAGGGTTCTTTGTAAATGACTATTCACCTCATTAAGGACCACACCATAAGCCATATGCTAGGTGTTACTCATGGTTAGTAGAAGCCCTAATTGATATAAGTGAGTTATAATCAATTAGGGAATTGGAAGGAGTTCCAATTAGACCCTAAATGGAAAGAGTTCCATTGTGCACACCTCGTGCTATTCCTACTACTTGATGATGTGAACCCAATGGGTCACACACTGATCATGCAAGATGTGCTTTTAAAGTCTATGAGAGAAAGGGTATGAGTGCATAAAGAATAGTTCTTTGAGGCCATGTTTGTATTTGATATAAACAATAGGGGTTATTGTGCAATTTAGGGAAATTGCACAAAACCCTAAAAGGATTTCCCCCCTAGGGCCGGCCCCTTTAGTGTGGACTATTTAAGTCACACTATGATGTGTGACATCATCACTTTTGGAGGCTCCCCAAGGGCTGGCCAGAATTTCCAGCCTCCCTCTCTCTCTCTCCTCTCTTCTCCTACTCTAGCAACAACATGGGAAAGAAGGAAAGGACTTGAAGTTCTATCTAGGTGTGGATACCGTTGGAGGCAGCACACTTGGGCTGCTCATTCACCGCTGTCCGGAATCAAAGCTTGGAGCAAAAAGGAGAAGACAAAAATTCTGTAAGTGTTCTAACCCTCTTTGTAGTTAGGATTTGATTTTGTGTTATGCATAGTTAGATTCATGGGATTGGGAATCGTAGGAAAAATTTTTATATTCCGCCTTTGTATTTTTCCCTCTTGTTCGATTCCCAACAGAAGCAACGAGAACAAATCCGGGTAGTATATTTGTTCTTGATGTAGATGAAGATAGTAACCAGTTTAAGAGGTTTTTTGCCTCTTTCTCAGCATGCATTAACGATTTTAAGTATTATCGGCCGATGTTGTTTGTTGATGGTACTTTCTTGAAGAGTAGATACAAAGGTCAACTTCTAGCTGCTACGGCTAAGGATGGGAACCAAGGTGTGTTTTTTATTGTTATCGCTGTTTTGTTGTTATTAAGAAGTAACGATTAAATTTCAATAGTTATGTCTTTTCGTGTAATGTGAGAAGTGACAGTACCTTGGTAATGTTTAATTGTATATTGGGCCACTAAGTGTTTCATAACTAATTAGAAACGGTTTTTATTTGTTTGTATGCAGGGTTATTCCCTTTGGCTTTTGCTGTTGTTGATTCAGAATCGGAGGAGAATTGGAGATGGTTTTTCAAGAATTTGCTTGAAGTAGTAGGTGATGAGAGACAAATAACATTTATTTCGGATCGGAATAATGGTTTGAAATCTGCATTGCCGAAAGTATTTCCAAATGCATACCATGCATATTGTCTACATCATTTAAAAATGAATTTGAGAGATAAGGTTAGGGGCCACAAGTCTTTCAAAGATCGTATGGTTTTTTTGTTTCGTGAGTGTGCCTATGCTCCAACTGAGTATAAATTCCAGGAGAAGTTGTCTGATTTGTTGGAAGAAGGAAAAGAACAGGTGGAATATTTTCTGAATGATTGTCCGTTCCAATGTTGGTCCAATGCGTATTTTGAAGGTCAGCGGTACGGCGAGATGTGCTCCAATGCAGCTGAATCATTTAATGCTTGGATCAAAGAAGCTCGATTCCTCCCAGTTACGAACTTGGTTGATATGATTAGATCGCAACTTATGGGGCAGATGTGTTCTAGAAGATTGGAAGCAGGTTCGTGGAATACTGTGTTATGTCTGAAGATGGATGCGAGGTTGGGTGATGAGTTGGAAAAGGAGAGGACATGGAGGGTGAGCATGTCGAGTGATGTTGTGTTTGAGGTGCACTCTCACCCTTCTGTTACGGTTGATATAGGAAGACGCACTTGCACGTGTTATCAATGGCAGCTGAATGGCTTCCCATGTTCGCATGCTACAGTAGCAATACAGTCGTCTGGTGGTGACATTAATGATTATGTGGAGGAGTATTTTTACACTTCTTTCTTCATGGTGTCTTATTCACAACCAATCCATCCTATATCGACGGCATTAAAAGTAGCTATTAGTGAGGAAAATGGTGATATTGTACTCCCACCCAGCACGAAACGACCAGCAGGGAGGTCCAAGAAGAGAAGGATACCGTCTAGAGGAGAGAAGATTAGACAAATAAAATGTAGTAGGTGTGGACGGCTTGGTACACATGACAAGAAGACTTGCCAAGAACCAATTTAATTTTTTGTTTTGTGATAGTTTAGTTGATTAATTAGAAGTTGTTGACATTAGTGTTGAATTTGTATTTTTTGATTTTGGTTATATTACATGGAGAGATATTTTTGTCATTGTTATATGTTTTTGGACAATATATGGGAATTTGTACATATGAGATTCTAAAACGTGACATCATATTAAACCCATTGGTGTTGTGTGGATAGCAATTACATTCTGTTGAACAATTGAAAATGATCCAAATGTTAAATCAACAGTATGATGGTATTGCGAAGAACCATAATGTTTGCATTTTGTGCTGTCAATAGTATGATGGTACTGCCAAGATAAATATTGTTTGTATTTGGTGCTGGCAATAGTATGATGGTACTGCCAACATCCATATTGTTTGCATTTGGTGCTGTCAACAGTATAATGATTCTGCAAATAACCATATTGTTTGCATTTTGTGCTGTCAACAGTATGATGGCACTGCCAAGAACCACAATATTTGCGGTTTGTGTTGTCAATAGTATGATGGTACTGTTGTAAGTGGGAAAAAGTATTACATCAAAATACAAGTTAATGATATGTTTACACCTGTTGGAATATGTAATAGTTGCAAATGTTATGTTGGGAACAATTAAATTTGTATTTACATTTATAAATCCAAAATAGTAAAACCTGTACTATAATCAATCACTAAACAAGTAAAAACTGTGTCCACAAGTCAAGAGTAATTATACTATTGTTTTTGTACAAATTATCCAAATTGACTACTTTCTCTTTGCTGCCTTTTTTTTTGGATATGCGACAAACAATGGCTTCACTGTAATTGCTTCGCTCTCAATTGGAGTAGTTGTTTGCTTTGCCCATTGTGGTGTCCATGAACGAGGATGGTCACCCATGATTTCTTGTAGGATGTCCCGCCTGAAGCTTTGAACAGCTGTTGTTGTCATGGTCTCAGTTATTGGATATCCATAGGAGTAATAAAAAATGAGGTGGCATACAATGATTCCACAGTCGAGGCTGCAAAAAACATATTCACGAATTAATGTTTTTTACACGTTGGTATGTAGTGTTTGATGAATATCTGTTATGAAGCATTTTTTGACAGTAACATCATACTGTGCGTAGACAAAAAAATGAGAGGAAAATACAACTTTTTGCATATATAAGGTGCAACAGTACCACTATACTCTGCTCAAACAATACTTGAAATACTACGAGTATTCGCTTTGCTGGGGTGAATTTGCCACTGATTCAACCTCTATTTGCTCATTTTTATTGTCTTACAGGCCCATTTAGTGCACGTACTCCATCTGTCATTATTTGAAAATGTTATCGTTGTAAGTAATAACATTTATGCATGAAAGATGTTTTTGGTTATGTGGATGTTATTACCACTCTTTTTCCTTTATTGTAGTGGTTGTCCTCCACGCCATCTCGTGGGCGCATGGAGTTGTAATGTTTCCATGTCCCACTGTGAGTGTCGTGGACGAGTAAAGTCCAGTGGTTTTCAGCACCACCTGGCCTAGCAGCTGCAATAAGCGGGTAAAGGTGGTATCGGGCTCCTGATATGGCTGCTTCAATTATTTTTTCGTCAAACCATTTGGATCTCAACTCGGCATCTGGGCTCTCGAAATATACCTGTAGTATCATCAAAAATCATTAGGCAAAATAGATTATAGCATGACATGGTTGTACCAAGTACGTATTGTGTCATGATTACCATGCAAGTAGTTGGGATGTAATATGCGCGTCTATTTTCTTTTTGTCGCGTCATTATATCCCCAATTGCGTCGAGAACCTGCAAAATGTTAAGACAAATGAGGTTTACTATGTTGTTGGGAAAGTAGGAATGACAAAGTGAATACTAATTGTAAAGTGGTACTTTTTAAACAATGAAATGTGGTGATTATAAACTAATCTCATAAAAGTATGTTGATACCATCGCTAGTACAATAGACAGACAACAGTACAATTTTCATGTTGAAAATATTGTAAGGAAACAGCAAGGTTGTGTTTTGCTAAATGAAAAAGATTATAAGTACTCATAAACAACTTTTAAATAGGTAAAGGATTTCATTCTTACATTTCCGCTTGTGTCTCCTTCTATTAGCAGCTGTCTGATATCCTTTAACTGCACAATGTTGGAACCATCTTCTGATCGCCAAATCGTTGCACTGCATATATGTCAAAGTATTAGTAGCATAATTTTTTATTTAGCAAGGTGATATGATGGAATCTATAAGAAATTTTGGTGTAATAAATTTACTTGGAGAATTCTGTCTCAAACATTTGTTTCATTGTTCTTTTCTCATCCACAGTTAGCAACTTTGCAATGGGAGATTGAGTTGAGAATGCTAGCTTTATGACATCAGCATAAGATGGTATCTTGTCAACAAAGTCATCGACATCAAGCACTTCCTCATCAACAAGCTCTACTCCCTTTCCTTTGTCTTTCTTTGCAGCTGCCTTTTGTACTCCTTTCCCCTTCTTGCCTGTCTCATATGTGTATTCTGGTTTTTTGTTGTCCTTTCGAGTCCCTTGTTTGGATTTTACACATTTTGCAAGGGATGATGGAGTATGCAATTTTTTGTTTGCACAGGATGGTTTTTTGCTTTTCTCTACAACAGGCCGGGTATCCTCCTTTTTTTCCTGCGAAACAAGATGATATCATCTGACAGTATCATTACACTGTTTACACTTAGAAAACATCAACTCAGTATTGTTAATATAGGGCATGACAGTAACAACATACTGTCACAGTAACGATATTATGTAATAGCATCAGCATACTGTTGAACGATTTAAAAGGGTATTAAACATTAGCAAACAAATCAATCAATATATCAATTGTTAATGTAGGTATTAAAAAATATTCAAATTTTTTCAATAAGTTGCAAAGTTCCTAATTACCTTTTGGAAAGCTTGTGTGATGTTATGGACATTGAACTCGACAGTTTCCTCATCCAAATCCTTCTCCACATTTGTTTGTTTTTGCAAATTGTGCAATGCTTCCTTGTACATTTGGTGGAGTTGGTCGTATTCTTTTTGCTTAGCAGCCAGCTCTTTATGTACTTCCTTTAGCTTATTTGAAAGATTTGAATTTTGCAACTCCAAGGTCTTGATTTGAGCCTCTTTGGAAGCCCCTCCTTTCTCCAATGTCTGTATCTTTGACTTCAGTTGGTTTATGAATTCATCTTTGTCATCATACTTTCCTGGTTCTTTGCTTTTAGTAGCATCCTCATCAAGGGCAGCATGTGCAAGTTTTTGAATGCTGTCCATTGCCCATTTTAGTTCTTGTTCACTTACTTCCTCATCCTTTTCTTCAAGGATTTCTTCCTCATGATGGGCATCACCACCCTCCTCTTTTGTAGCACTTTCCTCCCTCGCAGGAATGTCATCTTCTATTCCATTGTGCTCATTAGATGAACCTTCACTGTCGCAGCTGCTACTCTCACCATCAGTGGATATGCGTTCACGCCCAATTCCCAGTGTTTCTATCTTCACGTTGAACTTTTTAGCCTCATTCTTGGTGAATTCAATTTCACCATCGTACACCTGAAAGTCACAACACAGATGTTATGCAACAGTTGGCATTATGAGTTATTATGCAACAGTATTAACATACTGTTTACTGTGTATAATATGCAATAGAACCACCATAATGTTCATCGTTACAATTCTGAAACAGTACCAACATACTGTTTATCATATCTAATATGTAACAGAACCAACATAATGTTCACCGTTACCATAGGCAACAATACCAACACACTGTTGCCTATATTCACATATTTTTCAAAGTATTTGTTTAATAGTATCAACATAATATTGTTTGTGAAAAAAAGGCTGTTAAGTTTTTGCAAAGAAGTCATTTACCTTGTCACTTTCTAATGAACGGAGTGAAATATCTTTCAAAACTTTGGTTAACTTACCAAGGTCCCATTTCATGAACCTTGGTATGTACTTTTTCCTTGTAGGTTTCAGCAATAAGCTATGCTCGCATAGCCAATACTGTAACATATGAAAAAAAACAACATGTTAGTTCATTAGATATGTTTGTATAAAATATCACAAGTATAATGCAATTGTAGTTAGTATTTTCGCTTACCAACACAGCAATAACACAACTAGTGACATTATTTTGTGTGTTGTGCAATTTCTGAATTGATGCTTCCAAGTAACTCTTGATTGCGGAGGGCCAATTGTACTTTTTCATGTCATCCAAGTTTTCTACATAGGGAACATAGCTCCAACTGAGTTGAGTGCCTGATGTGGGGAAGAATACTGTGACAAAGGCATACAAACATAGCAATCTTGCAACATCTTCGCTGTCTTCTTTTCCTGTTTTTTGTAGTGACTGTAAAAGCAGCCTCTCTATGGCAGGAGGATTTAATCTCTTTTCACCCGCACATATCCAGTCAACTAGTTGTTGGTTGGGTTTCTTGACAACACCCAAAGTAATATCTTCAGCGCCTGTGTGTATGCCAAAAATGAGCACGAAGTCACTACTCCTCAAGCTGAGTAGCTCATCACTAATTTGGAAACCTTTGTATGTAGGTGTGTAGGTTTTCAAAATTTTGACAACATCTTCGTCAAATTTTTTCACACACTTTAGCTTAACCTTCCCTTGAACAAAGGGCCGGAAGAAATCCCAAAAAGGAGTTCTCTGTAGCTCATGTACATGCCTTTCTTGCAAGTTCAATTCTGATATCAATCTTGTCATTGCTTGCAGGTTAGACCGCATTTGCTTTTGTGGTTGCACCTTCTTTGGTGGTACATCTTCAACCTTTTTTCTCTTAGAGGATTTGGATGTGGTTGAGGCTTCACCCTCTCCTGTTTTCCCTGCAAGAATAATGTATTTGAAATAAATATGTTGACAGTATTAGCATACTGTTAAACGTTGAAAAAATAGTCAAATACATATATTGACAGTATCAGCATATTGTTAAGCATTGAAAAAACAGCCAAATACATATATTGACAGTATCAGCATACTGTTAAGCATTGAAAAAACCACGATTATTATTGGACAGTTACTAATATAATATCACACAGTATCAGCATTGTAGACACCCCATTTTCACCCCCATGAGATCATGATATCATTTGGTTAGGTTTAGAAGCATGTAGGAGTCCCTAAGCCTTAAAGGACAATTTTGCCCTTTTAAGCCTTAGGAGGATAGGTCATCATTGCATGCATATTTTTGTCTCTTTGTTAAGTCCCATCACTTGCATTTAGTTTCTAGGGTCATTTTGGATATGTGTGTCAAATTTGGTCCAATTCCAGATAGGTTTGGATAGCTAATTAGAACTTTTGCGACTTGAAGGGCAATTTCGTCTTTTACTTCGTATATTTTCCAATTGACCTCCAAATTTGTTCTGGAGTGTTCCATTGATCTTAGAATGATGAAATGAGCCTAATTGAAATGCCAATTTGATTTATTGATAGGTTTGGAATTGGTTCACCATATTACCCTATGCTTAATTGACCTTTTTTTGGGTAATCGCCTCATGAAAACTCAGCCACCTGACCGTGGTCAGGGATTCTTGATTCAAGAATATTCTAGGCTTATTCTACATTGAATCCTTGAAATTTTGGCTTTTGAATCACTCAAATCGGAGTTAAAATGAAGAATTTGTGTCCGTTTGAAGTTCGGAGTCCAAACCGAGCTAGAATTCCAAAATTTTTGGATTCTTCTCGGGTGACCGGTTGGGCCCAACCGGTTGGACCGGTTCACCAACCGGTTGGACCGGTTCACCCCAACCGGTCACCTGAGAGTCCCATCCTGATTTTTCTCTTTTTGAGTTTTTGACGAAATGGGACTCTACCACTCCGATTTTCTGCCTTCTAAAGGACTTCTAAGCCTATTGGGAGGTGGTTTTGAGTTGTTTAACATTCATGGGACTTAATTACAGCCCTAGATTGTTTTTATGGTGAATTAATCTCAACCATTGGTTTATATGGTTGGTTGGTTATAAATAGAGGCTCATTCATCAGCATAAGGGACTTTTGGCTTATTTGACACTTCATATTCATAAGAGAAAGAGGGACCACGAGTTTGCACACACCCATATCACTTGGAGGAGGCTTTCTACTGCAATTTTGAAGAGGAACTAGAAGGGAACCAAGCCAAAGAGAAGGAAGAACGCAGCAAAGACCTTTGCTTCATTGTAAGTCTCCTTTGCTTTCCTTTATGATTCCTTCTTCTTCTACTCCATTCTCTGCATAATTATGGCTTAGAATTGATTTAGGAATCATATATACTCTATATTTTAGAGTGTATATGATTCAAAGATGATGAGAATGCATGTTAATGGATTAGGATTGTGAATTGCTTGCTGTTAGGATAGTTTCTCCCTTAAGGATAGAGGTACGTTTTGCATGAAAAATCAATTGATGTGTTTAGGCCGTTTTCTCTTCATGGTTCAATTATATGCATGATTTTAAGCATCTTTTGTATAGGACACTTGCTGTGTAAGCCTCGTCTTCATAGGTGTATGGATGATTATCCTTTTCGAGGATAATTATCGTCCTTAGAGGGTGAGGTTGTGCATAGGTACTTTCTAGAGTGTGTTTAAGTGCGCTGTGAGTTTCATTGCATTCTTAGGTATATATTTTACGTAGGATGTGTGAAGAAACCATCCATATGGAGTAATTTCTACGTAAAATTATCTCCGGATAATTTTACTTAAGAAAGCTCGCCGTAAGGATGATTATTTCGCATTCTTACATAAAATACTTACCTAAGGCATCATGGTAGATTTTCTTTTCATGTTTAGGATTGTCATATGATATTTTCATCATGGTAATGCCTATTTAGCATGTTTTTGATAGTTTTTTGTGCATATTAGGCTGTTTAGAGCATATAGGAGCATATAGGATTGAGTTATTCTTTTGATTCTTGTTATTTGCATAAGTTTTAGGTCATTATATGCATGTTTAGTATTCTGTCCAGATTTGATTTAGGTCTTCTAATGATGATTTGAGCATGAATATGAATGATTTGAGCTTAATAATTGCCTTATAGAAACATAGGGTGATTAATTGGTGATTTCTTGATGTTTCGGGATGATTTGCATGAGTGTTAGGTCATTATATGCATATTTAGTATTCTGTCCAGATTTGAATTAGGTCTTCTAATGATGATTTGAGCATGAATATGAATGGTTTGAGCTTAATAATTGCCCTATGGAATACATGGGGTGATTAATTGGTGTTTTCTCGATGTTTCGGGATAATTTGCATATGGTAAGTGGTTTATGGTAAGTTGTGTATGAATTGTTCTCTTCTCCCCCTCGGGTTATTGTCTTTACTTTGAATTAGAAGTCCTAAGTTTCCAACTCTCTCAAAATTTTGTTTTAATTAGAGTTCTATCTCTTTTAGAATTCTACTTTTCTTAAAATCCTTTTTGAACTAGAGTTCTATCTCTTTTAGAATTCTACTTTTCTAAAACTTCTTTTTTTTGGATAAGAGTTCTATCTCTTTTCAAATTCTATCTTTTCTCAAATTCCTTTTTTGGAAACTCTTCTTCTTTTTCAAACTCTTCTTTTCTTTTTATGGAAACTTAGGGTTTATAGTTCATTATAAAGGGAGTAACCCCTTCTCAATCAAACTACGTGGACTTTGATCCTTACATCTTTGTATGTAAGGTACGTAGGCGCTCATTTGATGTTCAAGTCCGCCCTAGGATACTAAGTATCCTAGGTTTTCTTTTTCTTTCTTTTCTTCTCTCTTTCTACCCATTTGTCCATCACATATATGCTAGTGGATAGGATGGACCCATGCTTATACATTTATCCATCACATATTTGTTAGTGGATAGGATGGATTTGTTTGCTTGTTCATTTATCCATCACATATTTGCTAGTGGATAGGATGGATTTGTTTGTTCATTCCCTCTATCTCTTACCTGCTTTCCATATCTCTCATACTTGTTCATGGATGTTTACATGCTTTATGGATGTTTATATGCTTTATGGATGTTTATGGATGAATGTGGATTATTTATGGATGACTCTTTGCATATGCATGGTGACTAATTAGGAAGTGATTGAAATAGCCCATATAAATTCAGAGACCCATTTTGGGGCGATGTGGGTGCCTATAGGATGTTTCCTAGAACCTTCCCACATCGTAACTTAGTCTCCGAATCCTCTCTTGTTTTGATAGACTTGTGTGAACCCACGAAAAAAGCGCGGAGCCCACAAGGGTTTGGCAAAATGATAATAGGGGTGAAAGACAACAAACAAAAAAGGAGTCGCCACCTCATTTTTTAGGGAAAAGAGGAAAACCGCAAAAATGTTTTATTTTCAAAACCACATGACTCCATTGAAGGAAAAGCAAAGTCTTTGAAACCAGAAAATTGGATTCGGGGGCTAAGTTACAACGTGGGAAGGTTTTGGACAAAAGCCCATAGGCACCCACATCGCCCGAGTTGGTCTCTTAATTTAATTAGGCTAACTTAAGATCTTTTCCACTCAAATATCATCATATATCATCACAAGGCAGCATGCATATCATATATTTCATCCAATCATCCATGCATAATCACTCAAACAAAACAGAAAAAAAAGAAAAAGAAAAGAAAAGAAAAGCCTAGGATACTTGGATCCTAGAACGGACTTGAGCCTCACGAAGAGCGCCTACGTACCATGCAGCGAAATACATGGATCAAAGTCCACGTAGTTCGAAAAGAATAGGGTTACAACCTAATACAAACCTATGGTAAAAACCCTAGGTTTTCTCATTTGAAAATACATTGATTTAATCCAAAACTGAAAACTTCCACAAGAGGAAAACTTTGATAAAAACCAGAATTTGTTATTGAAGGAAACCTTCGATAGTTATCATAAACTTGTATTAAGAAATAACCCTAGGAAGGAGAAGAGAAAAGAAAGAAAAGAAAGGTGAATTGGGGCACCTTCAAACCCTACTTACCTGAGCGCATAAGCTCCAATCATTAGCCATTTCAGACCATAGCAGCCCTATTTGCAATAGGACAAGCATTGTACCTGTTTGCACCCTTACAAGTGCACACAATCATGCAAAGAAAGCAAAATACTAATCTGGACAGAACCTTGACAAGGCCTAAAATCATCCATTAATCATGCAAACAACAAGAATAATGAATAACTAAGGACTCTAACTCAATCCTACATGCAATGACTCGACTAACATGCATAAAAACCTACTAAAGACACACTAACAAGCATAAGAGACTCCAATAATATCAATAAACATGATAACAAAGCACATTCTAACCAAAAAGACGATATTTCATGTAAAATATGAAAATAAGCCTCCCTACGGCGAGCTTTCTTAAGCGAAACTATCCTAGGATAATTTCACGTAAAAAAGTCGTTATGGGGAGGTGCAATCAGCATATCCTACGTAAAATATATACCCTAGAACACTATACAAGTGATTTCATGCTTAAACACATCACAGAAGACTCTCATGCAAAATCTCACTCAACGAAAAGGATAATTATCCTTAGAAAAGGATAATATCTCCAAAAACCATATAAAATATACTACATGAATGCAACCCTAGCATGATTCAACTATATACAGCATATATAGAATGACTATGATGAGCAACAACTCAAAAAGCTAAGCTAAGCATGCTGTATAAGACCTACGCGATTTCAGGGTTATCGAAACCCTAATCTCACAACAATGCATTAAAACCTATGAAACAACCCTAAGGCATGCTCAAATTATCATGAATATCATTCATATCATATATATTAACTAACAGGAACATCAACTCATGATAACAATCACAGCAACCTAAACATGTGAACTATGCATGATTTAAGAGGATAGAACGAATAAGACTATCAAATCCTTGGTAAACCAGGGATTATCAAGCATATAAAGCCATAAACTATCCTAAAATCATTCATATAACACCACATAAACATTGAATTCCATCCATAAGAAGAGCAATTGCATGTACCTTAATTATCCTAAAAGAAAAAGAAGAAAGAGAAGAAGGAGAAGCAGAAATTCATGTTCAGCATTAAAGAGACATGCTTACCTCTTGTAGACTCTTTCTTGTCTTCAAACCTCTTGTTTCTTTGCTTGCTTGGGGTTGAAGAGCCTCTTCTTGAAGTCCTTCTAGCTCTCCAAACTCGTAGCTCCCTCTCTCTCTAAGTGTAAAGTGCAATTAACCTCCCCCTATGTGCTGAATACCATGTCCTTTATATAGAGAACTGACCCCCTAAACCAATGGCTAGGATTAATTCATTAAATAATGATCCTAGGGCTATTAGAGACTCTCTTGGTGCTCAAACAACTCAAACCTACACACTCCTAGGCTCAGACAAGTTGTTTTGGCGGAGGAAACCGTCAAAAGAGGGAGAGAAGAGTCAGAATTTGACTTGAAAAAGGAGTCTCTCGGGTGACCATCTAGGCCTAGACGGTTAGCCGTCTGGGCTTGGACGGCTGACCGTCCAGCCCCGGACGGTTACCCGAGGCCCTCCTATTTCCGCTTCGGTTTTGACTTCTACTTGCTTCAGAAGTCCTAAAATCTTCAAATTAAGTCCGATTTTGACGAAATAAAAGCCAAAACGACCGTGTTTCGAAGGGGAACACATTTTTAAGCATTTTAGGACAAAAATCCTCAACCATGGGTGCATGGTTAGGTTTTACAAAGGTGGTTAACCATGGTGCTTCACTGTCGCTAAGCTGGGTTTGTACACGAGGTCGAACCGAATGCTTTCCCAATCGAAAATTGATCTTTCTAAACATGTTTAGGACATAAATAAAGCCCAATTAAAGTTAATGAGAGAAAATTGATTGGGTCTTATGATTCAATTTGAGCAAACCAAGAAAGGGTCTTTTAGCCAACCCGAACCATTACGAGCCGAATTGATCTTAAACCATTAATTCATGAAATTGAACCTATATATGGACTCTCTATAACCATATGAACTCGAGGGAATGACTCGGGATTCATTCCAAGGTCAAATGGAAAATATACGGCTTAAAAGACGATTATGCCCTTAAAGTCACAAAAGTTCTTATTGACTATCGAAATGAACTCCAAATCACTTCAAAATTCATACACATGATATTCAATGCTATAGAAACTCAATGCAAAAGACTAGACTCAAAAAGGACTCAAAATCCTACGTGAAATGATATGTCCTAGCTAAGGTGACAAAAATGGGGTGTGACAGAAGCCCCTCATTGGTGAACAAGTTTCACTTGCGAGCCAATGATAAAAGAACAACCCATTTTTGTTCGATGGATTAATCTCATTAATACCAACAAACTCAAATGGAACCAAAAGGATAGACTTTGTCATATCCAAGCATGCAACGATTTCATCGAAGCAAAGAATTGAATGCATACCAACATTCGTTGGTGCGCTCATGTAAATGCCTGCACTAATTGCATTAGTGATATAACAACACATTTTTCTTCATGGATTAATCTCATTAATACCAACAAACTCAAATGGAACCATAAGGATAGACTTCGTCATATCCAAGCATGCAACGATTTCATCGAAGCAAAGAATTGAATGCATTTCTATGCATGCCAACTTCGTTGGTGCGCTCATGCAAATGCCTTTACCATGCACTAATTGCATTAGTGATATCCACATGGTCTTCTCATGATGCAAAGCTAGTTGCACTAGTGCATCACAAGGTATCCTACCAATTTCATTGGTAATTCTCAAAACGAGTTATTTCATAACTCATAAGTCATTATTTTATGTGAATTATTGGTGAATTGAATGTCCATCAATTCAAAACCAAGTGCATTTCACGCCAGTCTCACTGGGGATAACAAAGGTAGTGAGTTATTTCATAACTCATGACTCATCATTTCATGTGAAATTATGATTTCATGCCACTTTCAGTGGAAACAACAAAGATATGGAGTTATTTCATAACTCTTGAATCATCATTTCATGTGAAATTATGCCACTTTCTGTGGGAGCAACAAAGACAAAGAGTTATTGCATAACTCATGAATCGTCATTTCAAGCGAAATTGTGATTATCACATGGTATGAGACCCAATTGCAAGCCAATTGATTCAAAATCAAGCTCATTTCTTATCATTTCATGTGAAATTATCCTTGTCACATGTAATGACAGTGCACTGGGAGTTATTCAACTCAAAATCAAGTTCATTTCATGTGAAATTGTCTTTATCACATGAAATAATAATGTATCGAGAGTCATTCAACTCAAAATCAAGTTCATTTCTTATCATTTCATGTGAAATTATCTTTATCACATGAAATGACATTGAATTGAGAGTTAATTGATTGAAAATCAAGCTTGTTTCATGTCATTTCATGTGAAATTATCTTTATCACATGATACAACATTGATTTTGAAAGTCAATTGATTGAAAAACAAAGTGCATTTCATGCCCTCTTCACAAAGATAGCAAGTTACTTCGTAACTAGCATAGCTCATGAATCATCATTTCATGTGAAGTTATCTTTATCACATGATTAGCAAGTCATTTCATGTGAAATTATCTTTATCACATGATATGATATTGTGAACCCCGGAAATTGGGCCCACGAGGGATTGAAAAGAAAGTGGGTTTGAAAAAGAAAAAGGAAAGGAGTCGCCACCTTATTTTTTAAAGGAAACAAGGAAAACCCTAAAAATCATGTTGTTTTAGGAAAACAATTTGAATGACTCCATAAAAAAAGGAAAGGCAAAAACCAATCTTTTGAAAACCAAAGAAATCGGGGATTCGGAGGCTAAGTTATGACATGGGAAGGTTCTAGGCAAAGCCTATAGGCACCCATGTCACCCTTTCGGTTTCTCAGTTCATTTGGGCTAAATTAAAGTCTTTCCATACAAAAATCAGCAAGTATATCATCACAAGAATTGCATGCATATCATATATTTCATTCATCCATCCATGCATAATAAGCAAATAAAAACAGAAAATAAAAAGAAGAAAACAAAACAAAACAAAAATAAACCTAGGATGCTTGGATCCTAGAACGGACTTGAGCCTCACGAAGAGCGCCTACGTACCATGCAACGAAATACATGGATCAAAGTCCACGTAGTTCGATTAGAATTAGGGTTAAGACCTAATATAAACCTATGGTTAAAACCCTAGGTTTCCTTATTTGATCAAAAGAGTTGAATATGATAGAAAGTTTGATTTTAGGAAAGAAATCCACAAGATGGAAACTTTAATAAAAACCAGAATTTTGTTGGTTAAGGAAACCTCTAATTAAACCATAGGATCATATTAAAAATTAACCCTAAATAGGGAGAAGAGAATGAGTTAAGAAGAAAGGTGAATTGGGGCACCTTCACACCCACTTACCTGAGCGCAATTAGCTCCAAGCATTTAGCCATTTCAAACATAAGCAGCCCTATTTGCCATGGGACAAATACCACACCTATTTGCACCCTTACAAGTGCTCAAAACCATGCAAAAACACTAACATGCAAATCTGGACAGAATAATATTATGGCCTAAAAATCATCCACTAAGCATGCTAACAGCAACACAACGAACAATAATAAGTCCTAACATATTCCTAGAACCATATCATGCATAAAAACCCTAAAACATACTAACATGCATGCAAAACTATCATGTTTACTCCATATGAAAAACATATACAGCAAACACGAAGAAAAACCAAATAAAAAAGTCTACTTTATCATGCTATATGAAAACAAACACGAAACAATGACTCTAAAACCCTAAACTCACAAATATGCTTAAAAACATACAAAACATACTTTAATCATGCTAAAACCAAACTAAACAGAAATTAAATTATGCATATTAACTAACTAAAGCAATATAACATGATGAAAATCCTAACTCTAACATACAATGACACTAATCCTAGCACAAGGACAAGCAGGAGCACAAGAATCATAACTATGCATTAAAAACCTAAAGGACAGCCCTAAAGCATGCTAAACAATAGATAAAAAATAGATATTCCATGTATATTAACTAGCTAGAGTGTTAATACATGATAAAAAAGTCACCTTTAACATGCAATAAGCCTAACCCATATGAGAACCTAGTTTAAGCTTGAATAGAGAAGGAGAATACCTTAGGAAGTGGCTCCCCTTGTGTTTGTAATTGTTCGTGGCTCCTCAGGTTTTTAGAGTGAATCAAACCAACACGAATCCTCCTCTTTGTCAAAGTGGTATCACAGCAAAGAGATCAAAACTCACTCAACTTTGAAAAGAAATAGAAAACAAAAAGAGAACAAGAGAAAAGAAAAAGTGATTCTCGTCACTTTGCAGCAGCAGCAACTTCAATCGCGTTTTTGGGTATGAAAACGTTGGATTTGGACAAAGCTTGTGAAATACAAAGTTGTAGAGAATTGAATTATCTTTCTAACAAGACCAATTTCATCAAATTCTGACTTCGGATGAAAACGTTATGATTAAAATACGACTGCTGGTTTTCAGAAAATCTGCTGCTGAATTATGACGAATTTCACTCCCTCCAAACCCTCTTCTCTTCTCCTTTGTTTAAAGACATTAAGAGAGTATTTATAGCTGAAATCTGGAGTTTCCCTTTCCTTCCTGGACTAGGTTTCCTTGGAGAATAATCAAAAGGTATTTTATAATGATAAAAGACTTCTAATCTGAATAGGAAAAGGAAATTGTCTTTTATAAAAATTGGGAGACTGACCGCTAACACGCATGCACATGTATCGTATGTGCGTACACACACTCATCACATACGTACACGTGTTAGTGTCATGATAAAAATGGCTAATTTAATAAAATAATTTTCTTTTCATTTTAACCAAAAATCTCATGCTGTGATTCGCACTAATTCTTCAAGGATAATCCGTAAATAACCACACTAAACTCATCATCAGGGCCACGGGACTTAAGATGACAACCGGTACAAAATGATGACTAATGAAAGTCAATTTGAAAAGATTTGGTTGGTAATTGTGAGTCAATTAGAGCTAACCCAAGGAAGGGTCAATTAACCAACTTGAACCACATCGAGCCATTTTAATCCCGAGCCATTGACTTACCAAATTGACACTAAAAATACCTCTTATGCATCCATATGAACTCCAATTGACAATTTGGAGATCATTCCAAGGTCAAATGAAAAGTTTGGGACTTAAAAGACGATTATGCCCCTCAAGTCACAAAAGCTCTTATTATCCCTCAAGATCAACTCCAATTTGAACCAAAATTCATATCCATTGTCCTTGTGACTCTAGAAAACTAATGCAAGTGACTAGACTCAAAAACAAAACAAAAACATGCATGAAATGATGAGCCCTAGTAAGGTGGTGCAAAAATGGGGTGTGACAGATATCACTATCATCTCCTAGAGAATTGAATTCCAAGACTTGCAAGTCAATCAATTCAACACCAAACTCATTTCATGAGAAAGCCATTTATCATGGCTATTACAATTCCTCGTTATGCGGGCAAATACAACCACCCAAGATTCAAAAATTTCATTGAAACTTAATAAACTTGAGGGGTATATTCATCCCATAACTCAAGGATTGCATAAGAAGTCAATTTGGAGAAGTTTAGAGGTCGCAAGCGCGTGAGACGGGGCAAACGGGCAAAGCGGGCTAGGGTGACCATCTGCCCTCAGATGGTCAACCGTCCAGGGCAAGACGGCTGACCGTCTAGGGTGGGACGGTTACCCGAGCCCACCACAAAAAAAATTCTGGGTTTTTAAACCCATGTTAGCCCACTCATTCTCACATTCTTCCAACCCGAAAATTGGAGAGTTTCTCTCTCTAAACCCTCATTCCATCTTCTCCAACTCTCATTCTCTCATTCCTATTTCAAAAACATTCAGTCCAAACATCAAATGCACATTAAACAACAACAAATCAAGCCCATTTAGCAATCAAAACAACCAATTCACATCATCTTGTGAAATCAAACCAAATCAAACCCATTTTTCACAAACCCAACTCCATCATCAAGGATGTCATCAAGCAAGGACTCAAGCACCAAGTATCCATTCTATGGGGTCAAAAGCACATACAAGGCACGACTCTATGATGCTCCACAAGCTAGGGTGTTGCTTGAACCCGACAAACATCTCTCATTCATCCATTCCCAACAAGAAGTAAGTTTACCCAACTTAACACTTTTTTTTTGAATCTTTCGATTCTTTTGATGAAATTGCATTCCCTTCTACTTCTTTTGAATACCCCTTGGGTTGTTGAGTGATATCCCTTGATTTGGCAAGGATTGAACACACAAATTCTCTTCATTTGAAAGCTTGAAAAATGGCACCCGCCAAGTGTTCGATAAAATGTCCAAGTGAAATAAAGATGTTCAATCTTTACCAAATCAATGTATATCAACAAGTAAACACTCTAGTGAGTAATATGCTATGATTTAGCAAGGATTGACCATACAAAATTCTTTTGTTTCAATGCTTGGGAGGTGTCACCTACCAAGTGTTCGATAAAATGCCCAAGTGATAAAAAAGTGTTCAATCCTTGCCAAATTAAGGCACATGAACAAGTAAACTCATAAACATCCATTAGCAATTCATTTCATGAATAAAAACAACTTTTTGACATCTTTTAGAAAACAATTTGAAACCAACTGCTAGTGTAAGCTTATCATTTCCATGTTCTTTCAACTAACTCTCAAGGTATTTTCAATGGCTATAGCCCAACTTTCAGGACATGCGCACTCGGTCCTCTATCAAAGGACTCATTGAATGGTGGTGGAACATGGAGAACTTCTAACCCATTACCAAGGGCTATGTCGAAAAGGCCGGTTTTGGTCCATTCCTAGATTCTCTATGGAATGACCAATGTGATAGGCAAGCTTTGCTAGCCTTTTCTGAGCTATGGTGGGACACCACCAATACATTCCACTTTGGCTTTGGGGAGATGACACTAACCCCCAAGGACTTCACCATGATCATTGGCTTAAGCATTAAAGGCAAAAGCTTGGAATTCTATGAGGAGGCTCACACGGATGAGGATTATCTCCTAGCTTACCTTGGGATGGAAATCGAGGTAATCAAGAAAGCAATGCGACGCACTTGGCTTTTCAACAAGTTTGCCAAACAAAGGGAGAGCGAGGGTGCAAGCCCTGATTGCATTACAAGGGCATTCCTTCTGTACATGATCTCATGCACATTCTTTGCCGGAACGGGCGACCTAGCCCCTTTGGGTCTTCTTGCAAGCATGGAGGATGTTGACAAGATCAGGAAGTTCAACTGGGAAGGGGCGGCTCTAGCCACCATGTATCGTACAATCTGTGATATGTCACGCGGTGTGACCAAGGACTTCGGCGGGATGCCCTTTGTTTGGGAGGTAATGCTACTTCCCTTTCATTTATTTTTATTTTTTTCTTATATTATCTTTTCTTCTTGACTCTTTTCTTAACTTTTGACAGGTTTGGTGCTATGAGTACCTCAACCTATGTCGCCCATCCCTTACTGAGGAAACCATTGAATGGCCTACCCGCAAGAATTACTCTCCTAGTTATGTGTCCATCCGGGCGGCGAATCGTCATGATTACGCCTTTGCTAGAGCTCACCTAGCAAGCCTCACTGCTGATATGGTGAAATTCTTTCCCCATTCTTTTCCTTTTCCTTTTACTCCCAATTTCTCATTTTGGACTTTTGAACAGATTGAATGGAATCCATGGAAGATATGGGTACCAATGCTTGTTGGGAATCATACAAGAGGGAAGAATAGAAGTGCGGAATATAAAAATTTTCCCTTTGATTCCACAGCCCATGAATCTAACTATGCATATACAAAATCAAACCCTAACTATGAAGAGGGTTAGAACACTTACAGAATTTTTGTCTTCTCCTTTTTGCTCCAAGCTTTGATTCCGGACAGCGGTGAATGAGTAGCCCAAGTGTGCTGCCTCCAATGGTATCCACACCTAGCTAGAGCTTCAAGTCCTTTCCACCTTTTCCTTCTTGTTGCTAGTGTAGGAGAAGAGAGGAGAGAGAGAGGGGGAGGCTGGAAATTCTGGCCAGCCCCTTGGGGATTCCAACTTGTGATGATGTCACACATCATAGTGTGACTCATATAGTCCACACTAAGGGGGCCGGCCCTAGGGGGAAACCCTATTAGGGTGTGATGCAAATTCTCTAAATTGCACAATAACCCCTATAAATTATATCAAATATAAATAGGCCTCAAAGAACTATTCTTTATGCACTCATACCCTTTCTCTCATAGACTTTAAAGCTCATCTTGCATGATCAGTGTGTGACCCATTGGGTTCACATCATCAAGTAGTAGGAATAGTACGAGGTGTGCACAATGGAACTCTTTCCATTTAGGGTCTGATTGGAACTCCTTCCATTCCCCTAATTGATTATAACTCACTTATATCAATTAGGGCTTCTACTAACCATGAATAACACCTAGCATATGGTTCATGGTGTTGTCCTTAATGAAGTGAATAAGATCTAACATAGAACCCTTCTGTTATAGTTTGTAGGTTACAATTGCATCCTTCCATTTACACAATGTCTCCAATTGAACTAATAGGACATGGAAGTCTGTCAAGTCCCTAGTTCAATTACTTTATACTCATTCATAAATATCAACTCAATGATGAACTTATGGAAACTCCTTTCCATATTCACACTGCCATGGCCATGGATTGAATGAGTTATATTATGAATGATATATAAGACATTCTCTTTCTTTTTCCTGAGAGTAATGGATTCCTTGTCGATCACTCATATGCCTTCATACATATAGCAATAGGGCCAATGAACACCTTTACAGAGCCATGAATAGAATCTGCACTTAGTGTTATCAAACTTCTAAAGCTACATGCATAAGGTAACTATGGTGTCTCAGGTCTAAGGATTACTTGTACCACTATAACATTGAGAAACTGATTGACAGGCAGGTTAAAACTCCATTCAGTTTATCTCAAATCTTTGGTCACATTCAGTGTACCTATTCTATTAACAGGCACCCACCTGTTGGTTGTAGTGTCTCCACATAAATAGCTTGAGACCAGCTATCCTCCTATAGAGTCAACCTAACAAGTGCTAGTCCTATGGTTCATTACTGTCCATCATAGTGAACCTTCAACTAGGAATGATTTAGGAGTTTAGTACAAAGATATATTTACAGTCTCATAATTACAACTCTTTGTAATTCAATATTCTCAACTCTAACTCCTTGGACATATTACGTAAATATAAATGATGCATACAAACATAATAGAATAAGCCCTTTTATTAAATCAATAATAAATGTGACATACATAACTGAAATAAAATGATTGTTCCTTTATCCCTAAACAATCATCTCTATGATTGGCTCTAGGGCATAACTCTAACAATCTCCCACTTGCACTATAGCCAATCCACAATGTATCTAATACCCATTTCCTTTCTGTGGTGATCCAACTGCTCTTGGGTCATAGCTTTAGTGAAGGGATCTGCTACATTTTCTGTTGTGTGAATCTTCTGTATGCTAATATCACCTCTTCCAATGATCTCTCTAATCACATGGAATCGACGCTCAATGTGTTTGGACTTTTGATGAGACCGTGGTTCCTTAGCTTAAGCAATAGCCCCGTTGTTGTCACAAAACAATGGCAAGGGCTTCTCAATGGCAGGAACTACTCCCAGTTCAGTAATGAACTTCTTTATCCAAACAGCTTCCTTTGCAGCCTCTGATGCAGCAATGTACTCAGCCTCTGTAGTGGAGTCCGCTGTAACATCCTGTTTACAGCTCCTCCAACTTACAGCTCCACCATTCAAGGTGAAAACATACCCCGATGTTGATTTCCTATTGTCACACCCCATTTTTGCACCACCTTACTAGGGCTCATCATTTCATGCATATTTTTGTTTTGTTTTTGAGTCTAGTCACTTGCATTAGGTTTCTAGGGTCACAAGGACAATGGGTATGAATTTTGGTTCAATTTGGAGTTGATCTTGAGGGATAATAAGAGCTTTTGTGACTTGAGGGGCATAATTGTCTTTTAAGTCCCAAACTTTTCATTTGACCTTGAAATAATCTCCAAATTGTCAATTGAAGTTCATATGGATGCATAAGAGGTATTTCTAGTGTCAATTTGATAAATCAATGGCTTGGGATTAAAATGGCTCGATGTAGTTCAAGATTGGTTAATTGACCCTTCTTTGGGTTAGCTCTAATTGACTCACAATTACCAACCTAATCTTTTCAAATTGACTTTCATTAGTCATCATTTTACCTCCAAAAGTGTTTTATGAAGTTCAATTTTGATATGGAAAGTGTTTGGTTTGACCCTATGTGCATGCCTATGCTTAGCAAAGGTAGAGCATAGTGGTTAACCGCCTTGTTCAAACCTAACCATGCCCCCATGGTTAGTGGTTTTCACCCTAAAATGTTCAAAAACATATTCCTCATCGAAACACGGTCGTTTTGGCTTTTGTTTCATCAAAATTGGAGTTAATTTGCCCCCTGAAACACTTCTAGAAGGGAAGGGAGACAAAATAGGAGAAAAATCAGAAGTGGGCTCGGGTGACCACCCAAGCCTGGGCGGCTAGCCGCCTGGGCCCAGGTGGCTAGCCACCCAGCCTTGGGTGGTCACCCGAGGCCACTTTCCTATTTGATTTGTGTTTCCTTGCTAAAGCGAATTCCTCCCTATTTTGACGTACAAGGGCTCTTTTGGACGAGTTTCCTTCTAATTTTTGGTAACTTCTGAGTTACTTAAGCCCCAAGGGGGTCTCTAATAGCCCTTGGATTAATTTTTAGGGTTTTAATCCCAGCCATTGGTTAATCCTAATTGAAGTCTATAAATACCCCCCTATGCTTCAGCACAAGGGGAGCCACTTTATGCATTAATACTTGAGTGTTTGAGAGAGAATAAGAGAGAGAGACTTGGAGGAGAGCTAGAGGACCTGTTGTAGCCTTGAAGAACATTGATTGAAGTCATCCATAAGAGCAAGGGAGAGTCTCTACAGCAGCAAGGAAGGCTCTTCTTAAGGTATTCCTCCCTTTTTGTTTATGCTGAATATGGGTTAGGCTTATTGCATGTCAAAGGTAACTTTTTTATCATGTATTAACACTCTAGCTAGTTAATATACATGGAATATCTATTGTTTATCTATTGTTCAGCATGCTTTAGGGCTGTCCTATGTGTTTTTTATGCATAGTTATGGTTCTCGTGCTCCTGTTGCCCTTGTGCTAGGATTGGTGTCATTGCATGTTAGAGTTAGGATTTTCATCATGTTATGTTGCTTTAGTTAGTTAACATGCATGATTTAATTTCTGTTTAGTTTGGTTTTAGCATGACTAAAGTATGTTTTGTATGTCTTTAAGCATATTTGTGAGTTTAGGGTTTCAGAGTCATTGTTTTATGTTAGTATTCATATAGCATGATAAAGTAGACTTTTTTATTGGTTTTTCTTCGTGTTTACTGTATATGTCTTGCATATAGAGTAAATATGATGTTTTTGCATGCATGTTAGTATATTCTAGGGTTTTTATGCATAATATGGTTCTAGGAATATGTTAGGACTTATTATTGTTCGCTGTTTTTGCTGTTAGCATGTTTAGTGGATGATTTTAGGCCTTAGTATTATTCTGTCCAGATTTGCATGTTAGTGTTTTTGCATGGTTTTGAGCACTTGTAAGGGTGCAAATAGGTGTGGTATTTGTCCTATGGCAAATAGGGCTGCTCATGTCTGAAATGGCTAATGCTTGGAGTAATTGCGCTCAGGTAAGTGGGTGTGAAGGTGCCCTAATTCACCTCTCTTCCTTATCCTTCCTCTTCTCCCTCTTTAGGGTTAATTTTTAATATGATCCAATGGTTTAATTAGAGGTTTCCTTCACAAATAAAATTCTAGTTTTTATTAAAGTTTCCATTTTGTGGAGTTCTTTCTAAAATCAAACTTTCTATCAAATTTAACTCTTTTGATCAAATAAGGAAACCTAGGGTTTTAACCATAGGTTTGTATTAAGTCTTAACCCTAGTTCTAATCGAACTACGTGGACTTTGATCCATGTATTTCGTTGCATGGTACGTAGGCGCTCTTCGTGAGGCTCAAGTCCGTTCTAGGATCCAAGCATCCTAGGTTTATTTATGTTTTCTTTTCTTCTTTTTATTTTATGTTTTTATGTGCTTATTATGCATGGATGAATGAATGAAATATATGATATGCATGCAATTCTTGTGATGATATACTTGCTGATTTTTGTATGGAAAAGATCTTGATTTAGCCCAAATGAACTGAGAGACCGAAAGGGTGACATGGGTGCCTATAGGCTTTGCCTAGAACCTTCCCATGTCATAACTTAGCCTCCGAATCCCCGATTTCTTTGGTTTCCAAAAGATTGGTTTTTGCCTTTCCTTTTTTATGGAGTCATTCAAATTGTTTTCCTAAAACAAAAACTATTTTTAGGGTTTTCCTTATTTCCTTTAAAAAATAAGGTGGCGACTCCTTTTTCTCTTTCAACCCCCATCTGATCTCTTTCGCCAATCCCTCGTGGGCCCAATTTCCGGGGTTCACACCTATCATCATCGTCAGATTGAAAATCTGAATTCGTATAACCAACCATTTCTAAATTTCTTCCTCCATAGACAAGGAATAGTTCCTTAGTTCTTCTTAAGTACTTAAGGACAGCCTTGACTGCTTCCCAGTGTTTCACACCTGGGTCTGCCTGATATCTGCTTGTAACACTTACACCAAAAGCGATATCTGGTCTTGTACACAACATGGCATACATTAGACTCCCTACTGCAGAAGCATAGGGAATCGTCCTCATGTACGCAATCTCCTCTGGAGTTTTAGGTGCCATGTTTTTAGACAACTTGATTCCATGCCTAACAGGAATTAGACCTCTTTTGGAATCTTCTAAATTGAACCTTTTCAATATTTTGTCTATGTACAATGATTGGGAGAGACCTAGCATCCTTTTAGATCTATCTCTATAGACCTTTATTCCCAGAATATAGGATGCTTCTCCCAAATATTTCATGGAGAAATTCTGTGAAAGCCACTCTTTCACTTTTGATAACGTTTCTACTTTATTCCCGATAAGTAGAATGTCATCAACATATAGGACCAGGAAGGTAATCGCACTCCCACTAACTTTCTTGTACACACATGGTTCATCCATATTCTGTAGGAAACCAAACGATTTGATTGCCTCATCGAATCGGATGTTCCAGCTTCTAGAAGCTTGTTTGAGTCCATAAATGGACCGCTGTAGCTTGCACACTTTGTGGTCCTCACCACTGGATGTAAAACCCTCAGGTTGCTGCATATGAAGGTCTTCCTCAATGTTTCCATTAAGGAAAGCGGTCTTTACATCCATTTGCCATATCTCATAATCATAGTGCGCAGCTATAGCTAACAAGATCCTAATGGACTTAAGCATAGCCACTGGCGAGAAGGTTTCCTCATAGTCAATACCATGTCTTTGTCGGTAACCTTTTGCCACTAGCCTAGCCTTGTAGGTCTCTACCTTTCCATCTGAGCCTATCTTCCTTTTGAAGATCCATTTGCAGCCAATAGGTACTATACCTTCTGGTGGATCAACTAAAGTCCAGACTTTGTTGGAATACATCGAGTCCATTTCAGATTTCATAGCTTCCAGCCATTTGTTCGAATCAATATCCGAAATCGCCTGTCCGTAAGTAGTAGGGTCATCTGGGTGTTCTCTATCACCAAGGAACAATTCCTCTGCATTATGGTTGAGAAATCCATATCTCTCAGGTGCAACAGATACCCTACTCGATCTACGGAGAGGTTGTGGTACATTAGTGGGTTCTGTCTCATCAGGGACAGGGGTGGGATCACTGTCGGTTTGTGTCTCATCAGACAATTCTTTGAGTTCTATTTTCCTGTTATTGCCTCCTTCTTGAATAAACTCTTTTTCAAGAAAGACTGCAAACTTACTAACAAACACCTTTTGTTCATCAGGATAATAGAAATAATATCCTAAACTCTCTTTAGGATATCCCACAAACCTACATTTAATTGATCTTGATTCTAACTTGGTTGCATCATGTGTCTTTACATATGCAGTGCAACCCCATACCTTAATATGTTTAAGGCTTGGTGCTCTCCCTTTCCATATCTCATACTGTGTCTTAGGGACAGATTTGGTTGGGACTCTGTTCAACAAGTACGCGGTAGTTTCCAGGGCATGTCCCCAGAAGGACAATGGTAAATCAGTGTAACTCATCATGGACCTAACCATATCCAATAAGGTTCTATTCCTCCTTTCTGACACACCATTAAGCTGTGGTGTTCCAGGAGGTGTCCATTGAGATAGAATGCCCGCTTGAACAAGATGATCTAAAAACTCACTAGTTAAATATTCTCCTCCTCGATCCGATCGAAGAGCTTTAATACTTTTACTAGTTTGTTTCTCTACTTCATATCTGAATTCTTTGAACTTTTCAAATGCTTCAGATTTGTACTTCATTAAGTACACATACCCATACCTAGAATAATCATCGGTAAAGGTTATAAAGTAAGAGAAACCTCCACGAGCATGTATGCTCATAGGACCACATACATCACTATGTATCAATCCTAATATGTCTGCAGCTCTCTCACCATGACCGGTGAAAGGTGACTTGGTCATTTTACCTAGTAAACAGGATTCACAAGTTGGAAAGGGCATAGAAACCAATGGACCCAATTGTCCATCCTTACACATCTTGTAAATCCTATTCTCACTGATATGACCTAGTCTCAAGTGCCAGTTATATGCGGAGTTTTCTTCATCTCTTGTTCTTTTGGGTTTGTCTGCATTCAATTTAGAACTATCATGCTCTATGCAATTCACATTTGCAATAAAGTTTAGAAAATAAAGGCCATTCACATAAACTCCAGAAGTAATGAACTCTTCATTTTTAAATAAAGAACATTTATTCTCCTCAAAAACAAACCTAAATCCTTGTTTAGATAATACTGAAATAGAAATAATGTTTCTTATAACTTCTGGAATATAAAGACAGCCTGATAATTCTAAACTACTCCCACTAGGCAAAGTCAAGCAGCAAGTCCCCACGGCTAATGCAGCAACGTTTGCTCCATTTCCCACTCGTAGGGTTACTTCTCCTTTACTCAGCCTTCTGCTTCCCACTAGGTCCTGCATGGAATTACAAATATGAGAACTCGCACCAGAATCTAGTACCCAAGTGGAAGCAGAGCTAACACTCATGTTAGTCTCAAGTAAAAGAGCATAATCCATACCTTCCGAAGGTTGGTTCTTCAGAGTATCTAGATACTCTTGGCAGTTACGTTTCCAATGCCCATCTTTACCGCAGTAAAAACAGATCCCTTTACCTTTCCTCTTCCTTTGGGTACTCTTACCCTTTCTTATTCCCTTGCCTTTAGGCTTGAGCATAGAATTGGAAGCAGGAACTTCAACCCATTCATCACATTCAAGCAAGAACTCTTTGCCATACAACTCTTGTATGTGGACAAATATCTCGGGTGCACTTCCCATGGACTCGTATTGCTTCTTAAGCTCAGGACTTAGAGACACCATCATATAGCATCTCGTCATAAGATCATCATCCATGCGCTTCTGATAAGCGTCTTTCTCTTGCCGAGTTGCAGCCTCAGTAGGAGCATTGGGAAGTGGACTTTGAAGTGCATAGGTAATATTTTCAAAATTCAAAACGATTTTTAAATTCCTTAACCAATCAAGATAATTAGGTCCAGTTAAACGGTTGGTTTCCAAAATGTTGGATAACGGGTTGCGGTGAGCCATTACGGTGATCTACATACAGAAAATTAAACATAAAATTAGATTTCATTTTTAATCCATAATGATCAGGTCTTTAATCATATGGTACCTCCCACTATTTTATCAAATTCCATACACCCTCTAATGGAATTCGGGAATCTCATTCCTAATGGGGATTGGGGTCCCACTGTGACCTAGAAGCCTCACATGTTAGTTTCTTGACTTCTAACCCACAGTAAGAAGACAACTCTTTGTCTATTGCTTCATAAGCAAATTCCAATCGTTTTGCCTCTAGGGTACATACTCCTCATATGTTAGTTTCTTGGAATACTTCCCTAGTTAAGTTAAGCCCATCATTCACACAGGTATGTTTCACCAAATATATACCTCACATGTTAGTTTCTTGGTATATACCAGCTTAGGCACCCCATGATATCTACATATGTGATAGTTTCAAGTAATGTCTTTAATATGGGTAGCTCCTACATGTCTGCAGCCAGGTACCCACATTAAGGGACGTTAGATGATCCTATAATGATGGAAGGCAATGAAGAATCCATTCCCTAATGTATTCTCCATTTCCAACTTAATAATAAAATAGAGGGGTTTTTAAGGGTCTCATCAAATTAACATACATCTCATGCATATAAATAAAAAATTGAACAGCATAAAATAATAATAATCCACTTATCGATATTATGTTGGGAATCTAACTAGGAGGAAAACTACAAAGGGCGGAATTAAAATTTTCCTACGATTCCCAAACCCATGAATCCGATTATGCATAATACAAAAACATAAACCCTAACTACCAAGAGAGTTGGGATTACTTACAGTTGATTAATGTCTTCTCCTTTATGCTCCAAGCTTTGTCTTCTCCTTTTTGCTCCAAGCTTTGTCTCCGGACAGCGGTGAATGAGCAGCCCAAGTGTGCTGCCTCCAACGGTATCCACACCTAGCTTGAACTTGAAGTCCTTTCCTTCTTCTTCCTTGTTGTTGCTAGAGGTGGAGAAGAAAGAGAGAGAGAGAGGGAGAGCTGTAATTTTCAGCCAGCCCTTGGGGAGGAGTGATTGTGATGATGTCATCACCTTATAGTAGGCATTATATAGCCCACTAATAGGGCCGGCCAAGGGGGGATTCCAAACCCTAATCTAATTTGTGTAATTACTCTTAATTACACAATTAGCCCACTAGTTTGCATCAAATACAAATTAGCCCCTTAAAGAACTTTTCTTTAATCACTTATACCCTTTCTCTCATAGACAATCAAGCTCTCTTAGCATGATCAGTGTGTGACCCATTGGGTTCACATCATCAAGTAGTAGGAACAGCACAAGTTGTGCACAATGGAACACTTTCCATTAAGGGTCTAATTGAAACTCCTTTCAATTCCCTAATTGATTATAACTCATTTATATCAATTAGGGCTTCTACTAACCATGAGTAACACCTAGCATATGGCTCATGGTGTGGTCCTTAATGAGGTGAATAGTCATTTACAAAGAACCCTTCTGTTATAGTTTACAGGTTACAATTCCATCCTTCCATCAACACAATGTCTCCAATTGAACTAATAGGACATGGAAGTCTGTCAAGTCCCTAATTCAATTACTTTATACTCATTCATTAATATCAACTCAATGATGAACTTATGGAAACTCCTTTCCATAGTCATTCTACCATGGGCCCATGGATTTAATAAGTTATATTCAATGAATGCTGTATGAGACATTCACTCTCTTTTTCCTGAGAGTGATGGATTCCTTATTAATCACTCACATGCCTTCACACACATAGCAGTAGGGCCAATGAACACCCTTACAAACCCCTGAATAGGATCTTCACTTAGTGTTATCAAACTTCTAAAGTTACATGTATAAGACAACCATGGTGTCTCAGGTCTAAGGATTACTTGTACCACTATAACAATGAGAAACTGATTGACAGGCAGGTTAAAACTCCATTCAGTTTATCCCATATCTTTGGTCACATTCAGTGTACCTATTCTTATAATAGGCACCCACTTGTTGGTTGTAGTGTCTCCACACAAATAGTTTGAGACTAGCTATCCTCCTATAGAGTCAACCTAACAAGTGCTAGTCCTATGGGTCATTACTGTCCATCATAGTGAACCTTCAACTAGGAATGATTTAGGAGTTTAGTACAGAGATATATTTACAGTCTCAAAATTACAACGGTTTGTAATTTCATATTCTCAACTCTAACTCCATGGACATATTATGTAAATATAAATGATGCATATAAACATAATAGAATAAGCCCTTTTATTAAATCAATAATAAATGTGACATATATAAATGAAATCAATTGATTGTTCCTAATCCCTAAACAATCATCTCCATGATTGGCTCTAGGGCATAATCCTAACAATCTCCCACTTGCACTATAGCCAATCCACCATGTATCTCATACTCATATCCTGTCGGTGGTGATCCAACACACTTGGGTCATAGCTCTAGTAAAGGTGTCTTCTTTAATCTCTGTTCTTTTAAACTTTTATATGTATATGTCATCTCTTCCAATGATCTCTCTAATCACTTGGAATTGCCGCTTAAAGTTTGGACTTTTGATGAGACCGTGGATCCTTGTCTTGAGCACTAGCCTTATTGTTGTCACAAAAACAATAGTAAAGGCTTCTCAATGTCAGGAACCACTCCTAGTTCTACAATGAACTTACTCATCCAAACATGCAACAATGCACTCAAATTTGTAGCTCCACCATTTAAGGTGAGAACATACCTCGATGTTGATCTACTATCATCATCGTCAGATTGAAAATCTGAATCCGTTCTACCAACCATTTCAAGTTTCTTTCTCCATAGGCAAGGCATAGGTCCTTTAGTTCTTCTCAAGAACTTAAGGATAGCCTTGACTGCTTCCCAGTGTTCCTTATCTGGGTCTGCCTGATATCTGCTCGTAACATTTACAGCAAAACTGATATCTGGTCTTTTAGTTATAGACAACTTGATTCCATGTCTGACAGGAATTAGACCTCCTTTTGGAATCATGCATTTTGAACTCTTTCAAAATCTTGTCTATGTACTTCAATTGGGAGAGACTTAGCATCCTTTAAGATCTATCTCTATATACCTCTATTCCTAGAATATAGGATGCTTCTTCCAAATCTTTTATGGAGAAACTTTGTGAAAAACTAATTTTTCATTGTTGACAACGTCTCTACATTATTCCCTAATAAGTAGAACGTCATTCACTTATAGGACCAAAATATGATCGCACTCCCACTAACCCTTTGTACAATCATGGTACAATAATGGGTTCTGTCTCAACAAGGACAGGGGTTGCATCAATGTCGGTTTGTGTCTCATTAGACAACTCTTTGAGTTTTGTTTTCCTGTTGTTGCTGCCTTCTTGAATAAACTCTTTTTCAAGAAAGATTGCAAACATACAAACAAAACACCTTTTGTTCATCAGGATATTAGACTTAGTATCCTAAACTCTATTTAGGATAATCCACAAACCTACGTTCAAGTTATCTTGATTTCCAATTTGGTTACATCATGTGTCTCTACATATGCAGTGCAACCCCCATACCTTAACATGCTTAAGGTTTGGTGCTTCCCTTTCCATATCTCATATAGGTCTTAAGGGACAGCCTTGGTTTGAACTCTGTTTCACAGGTACGTGGCAATTTCTAGGGCATATCCTAACAAGGATAATATTAGGTCGTTGTAACTTATCATGGATCGGACCATATCCAATAAGGTCCTCTTCCTCCTTTTTGACACACCATTAAGTTATGGTGTTCCAAGAGGTGCCCATTGTGATTGAATGCCCATTTGAACAAGTTGATCTAAAAATTAACCGGTTAAATATTCGCCTCCCTGATCTAATCGAAGAGCTTTAATACTTTTACTGGTTTGTTTCTCTACTTCATATCTGAATTCTTTGAACCTTTCAAATGTTTCAGATTTGTACTTCATTAAGTATACACACCCAAACCTAGACTGAATCATCGGTAAAGGTTGTAAAGTTAGAGAAACTTCTACATACATCACTATGTATATCTTGTTCTCTTAGGTTTATTAGCATTCAATTTAGAACTATCATGCTCCATTGCAATTCATATTTGCAATAAAGTTTAGAAAATAAAGGCCATCCATATAAACTCCAGAAGTAATGAACTCTTCATTTAATAGAAAACATTTATTAAATCAAACTAAAACCTCGTTTAGATAAAACTGAAATAAAATTAATGTTTCTAATAACTTATGGAATGTAAAGATAGCTAACTATTATTTCTAAACTACTCCATTAGGTAGAGTCAAGCAACAAGCCCCACAGCTAATGCAGCAACGTTTTGCTCCATTCCCCACTTGTAGGATTGATCTGCCTTTACTCTGCCTTCTGCTTCCCACTAGATTCTGCATGGAATTCAAAATTCACATCAGAATTAAGTATCCAAGTGAAAGCAGAACTAACATTTAGTTTAGAGCATGATCCATACCTTCCAAAGGTTGGTTCTTTAGAGTATCCAGATACTCCCGGCAGTTACGTTTCTAGTGCCCATCTTTGCCGTAGTGAAAATAGGTTCTTTTGGCTTTGTTGTTACCTTTCTTCTTCCTTCGGGTACTCTTGCCCTTGCCTATGCCCTTGCCCTTGGGCTTAAGCTTAGACTTGGAAGTAGCATCTTCATTAAATTCAAGCAAGAATTCTTTCCCATACAATTCTTGTATGTTGATAAAAATCTCGTAAGCACTTCCCATGGACTCATGTTGCTTCTTAAGCTCGAGACTCATAAATACCATCATATAGCACCTTGCCATGAGATCGTCGTCCATGCGCTTCTGGTAAGTGTCTTTCTCTTGCTGAGTTGTAGCCTTAGCAGGAGCAATGGAAAGTGGATTATGAAGTGCATAGGTAAGATTCTTGGAATCCTAAACAATTTTTAGATTCCTAAGCCAATCAAGACAATTTGGTCCAGTCAAACGGTTGATGTCCAATATTTTGGATAACGGGTTGAGGTGAGCCATTTCTATGAACTACATATAAAAATTAAATAGAGAATTAGATTTCATTTTTAATCCATAATGATCGGGTCTTTAATCATATGGTACCTCCCACTATTTTATCAAATTCCATACACCCTCTAATGGAATTCGGGAATCTTATTCCTAATGGGGATTGGGGTCCCACTATGACCTAGAAGCCTCACATGTTAGTTTCTTGACTTCTAACCCACAGTAAGAAGACAACTCTTTGTCTATTGCTTCATAAGCAAGTTCCAATCATTTTGCCTCTAGGGTACATACTCCTCACATGTTAGTTTCTTGGAATACTTCCCTAGTTAAGTTAAGCCCATCATTCACACAGGTATGTTTCACCAAATATATACCTCACATGTTAGTTTCTTGGTATATACCAGCTTAGGCACCCCATGATATCTACATATGTGATAGTTTCAAGTAATGTCTTTAATATGGGTAGCTCCTACATGTCTGCAGCCAGGTACCCACATTAAGGGACGTTAGATGAGCCTATAATGATGGAAGGCAATGAAGAATCCATTCGCTAATGTATTCTCCATTTCCAACTTAATATTAAAATAGAGGGGTTTTAAGGGTCTCATCAAAATAACTAATCTAACATACATCTCATGCATTTAAATAAGAAATATATAACAACATTATATATATGTAATCCACTTATCGATATTAGTCCCTATAAGGTGACATATAACGATCTTTGGATTTGGAGCTATCTCTATTAATCTCATTAAAAGCTCCCACTATGATGATTATGGACTTTAAGAGGATTCAATCCAAGCCAATGAATTGAATCCTTGGTCTAAGGTGGGTGTAGGTGATCGTAAAACATTCATTTGAAACATAGCATGCACTCTTGAAAATCTTCTCCAAGCTTTCAAGTCCTTCAATCTCCTCCATTGGCTTCATGGTCTCCACCATAGGCTTGTTGGGCTCCACCATGCTCCTTTAGGTCCACTATGCTCCTTAGTGCACTCTCGATTACATAACATTTACATAATTTTAAAGAAAGGGATACATAAGGGGAATGTGGGGTACATAAGAGAATGATAGAGAGAGAGAAGAAGGTGGCATGCAAGCCCCAAATAAATAATACATCACCATAATAAAATTACAACTCTTGAAAATAATACAACCTATTCATAAGACGGCCAATCACAATTGGTTTAAGGGGTATAGTCCATAATCATCATCCATCCATAACTATACAATCACATTGCATAATAAAGGAAATAACTGTAAGCAATAAACATATGGGCATTCATGGTAACTCTATTGATTGGTTTTCATTAATCTCATTAATGTGTCCTAATCTTATTAGGATATGCATAAGTTCTTGAATTAATTAAGTCTTAACATTTAAGACATTTAATTTCAATTAATCAAATCAATTGAAACATTTAAAGGCCCCTAATAAAACTCTAATATCAAATATTAGGGTCTCTTTAATTAAACAAAACAATTTCATTTAATTAAAAAATTCCAGATTTTAATTTAATCCTAAATTGTGTTTTAAACCATTTAAAACATTATAAAATTAATCACCATTAATTAAATAATCAATTTTGGAATTAAATAAAATCATTTTATTAATTAATTAGTGCATTAGGGTTTCCTAAAACCCTAAACCCTAAATGCATTAACTCTAAACCCTAAGTGTAACCCTAATGCATTAAATGCCTTATGATTGGTCAATTAATGACCAATCATTTAAACCCTAGGTTTATACGGTATTAATGATTAGGATTAGGGTTTAATTAATGCCACCTAGGATATTAATTACACCTAATTAATATGCACTAATTAAGGTTTCTAAAACCCTAAACCTTAAACCTATTAAATGCCAATGATTAATTACTAAACCATTAATGATCATGATTGGTCATTAATGACCAATCATTTAACCCTAGGTTAGACACATTAATTACTAGGTTTAGTTATTAATTAATGCATTAATAGAATTAGGGTTTAATTAATATGAATTAGGGTTTCCTAAACCCTAAACCCTAGACATCATAAATGCACTTAATTATACCCTAATGATTAATAACCATGATTGGTCAATTAATGACCAATCATTAAACATTTTAATTAAGGTAATTAATAGTCAATTAGGGTTTTTAATTAATGCAATTAATGAATTAGGGTTTCATCATTAATGGGAATTAGGGTTTCATCATAAATGGGAATTAAGGTTTCATCATAAACCCTAAGGCTGCCGCCATATTAGTGGGCTGCCATGGCTTAGCAAGGCTGCCATGGCTTGGCCAGGCCATGGGAGGCCATGGCCAGCAAAGGGGAACTCAAGCCAGGGTGTGGGCCAAGCCCATGGACACGTGTGGAGTGGCCAAGAGGGCTGTCTTCTTCAAAGAACATTAGGGTTTCCTGAACCCAGTGCTGGCACCACCATTGGAAGACCTCCAAGGTCACAAAAGTTTCTAAAACTTAATCAATTCGACTCCACCAACAAAACCAGCTTTTGTATCATGTCCCTACATGAATTACTAAGCTAATTGAAGTGGTTTGGATGATCAAATCATCCCCAATTGTTCTAAACAATTCAAGAACAGTAGGCTGTCCAGAATTTGACAGCATACTGTCCATGATCACAAATTGATTTAAAACCCAGCAAGATGATTAATTCAGGCTACCAAATTATTTTTCCTAGCATCCTACATGTCTTAGGAAACTAATAAAATTGGTTTCATAAAATTTGGAGTTCCCTGGCTCAAGATATGAACAAAACTCCATTGATGACTTTCTGCAGAAAAACAGCCTGCTGTGTTCTTCCAAGAAATCAAACTTTTTGATTCTTTATGCATCAAGACTCTTTTGAAACTTAAAGAAAATGATCTATACATCATATATCATCATCCTATAATGATTATTTATCAATTTTACAGAAGTTTCTGATCATAACAGTAGCAAGAACCCTAGGGTTCTAAAACCCAGATTCAAACATGGTGGTCTTCTCCTTCTTCCTTCTGTTCTAGAATCATAATCCAATTATGATGCATCCGAATGCTTGGGAACCCTTTCCTACCATGTCTAGAACATAACCCAAGTGGTGGCAACCATTGCCATGCCTTTGATCTCCATCAAAAACTCACAATTGTGGCTGTTACATCATTCCCGAGCAAAACTGTCTTCCCTGACAGCCTGTAGTAAAAAATTCATAACTTTCACTACAAAACTCGGATCGACGAACCGTTTGTTGGGTTGTAAAGCTGATTCAAAGAGCTTTCTAACCATATATGGCTTGAAAATTTTGGAGAAGAACTCTGATTTCGGCATGCAAAACAAGATGACGATTTTTCATGACTATCATAAAAACTGTTCATCATCTTCTCCAAACTCAATCCCCATTCAACTTTTGAATAACCAGCAGCCCTAAAACTATTTTAGAAGAGGAGTAGAAGGAGAATTAACCTAGGGTTCAATAACCCTAGGTTTTGCCATGAGAGGGAAACCATTCTAAGGCATGAACATAAATTCCAGATTTATTAACCAATCAATTTACCATGAATTACAGCCCATATGCAGTTTGTATAAGGCATAACCATGGCTCTGATACCACTATTGGGAATCAAACTAGAGAGCAAAAATACAAAGGGCGGAATTAAAATTTTCCTACGATTCCCAAACCCATGAATCCGATTATGCATAACACAAAAACATAAACCCTAACTACCAAGAGAGTTGGGATTACTTACAGTTGATTAATGTCTTCTCCTTTATGCTCCAAGCTTTGTCTTCTCCTTTTTGCTCCAAGCTTTGTCTCCGGACAGCGGTGAATGAGCAGCCCAAGTGTGCTGCCTCCAACGGTATCCACACCTAGCTTGAACTTGAAGTCCTTTCCTTCTTCTTCCTTGTTGTTGCTAGAGGTGGAGAAGAAAGAGAGAGAGAGAGGGAGAGCTGTAATTTTCAGCCAGCCCTTGGGGAGGAGTGATTGTGATGATGTCATCACCTTATAGTAGGCATTATATAGCCCACTAATAGGGCCAGCCAAGGGGGGATTCCAAACCCTAATCTAATTTGTGTAATTACTCTTAATTACACAATTAGCCCACTAGTTTGCATCAAATACAAATTAGCCCCTTAAAGAACTTTTCTTTAATCACTTATACCCTTTCTCTCATAGACAATCAAGCTCTCTTAGCATGATCAGTGTGTGACCCATTGGGTTCACATCATCAAGTAGTAGGAACAGCACAAGTTGTGCACAATGGAACACTTTCCATTAAGGGTCTAATTGAAACTCCTTTCAATTCCCTAATTGATTATAACTCATTTATATCAATTAGGGCTTCTACTAACCATGAGTAACACCTAGCATATGGCTCATGGTGTGGTCCTTAATGAGGTGAATAGTCATTTACAAAGAACCCTTCTGTTATAGTTTACAGGTTACAATTCCATCCTTCCATCAACACAATGTCTCCAATTGAACTAATAGGACATGGAAGTCTGTCAAGTCCCTAATTCAATTACTTTATACTCATTCATTAATATCAACTCAATGATGAACTTATGGAAACTCCTTTCCATAGTCATTCTACCATGGGCCCATGGATTTAATAAGTTATATTCAATGAATGCTGTATGAGACATTCACTCTCTTTTTCCTGAGAGTGATGGATTCCTTATTAATCACTCACATGCCTTCACACACATAGCAGTAGGGCCAATGAACACCCTTACAAACCCCTGAATAGGATCTTCACTTAGTGTTATCAAACTTCTAAAGTTACATGTATAAGACAACCATGGTGTCTCAGGTCTAAGGATTACTTGTACCACTATAACAATGAGAAACTGATTGACAGGCAGGTTAAAACTCCATTCAGTTTATCCCATATCTTTGGTCACATTCAGTGTACCTATTCTTATAATAGGCACCCACTTGTTGGTTGTAGTGTCTCCACACAAATAGTTTGAGACTAGCTATCCTCCTATAGAGTCAACCTAACAAGTGCTAGTCCTATGGTTCATTACTGTCCATCATAGTGAACCTTCAACTAGGAATGATTTAGGAGTTTAGTACAGAGATATATTTACAGTCTCAAAATTACAACGGTTTGTAATTTCATATTCTCAACTCTAACTCCATGGACATATTATGTAAATATAAATGATGCATATAAACATAATAGAATAAGCCCTTTTATTAAATCAATAATAAATGTGACATATATAAATGAAATCAATTGATTGTTCCTAATCCCTAAACAATCATCTCCATGATTGGCTCTAGGGCATAATCCTAACATATTAGTCCCTAAGAAGAGACATATAACGATCTATGGATTCGGAGCTATCACTATTAATCTCATTAAAAGCTCCCACTATGATGATTATGGACTTTGAGAGAATTCAATCCAAGCCAATAGATTGAATCCAAGGTCTAAGGTGGGTGTAGGTGATCGTAAAATAACACATTCGAAACATGCATGCTGTCTTGAAACACTTCTCTAAGCTTTCAAGTCCTTCAATCTACTCCCTTGGCTTGATGGTCTCCACCATTGGCTTGTTGGGCTCTATCATGCTCCTTTGGGTCCACCATGCTCCTTAGTGCGCTCTCGATTACATAACATTTACATAATTTAAAGAAAGGGATACATAAGGGGAATGTGGGGTACATAAGAGGATGATAGAGAGAGAGGGAGAGGGAAGGTGGCATGCAAGCCCCAAATAAATTACATCACCTTAATAAAATTACAACTCTTGTAAATAATAACATCCCATTCATAAGACGGCCAATCACAATTGGTTTAAAGGGTATAGTCCATAATCATCATCCAAACACATACATACAATCTCATTGCATAATGTAAAGAAAAACTGTAAGCATTAAAACATATGGGCATTATGGTAATTCTCTTGAATGATTTACATTAATCTCATTAATGCATCCTAATCTTATTAGGTATTAACAAAAATATCCAGAATTAAATAAAGTCTTAACATTTAAGACATTTTAGTTCCAATTAATCAAATTAATTTAAACATATAAAGTTTCCTAAAAAAACTCTAATATCCAATATTAGGGTTTCCTTAATTAAACAAATCAATTTCATTTAATTAAGAATTTCCAGATTTTAATTTAATCCCCAATTGTATTTTAAACCATTTAAAACATTATAAAATTAATCAATATTAATTAAATAATTAACATGGGAATTAAATAAAATCATTTAAATGATGAATTAGTGTATTAGGGTTTCCTAAAACCCTAAACCCTAAACGCATAACCCTAAACCCTAAATGCAAGCCCTAATCATTAAATTCCTTATGATTGGTCATTTAATGTCCAATCATTAAAACCCTAGGTTCATATGGTATTTAATAAAAGGGATAAGGGTTTAATTAATGCCAAATAGGGTATTAATTACCCTTAATTAATTACACTAATTAGGGTTTCCAAAACCCTAACCCTAGACATCATTTATGGTATTAATTATGCCCTAACAATTAATAACCATGATTGGTCATTTAATGACCAATCATTAACTCTCAATTAAGGTAATTAATATTCCAATTAGGGTTTTAATTAATGCCATAATGAAATTAGGGTTTCATCATTAACTCAAAATTAGGGTTTCATCCTTAACTCTATGCAGCCGTCACTACCAGGAGGCTGCCTGAGCTTGGCTAGGCTGCCATGGCCACCAACGACTGTAGGAGGCCATGGGCAGCCATGGGAGAACATCCTAGGGGTGTGGGACAAGCCTCTGGACACGTGAGAAGTGGTGGAAGTGGCTGCCATCATCGAGAACAATCAGGGTTTCCAAAACCCACTGCTGGAGCCATTGTTGCAGACCTTGAAGGTCACAATAGCTTCTAAATCCTTATCAATTCGACTCCTCCATTGAAACCAGCTTTTGTATCATGTCCCTACATGAAATACTAAGCTTCTAGAAGAGGTTTGGATGATCGAATCATCACCAATTGTTCTAAACAATTAAAACAACAGTATGCTGCCCAGAATTTGACAGCATACTGTCCATGGTCATAAATTGATTTAAAACCCAGCAAGATGAATGAATTAGGCTACCAAACGAATTTTCCCAGTATCCTACATGTCTTAGGAAACTAATGCAATTGGTTTCATGCAATTTGGAGTTCCCTAACTCAAGTTCTAATCAAAACTCCATTGATGACTTTTCTGCAGAGAAAATCTGCTATGCTGTTCATGAAAAATTTTCAAACTTTTTGAATCTTTTTCCATCAAAACCTTTTTGAAACTTAAAGAAAATCATATACACATGATATATAATGATCCTACAATGGATTTACATCAAAAATACAGAAGCTTTGATTGAATTTAATTGCAAGAACCTCTGGGTTCTAAAACCCAGATTCGACCCTCTTCAGAAAACCCAGTTTTCCTTTTTCTTCTTCTTCCAATTCAAACCCTATACAACCTTTGCATCAATGGTTACCCTTAACCATGATTTAGAAGAGGAGTAGAAGAAGAATAGACCTAGGGTTCCAAACCCTAGGTTTGGCCAGAGAGAAGAACAATTCTGCAGTAAAAATTCTCCAGATTTTTGAATCATTCAACTACACCATAAATTCCAGCCCATATGTATTTTGTATTATGCATAATCATGGCTCTGATACCACTACTGGGAATCATACAAGAGGGAAGAATAGAAGTGCTGAATATAAAAATTTTCCCTTTGATTCCACAGCCCAGGAATCTAACTATGCATATACAAAATCAAACCCTAACTATGAAGAGGGTTAGAACACTTACAGAATTTTTGTCTTCTCCTTTTTGCTCCAAGTTTTGATTTCGGATAGCGGTGAATGAGCAGCCCAAGTGTGCTGCCTCCAATGGTATCCACACCTAGCTAGAGCTTCAAGTCCTTTCCACATTTTCCTTCTTGTTGCTAGTGTAGGAGAAGAGAGGAGAGAGAGAGAGGGAGGCTGGAAATTCTGGCCAGCCCCTTGGGGATTCCAACTTGTGATGATGTCACACATCATAGTGTGACTTATATAGTCCACACTAAGGGGGCCGGCCCTAGGGGGAAACCCTATTAGGGTGTGATGCAATTTCTCTAAATTGCACAATAACCCCTATAAATTATATCAAATATAAATAGGCCTCAAAGAACTATTCTTTATGCACTCATACCCTTTCTCTCATAGACTTTAAAGCTCATCTTGCATGATCAGTGTGTGACCCATTGGGTTCACATCATCAAGTAGTAGGAATAGTACGAGGTGTGCACAATGGAACTCTTTCCATTTAGGGTCTGATTGGAACTCCTTCCAATCCCCTAATTGATTATAACTCACTTATATCAATTAGGGCTTCTACTAACCATGAATAACACCTAGCATATGGTTCATGGTGTTGTCCTTAATGAAGTGAATAAGATCTAACATAGAACCCTTCTGTTATAGTTTGTAGGTTACAATTGCATCCTTCCATTTACACAATGTCTCTAATTGAACTAATAGGACATGGAAGTCTGTCAAGTCCCTAGTTCAATTACTTTATACTCATTCATAAATATCAACTCAATGATGAACTTATGGAAACTCCTTTCCATATTCACACTGCCATGGCCATGGACTGAATGAGTTATATTATGAATGATATATGAGACATTCTCTCTCTTTTTCCTGAGAGTAATGGATTCCTTGTCGATCACTCATATGCCTTCATACATATAGCAATAGGGCCAATGAACACCTTTACAGAGCCATGAATAGAATCTGCACTTAGTGTTATCAAACTTCTAAAGCTACATGCATAAGGTAACTATGGTGTCTCAGGTCTAAGGATTACTTGTACTACTATAACATTGAGAAACTGATTGACAGGCAGGTTAAAACTCCATTCAGTTTATCTCAAATCTTTGGTCACATTCAGTGTACCTATTCTATTAACAGGCACCCACCTGTTGGTTGTAGTGTCTCCACACAAATAGCTTGAGACCAGCTATCCTCCTATAGAGTCAACCTAACAAGTGCTAGTCCTATGGTTCATTACTGTCCATCATAGTGAACCTTCAACTAGGAATGATTTAGGAGTTTAGTACAGAGATATATTTATAGTCTCATAATTACAACTCTTTGTAATTCAATATTCTCAACTCTAACACCTTGGACATATTATGTAAATATAAATGATGCATACAAACATAATAGAATAAGCCCTTTTATTAAATCAATAATAAATGTGACATACATAAATGAAATCAAATGATTGTTCCTTTATCCCTAAACAATCATCTCTATGATTGGCTCTAGGGCATAACTCTAACAATGCTACCCAAGCCATGCATTCCTAGCTTGATGTTGACGGGCAAGAGGGTGCTCTTGGAAGGCCCCGTGGGTAGGTACTGGTACCTAGGGGAACGTGTCTTACGCCAAGTCATGGGTGATGTGAACGCCGCTATGGCTCCAATGCCTCCACCACTTAACATGAGGCATGCTAACTTCATGGAGGGGGAGGAGTTGTGGGATGCCTTGAGAGGCTGGGATGCGGAGGAGTTCACCTCTCCTGACATTGCATATGACACTTTCTGTCTCCAATATCTGATGAGGCCCTGGGTGACAGGCCTTCCTCCTCAGGGGTTAAGTCTTTAACATTCTCCTAGCCTTTTCTTTTGATAGAGATTCTATTTAATAGGTGAACACTTACAGGGTCGACGAGCACGAGGGCATAGCTCAACAGTGGGCTCAGGAGTGGTTCCTGGCTCTAAGGAAGATGAGATGGAGGGGGATAGGTCACTACCCTTGCCTCAGCCGAATTGGTTCATTGATTTGTGCAGTGGGTCGGACTTTGTCAAGACCGCCATCACTCATCCTGCATTTGATGAATCTCCTAGGATCGACCCAAATCGAGAACAGGTGAGTTCTCTTTATGGGTATTTCTTTCTTTCTTTGAACATTACCTTCAATTTTATCCTTATTGATTATTCTAGGTGCCTGCGGCATATGCCCAAGAGTTCATCGACCTTAGTGAGGGCTTGAGGCGTGACCTTGTGAGGATGAGCCTAGCCAAATCCATGGTGGAAGCTCGTTTGGATGTCATGGTAAGTGTTCAACCCATTTTAAAGTTCCCATATGTGGTTTTCAACCAACCTTATTCTCATACTTAGCCTCTTTGCAATGGATTCTGTATATGCAGCCACCACCAGCAATGCGCCCTCCTAGAGCACCTCGTGGGGGTCGTGACGGAGCTGGGACGAGTCGCAAAAGAAGCTCTGGGATCCGCTGAGTTCATTTACTTTCTTGTTGGGCTTGTAGAAACAATGAGACAATGGCTATCTTTTTCATTTCATGCTTGTGTTTTGTAATTGCCACCTAAAACCAGCTCTCTTATCCCTTGCTATGGATACTTGTTGTGCTTGTTTGAATCTATCATGATGATGTTATGGTGCTTTTCTCATGAAAATTTGAGTTAATGTGAGTTCATAGGAGTGAAAATGGCCTAAAAAGGCCACCCGAACGCGGAAATAGGCAAAACCGGGCGAAACAAGGCAAAACAAGGCGGAGGCCTCGGGTGACCATCTGGCCCCGGACAGTTAGCCGTCTGGGCCTAGACGGCTAACCGTCCAGCCCCGGATGGTTACCCGAGGTCGACGCGCTTTTTCGCGATTTTTCAGGAATTTTGCGATTTTGACAGTTCTACTCCCTTTAGGACTCGAATTTGTGACCCTTTCCCTATAAAAACACATGAGGGGAGCCTTCTAACTCACCTATTTTCATTGACAATAATTATGGAAGCCTTGGATGGGTTCTTAAGAGGGTTTTTGGCAGTTATGGCTGCCAAAGACAAAACTGAGTTTAGGCGCTTCGGCTTGGAACCATTGCTCTCCGTAAGGCACATGAAGCTCGAGACGACTCTTCTCACTGCGGCTACATACTTCTGGGATCCTCAACTCCACGTCTTTTGATTTAATTATGAAGAATTATGCCCAACCATGGAGGAATTCTGTGCTTTATTTGGAGTTTCGTCCACAGGGCCATTCATTCTTCCTACACCACACTCTGATTACCTTGCTTCCTTCTCGAATTTTCTTGGCATTCCTCAAAGGGACGCAACGATCTTCGTCAAGGATCATATGGTGGACTTAATGAAGTTAGCAACCTCATTCTTAGCTCATGATAGTGAAGGTACTCTGACTTTTACCCCTCAAATTCAGCGTGCACTCGCTTTCTGTTTAATTGGTCGCTTTCTCATCTCCACTGGCACTCTTCAAGCCCCTATTCAAATATGTGAGTTGGTTGCCCCTCTTCTCAAGCGACATAACATCGTTCCTCTGGTACTAGCTGAAACCTTGAATGGTTTAGACAAAGTTCATGGCAACCCCAAAGTGCCTTTAGAAGGTAGCCCCTTTTTACTGCAAATGTGGTTGCTCGAGCGCTTGAATTTTCTATCTCCCACCACTATTAATCCATACAAGCCCCAGCACTTCTGTCTGTGCCAAGTTGAGCTCCCTGGGCCATTCTCTTTACGAGATTGGTTGGGTTACTTCCACACACTGTCGTGGCGGAACATCAAATGGTACGTCTTCACATGGGGGTGTAAAGAGCAGGTACTTTTTCGAACCTCGGGGTGTGCTTTTGTCAAACTCATAGGACTGAGATCGACTTCCTTCTATTGGACTTTGAGAATTCTTCGCCAGATGGGCGCCATGCAAACCATACCGTCCTTAACAGGACCTTGTTGCTCTGTGGAACCCGTCGGTCCTACTATAATCAAGTGGGCAAGGACTCGCTAGCCTACAAACCTGAAATTGACTCGGATTGCCAACACTGAAGGACCATTCGAGATGAGTAGAGAATATAAGCAATGGTTGAAGGATGATTTGGGCGAAAGGGAGACTTCTCGCCGAGAAAGAATTTATGACCTTATCAAGGACACGAGACTTGGACTTTGCAGAGAAGACATTCTTGAGGCAGTAGAGGCATCCCACGACCATGACTTACGAAAGAAAAGAAGACTTGATAGAGAGAGACAGAAGACAAACAAACTGACTCTGAAGAAACTCAAGAGGACTTAAAGACTCAAGGAATAGAATATCTATGGCATGTCGATAGTTCTTTTACTTAACATCAATAAATTGTTATGTCAAACAATTAGTTTCAAATGAATTGCCACTAATAATCTACTTTCGAGATTTGATTGTGTTGATTGGACCGCACCCAATGTAACTTTATGGGCTACCTACGTATCCCCGTTTTCTTTTTCTTTTCTTTTTTTTCTTTTTTTTTTCTTTTTCTTCTTTTTTTCTTTTTTTTTTTCTTTTTGGGGAATCAGGTCCTCGTAGTTCAAATGCCTTAACTTTTGCCTAGGCCGCCTTTACAGGTTTTCAACCTAGCAGGCCTTATACATAATACTTCTTTAATTGATCCAAATTGGTAGGACGAGCGAACTCGATCCCATCCAAATCCATAAGTCGAACAGCCCCTGCTGGCAATATCTCCTTGATGACGTATGGTCCACCCCAACTTGGTTTGAACTTTCCTCGTGGATCGAAAATTGGAGCTCGAATCTCTTTCAACACTAAATCCCCTTTCTTCAAGCCTCTGTCTTTGATATGTTTGTTGAACGCCTTCGCTACTCTTCTCTGGTACCCTTGCACGTGGTAGAGAGCCCTCAATCGCCTTTCATCTAGCAATGCCAACTCATCAAAACGACTTTTGATCCAGTCCACCTCTGCGGGCGATACGGGGACGACAAGTGATGAACGATCTTGTACTTCTACAAGAGTTCTTTGGTCTCCTTCTGGAAATGCTGACTGTTATCTGAAATGACCTCATGCGGTACCCCATATCGGTAGATAATGTTGAGCTGTATGAACTGCGCCACCTTTTTGGCATTCAAAACTTTGAAGGAAGCTGCTTCCACCCACTTGGTAAAGTAATCGATGGATACCAAAATGTATTCATGACCATTGGATGCCTTCGGCTTAATCTGTCCGATGATATCTATTCCCCATACTGCAAACGGCCACGGAGTTGACATGCTTGTTAAGGGCATGGAGGGCAAGTGTTGTCCGTTGGCGAAGAGTTGACACTTGTGGCACTTCTTGACGTGGGCATAACAATCCCTTTCCATTGTAGACCAGTAATACCCTAGTCTCATGATCTTCTTAGCCAACATGTATCCATTCATATGCGGAGCCCCCACTCCTTCATGGATTTCTTCGATGAGTTTCCTAGCTTCTTCCTCCGTGACACACAGCAAGTGGATTCCGTCGTAAGATCTCCGATACAGTTTTCCTCCACATACCACATAATGGCTTGCCAATCTTCTCAGTGTTCGCCTATCCATGCGAGATGCTTCTTCCAGATATTCTCTTTCCTCGATAAGCCTTCTTATGTCATAAAACCAAGGGTGGTTATCTGTTTCCTCTGCTTCTCGAATGGAACAGCAATTAACAGGTTTCTCTCTGCATTCGATCACGATCGGTTTCACGCTTCCTCCTTCTGGTATCTCCACCATTGAAGCTAGAGTCGCTAAGGCATCAGCAAACTGATTCTTGTTTCTCGACAGGTAATTGAACTCGATCTCCGCGAACTCTTTAGTCAGTGCTTTCAAATAGGCATGATAGGGCAACAACTTCTCATCGCGAGTTTTCCACTCCCCTTTTATCTGACAGATTATCAATGCTGAATCTCCGAACACCTCTAGTTCTTTTATCCCCAACTCTAACGTAGCTTCCAATGCTAGGATGTAGGCCTCATATTCTGCTATGTTGTTGGTGGCTTCGAACCCCAATTTGACTGCTAAAGGCGTGAAGGCTTCCTCGGGCGAGACTAGTAGCACTCCTATGCCATAACCTCTTCTGTTTGCAGCTCCGTCGAAGTAGACTCTCCAAACCTTCTTCTTGATTTCCAGGATATCTTCGTCGGGGAACTCATCATTGAATTGGGTTGATGATGACACAGGGCAACTTGCCAAATGGTCTGCAATGACACTTCCTTTAACGGACTTCTGCGCCAGGTACTTTATGTCGAACTCATTGAGGAGAAGCGACCAACGAGCGGTCCTGTACGATAGGACTGGTTTTTCTAGCAAATACTTCAAAGGATCCAATCGACTTATCAATAGGACTTCGAAAGACATCATATAATGACGGAGTTCTTGGGTAGCCCATACCAATGCTACGCAAGCCTTTTCTAGCGCATTGTACTTTACTTCATAATCTGTCATTTTCTTGCTCAAGTAGTAGATGGCATTTTCCTTTTTCGACCCTTCAAGGTATTGAGCTAACATAGCTCCCGTCGCGGTTTCAGTAACCGTTAAGTATAACAGTAATGGTTCACCTTGCCGCAGGGGAACCAAGATTGGGGGGTTACTCAGATACCTTTTAATGGTCTCAAAGGCTTCTTGACAATCCTCATTCCATTCCTTGGAAACGCCCTTTTTAAGTAGCTTGAAAATTGGCTCGCATACCATGGTCAGATTGGCGATAAAACGACTTATGTATTGAACTCTCCCCAGAAAACCCGGATTTGCTTTTCCGTTCTTGGTGGCTCCATCTCCGTGATAGCTTTTATCTTCCCTGGATCAACTTCAATTCCCCTCTGAGTGATCATGAAACCCAACAGCTTCCCTGCAGTGACTTCGAAGGCACACTTCTGAGGATTCAGTCGGAGGTTGTACTTCTTTGCCCGTTCTAGGAACTTCTCCAATGCCGCGAAATGTCCTTCCCGGTCTACAGATTTGACTATCATATCATCCACATACACCTCTACTTCTTTATGGATCATATCATGCAATAGGGTCGTAGCAGCTCTTTGGTAAGTAGCCCCAGCATTTCTCAAGCCAAAAGGCATTACCTTGTAGCAATACATGCCCACTGCGTGATAAAAGCCGTCTTTTCCATGTCTCGAGGCGCCATCTTTATCTGGTTGTAACCGGAGAACCCATCCATGAAGGAGAGAAGAGCATGGCCTGCTGTACTGTCCACCAACACATCGATATGCGGTAGAGGGAAATCATCCTTTGGGCTCGCAGCATTAAGGTCACGGAAGTCAACACACATTTGCACTTTCCCATCTTTTTTAGGCACAGACACTATGTTGGACAGCCATTCAGGGTACTCCACAACTTGGAGAAACCCAGCATCTAATTGTTTAGTTACCTCTTCTTTTACTTTCAAAGCCCATTCTGGTTTTAATCTTCTTAATTTTTGCTTTATAGGCTTTTTAGTGGGATTAGTGGGGATGTAATGTTGCACAATATCTGGATCAATGCCAGGCATTGTTGGGAATCAAACTAGAGAGGAAAAATACAAAGGCGGAATTTAAAATTTTTCCTATGATTCTCAAACCCATGAATCTTAATTATGCTTAATACAAAAGCCATAAACCCAACTACCAAGAGAGTTGGGGTACTTACAGTTGAAGAAGTCTTCTCCTTTATGCTCCAAGCTTTGTCTTCTGATTGAGCAGTCCAAGTGCACTGCCTCCAACAGTATCCACACCTAGCTTGAGCAAGTTGTCTTTTCCTTCTTCTTCCTTAGGGTTGCTAGAGGTGAAGAAGAGAGAGAGAGAGAGAGAGCCTCCAAGGGTGAATTCGGCCAGCACTTGGGGGGGAGTAATTGTGATGATGTCATCACCTTATAGTGGGCATTATATAGCCCACTAATAGGGCCGGCCAAGGGGGGATTCCAAACCCTAATCTAATTTGTGTAATTACTCTTAATTACACAATTAGCCCACTAGTTTGCATCAAATACAAATTAACCCCTTAAAGAACTTTTCTTTAATCATTTATACCCTTTCTCTCATAGACAATCAAGCTCTCTTAGCATGATCAGTGTGTGACCCATTGGGTTCACATCATCAAGTAGTAGGAACAGCATAAGTTGTGCACAATTGAACACTTTCCATTAAGGGTCTAATTGAAATTCCTTTCAATTCCCTAATTGATTATAACTCATTTATATCAATTAGGGCTTCTACTAACCATGAGTAACACCTAGCATATGGCTCATGGTGTGGTCCTTAATGAGGTGAATAGTCATTTACAAAGAAGCCTTCTGTTATAGTTTACAGGTTACAGTTCCATCCTTCCATTAACACAATGTCTCCAATTGAACTAATAGGACATGGAAGTCTGTCAAGTCCCTAGTTCAATTACTTTATACTCATTCATTAATATCAACTCAATGATGAACTTATGGAAACTCCTTTCCATATTCATTCTACTATGGGCCCATGGATTTAATGAGTTATATTCAATGAATGCTGTATGAGACATTCACTCTCTTTTTCCTGAGAGTGATGGATTCCTTGTTGATCACTCACATGCCTCCACACACATAGCAGTAGGGCCAATGAACACCCTTACAGACCCCTGAATAGGATCTGCACTTAGTGTTATCAAACTTCTAAAGCTACATGTATAAGACAACCATGGTGTCTCAGGTCTAAGGATTACTTGTACCACTATAACAATGAGAAACTGATTGACAGGCAGGTTAAAACTCCATTCAGTTTATCTCATATCTTTGGTCACATTCAGTGTACCTATTCTTATAATAGGCACCCACTTGTTGGTTGTAGTGTCTCCACACAAATAGCTTGAGACTAGCTATCCTCCTATAGAGTCAACCTAACAAGTGCTAGTCCTATGGTTCATTACTGTCCATCATAGTGAACCTTCAACCAGGAATGATTTAGGAGTTTAGTACAGAGATATATTTACAGTCTCAAAATTACAACCCTTTGTAATTTCATATTCTCAACTCTAACTCCATGGACATATTATGTAAATATAAATAATGCATATAAACATAATAGAATAAGCCCTTTTATTAAATCAATAATAAATGTGACATATATATAAATGAAATCAATTGACTGTTCCTAATCCCTAAACAATCAACTCCATGATTGGCTCTAGGGCATAATCCTAACAATCTCCCACTTGCACTATAGCCAATCCACCATGTATCTCATACTCATATCCTGTCGGTGGTGATCCAACACACTTGGGTCATAGCTTTAGTAAAGGGGTCTTCTTTATTCTCTGTTCTTTTAAACCTTTATATGTATATGTCATCTCTTCCAATGATCTCTCTAATCATTTGGAATTGCTGCTTAAAGTTTGGACTTTTGATGAGACCGTGGATCCTTGTCTTGAGCACTAGCCTTATTGCTGTCACAAAAGCAATAGTAAAGGCTTCTCAATGTCAGGAACCACTCCTAGTTTTGCAATGAACTTAATCATCCAAACATGCAGCAATGCACTCAAATTTACAGCTCCACCATTTAAGGTGAGAACATACCTCGATGTTGATCTCCTATCATCATCGTCAGATTGAAAATCTGTATCCGTTCTACCAACCATTTTAAGTTTCTTTCTCCATAGGCAAGGGATAGGTCCTTTAGTTCTTCTCAAGAAATTAAGGATAGCCTTGACTGCTTTCCAGTTTTCCTTATCTGGGTTTGCTTGACATCTGCTCGTAACATTTACAGCAAAACTGATATCTAGTCTTTTAGTTATAGACAACTTGATTCCATGTCTGACAGGAATTCAGACCTCCTTTTGGAATCATGCATTTTGAACTCTTTCAAAATCTTGTCTATGTACTTCGATTGGGAGAGACTTAGCATCCTTTGGATCTATCTCTATAGACCCCTATTCCTAGAATATAGGATGCTTCTTCCAAATCTTTTATGGAGAAACTTTGTGAAAAACCAATTTTTCACTTTTGACAACGTCTTTACATTATTCCCTAATAAGTAAAACGTCATTCACTCATAGGACCATAAAAGTGATCGCACTCCCACTAACCCTTCGTACAATCATGGTACAATGATGGGTTCTGTCTTAACAGGGACAGGGGTTGCATCAATGTTGGTTTGTGTCTCATTAGACAACTCTTTGATTTCTACTTTCCTGTTATTGCCTTCTTCTTGAATAAACTCTTTTTCAAGAAAGATTGCAAACTTATTAACAAACACTTTTGTTTATCAGGATAATAGATATGATATCCTAAACTCCTTTTTAGGATAAACCACAAACCTATATTTAAGTTATCTTGATTTCCAATTTGATTACATCATGTGTCTCTACATATGCTGTGCAATCCCATACCTTAAAATGCTTAAGGTTTGGTGCTTCCCTTTCCATATCTCATATAGGTCCTAAGGGATAGCTTTGGTTTGAACTCTGTTTCACAAGTACGTGGCAATTTCTAGGGCATATCCTAACAAGGATAATATTAGGTCGTTGTAACTTATCATGGATCGGACCATATCCAATAAGGTCCTCTTCCTCCTTTCTGACACACCATTAAGTTATGGTGTTCCAAGAGGTGCTCATTGTGATTGAATGCCCATTTGAACAAGTTGATCTAAAAATTAACCGGTTAAATATTCGCCTCCCCGATCTAATCGAAGAGCTTTAATACTTTTACTGGTTTGTTTCTCTACTTCATATCTGAATTCTTTGAACCTTTCAAATGTTTCAGATTTGTACTTCATTAAGTATACACACCCAAACCTAGACTGAATCATCGGTAAAGGTTGTAAAGTTAGAGAAACTTCTACATACATCACTATGTATATCTTGTTCTCTTAGGTTTATTAGCATTCAATTTAGAACTATCATGCTCCATTGCAATTCATATTTGCAATAAAGTTTAGAAAATAAAGGCCATCCATATAAACTCCAGAAGTAATGAACTCTTCATTTAATAGAAAACATTTATTAAATCAAACTAAAACCTCGTTTAGATAAAACTGAAATAAAATTAATGTTTCTAATAACTTCTGGAATGTAAAGATAACTAACTATTATTTCTAAACTACTCCATTAGGTAGAGTCAAGCAACAAGCCCCACAGCTAATGCAGCAACGTTTGCTCCATTCCCCACTTGTAGGGTTAATCCGCCTTTACTCTGCCTTCTGCTTCCCACTAAATTCTGCATAGAATTCAAAATTCACATCAGAATTAAATACCCAAGTGGAAGCAGAACTAACATTTAGTCTAGAGCATGATCCATACCCTCCAAAGGTTGGTTCTTTAGAGTATCCAGATACTCTCGGCAGTTACGTTTCCAGTGCCCATCTTTGCCGCAGTGAAAACAGGTTCCTTTGGCTTTGTTGTTACCTTTCTTCTTCCTTTGGGTACTCTTGCCCTTGCCTATGCCCTTGCCCTTGGGTTTGAGCTTAGACTTGGAAGTAGCAGCTTCATTAAATTCAAGCAAGAATTCTTTGCCATACAATTCTTGTATGTTGATAAAAATCTCGTAAGCACTTCCCATGGACTCATGTTGCTTCTTAAGCTCGAGACTCATAAATACCATCATATAGCACCTTGCCATGAGATCGTCGTCCATGCGCTTCTGGTAAGCGTTTTTCTCTTGCTGAGTTGTAGCCTCAGCAAGAGCAATGGGAAGTGGATTATGAAGTGCATAGGTAAGATTCTTGGAATCCAAAACAATTTTTAGATTCCTAAGCCAATCAAGACAATTTGGTCTAGTTAAACGGTTGATGTCCAATATTTTGGATAACGGGTTGAGGTGAGCCATTTCTATGAACTACATATAAAAATTAAATAGAGAATTAGATTTCATTTTTAATCCATAATGATCGGGTCTTTAATCATATGGTACCTCCCACTATTTTATCAAATTCCATACACCCTCTAATGGAATTCGGGAATCTTATTCCTAATGGAGATTGGGGTCCCACTATGACCTAGAAGCCTCACATGTTAGTTTCTTGACTTCTAACCCATAGTAAGAAGACAACTCTTTGTCTATTGCTTCATAAGCAAGTTCCAATCATTTTGCCTCTAGGGTACATACTCCTCACATGTTAGTTTCTTGGAATACTTCCCTAGTTAAGTTAAGCCCATCATTCACACGTATGTTTCACCAAATATATACCTCACATGTTAGTTTCTTGGTATATACTAGCTTAGGCACCCCATGATATCTACATATGTGATAGTTTCAAGTAATGTCTTTAATATGGGTAGCTCAGTATTCTCCATTTCCAACTTAATATTAAAATAGAGGGGTTTTAAGGGTCTCATCAAAATAACTAATCTAACATACATCTTATGCATTTAAATAAGAAATATATAACAACATTATATATATGTAATCCAATTATCAATATTAGTCCCTATAAGGTGACATATAACGATCTTTGGATTTGAAGCTATCTCTATTAATCTTATTAAAAGCTCCCACTATGATGATTATGGACTTTAAGAGGATTCAATCCAAGCCAATGAATTGAATCCTTGGTCTAAGGTGTTAGGATTATGCCCTAGAGCCAATCATAGAGATGATTGTTTAGGGATTAGGAACAATCATTTGATTTCATTTATGTATGTCACATTTATTATTGATTTAATAAAAGGGCTTATTCTATTATGTTTATATGCATCATTTATATTTACATAATATGTCCATGGAGTTAGAGTTGAGAATATGGAATTACAAAGAGTTGTAATTTTGAGACTATAGATATATCTCTGTACTAAACTCCTAAAACATTCCTAGTTGAAGGTTCACTATGATGGACAATAATGAACCATAGGACTAGCACTTGTTAGGTTGACTCTATAGAAGGATAGCTAGTCTCAAGCTATTTGTGTGGAGACACTACAACCAACAAGTGGGTGCCTATTACAAGAATAGGTACACTGAATGTGACCAAAGATATGAGATAAACTGAATGGAGTTTTATCCTGCCTGTCAATCAGTTTCTCATTGTTATAGTGGTACAAGTAATCCTTAGACCTGAGACACCATAGTTGTCTTATGCATGTAGCTTTAGAAGTTTGATAACACTAAGTGCAAATCCTATTCAAGGGTTTGCAAAGGTGTTCATTGGCCCTACTGCTATGCGTATGAAGGCATGTGAGTGATCAACAAGGGATCCATCACTCTCAAGAAAAAGAGAGAGAATGTCTCATATAGCATTCATAATATAACTCATTAAATCCATAGCCATGGTAGGATGAATATGAAAAGAGTTTCATGAGTTCATCAATGAGTTGATATCTATGAATGAGTATAAAGTAATTGAACTAGGGACTTGACAGACTTCCATGTCCTATTAGTTCAATTGGAGACATTGTGTTGAAGGAAGGATGCAATTGTAACCTATAAACTATAACAGAAGGGTTCTTTGTAAATGACTATTCACCTCATTAAGGACCACACCATGAGCCATATGCTAGGTGTTACTCATGGTTAGTAGAAGCCCTAATTGATATAAGTGAGTTATAATCAATTAGGGAATTGGAAGGAGTTCCAATTAGACCCTAAATGGAAAGAGTTCCATTGTGCACACCTCGTGCTATTCCTACTACTTGATGATGTGAACCCAATGGGTCACACACTGATCATGCAAGATGAGCTTTTAAGTCTATGAGAGAAAGGGTATAAGTGCATAAAGAATAGTTCTTTGAGGCCATGTTTGTATTTGATATAAACAATAGGGGTTATTGTGAAATTTAGGGAAATTGCATAAAACCCTAAAAGGGTTTCCCCCCTAGGGCCGGCTCCTTTAGTGTGGACTATTTAAGTCACACTATGATGTGTGACATCATCACTTTTTAGAAGACACCAAGGGCTGGCCAGAATTTCCAACCTCCCTCTCTCTCTCTCCTCCTTCTCCTACTCTAGCAACAACATGGGAAAGAAGGAAAGGACTTGAAGCTCTAGCTAGGTGTGGATACCGTTGGAGGCAGCACACTTGGGCTGCTCATTCACTGCTGTCCGGAATCAAAGCTTGGAACAAAAAGGAGAAGACAAAAATTCTGTAAGTGTTCTAACCCTCTTTGTAGTTAGGGTTTGATTTTGTGTTATGCATAGTTAGATTCATGGGATTGGGAATCATAGGAAAAAATTTTATATTCCGCACTTCTATTTTTCCCTCTTGTTCGATTCCCAACAGTGGTATCAGAGCCATGATTATGCATAATACAAAATACATATGGGCTGGTAATTATGGTGTAGTTGAATGATTCAAAAATCTGGAAAATTTTTCTGCATAATTGGTTTTCCTCCATGGCTGAACCTAGGGTTTGGAACCCTAGGTCAATTATCTTCTACTCCTCTTCTAATTGATGGTTAAGTGTAGCCATGGATGCAATAGGTTGCATAGGGTTTGAGGTTGGAGAAGAAGAATAAGGAAACTAGGGTTTTATAAAACTGTTATGAACAGTTTTCATGATAGTCATGAAAAACCGTCATCTTGTTTTGCCTGCCAAAATTTGAGTTCTCCTCCAAAATTTTCGTGCCATATATGGTTAGAAAGCTCTTCAAATCAGCTTTCAAACCCAACAAACGGTTCGTCGATCCGAGTTCTGTAGAGAAAGTTATGAATTTTTTACTACAGGCTGTCTGGAAAGACAGTTTTGCTCGGGAATGATGCAATAACCACAACTCTGAGTTGTTGATGGAGATCAAAGGCATGGCAATGGTTGCCATCACTTGGGTTATGTTCTAGACATGGTAGGGAAAGGTTCCCAAGCATTTAGGTGCATCATAATTGGATTAAGATGCTAGAACAGAAGGAAGAAGGAGAAGAACACCATGGAGGCTGAATCTGGGTTTTAGAACCCTAAGGTTCTTGCAATTAATTCTAATTAAAGCTGCTGTATTTATGATGGAAGATCATTGTAGGATCATTATATATCATGTGTATATGATTTTCTTTAAGTTTCAAAAAGGTTTTGATGGAAAAAGATTCAAAAAGTTTGAAAATTTTTCATGAACAGCATAGCAGATTTTCTCTGCAGAAAAGTCATCAATGGAGTTTTGATTAGAACTTGAGTTAGGGAACTCCAAATTGCACGAAACCAATTGCATTAGTTTCCTAAGACATGTAGGATACTGGGAAAATTCATTTGGTAGCCTAATTCATTCATCTTACTGGGTTTTAAATCAATTTCTGACCATGGACAGTGTGCTGTCAAATTCTGGGCAGCCTACTGTTGTTTTAATTGTTTAGAACAATTGGTGATGATTTGATCATCCAAACCTCTTCTATTAGCTTAGTATTTCATGTAGGGACATGATACAAAAGCTGGTTTCAATGGAGGAGTCGAATTGATAAGGATTTAGAAGCTATTGTGACCTTCAAGGTCTGCAACAATGGCTCCAGCAATGGGTTTTGGAAACCCTGATTGTTCTTGATGATGGAAGCCACTTCCACCACTTCTCACATGTCCAGAGGCTTGTCCCACACCCCTAGGATGTTTCCCATGACTGGCCATGGCCTCCCACAGTCGTTGGTGGCCATGGCAGCCTAGCCAAGCTCAGGCAGCCCCCTGGTAGTGACGGCTGCATAGAGTTAAGGATGAAACCCTAATTTTGAGTTAATGATGAAACCCTAATTTCATTATGGCATTAATTAAAACCCTAATTGGAATATTAATTACCTTAATTAAGAGTTAATGATTGGTCATTAAATGACCAATCATGGTTATTGATTGTTAGGGCATAATTAATACCATTAATGATGTCTAGGGTTAGGGTTTTGGAAACCCTAATTAGTGTAATTAATTAAGGGTAATTAATACCCTATTTGGCATTAATTAAACCCTAATCCCTTTTATTAAATTCCGTATGAACCTAGGGTTTTAATGATTGGTTATTAAATGACCAATCATAAGGCATTTAATGATTAGGGCTTGCATTTAGGGTTTAGGGTTATGCATTTAGGGTTTAGGGTTTTAGGAAACCCTAATACACTAATTCATCATTTTAATGATTTTATTTAATTCCTATATTAATTATTTAATTAATATTGATTAATTTTATAATTTTTTAAATGGTTTAAAACACAATTAGGGATTAAATTAAAATCTGGAAATTCTTAATTAAATGAAATTGTTTTGTTTAATTAAGGAAACCCTAATATTGGATATTAGAGTTATTTTAGGAAACTTTACATGTTTTAAATTAATTTGATTAGTTGAAACTGTAATGTCTTAAATGTTAAGACTTTATTTAATTCTGGATATTTTTGTTAAAACCTAATAAGATTAGGATGCATTAATGAGATTAATGTAAATCATTCAAGAGAATTACCATAATGCCCATATGTTTTAATTCTTACAGTTTTTCTTTACATTATGCAATGAGATTGTATGTATGTGTTTGGATGATGATTATGGACTATACCCTTTAAACCAACTGTGATTGGCCGTCTTATAAATGGGATGTTATTATTTACAAGAGTTGTAATTTTATTAAGGTGATGTAATTTATTTGGGGCTTGCATGCCACCTTCCCTCTCCCTCTTTCTCTATCATTCTCTTATGTACCCCACATTCCCCTTATGTATCCCTTTCTTTAAATTATGTAAATGTTATGTAATCAAGAGCGCACTAAGGAGCATGGTGGACCCAAAGGAGCATGATAGAGCCCAACAAGCCAATGGTGGAGACCATCAAGCCAAGGGAGCAGATTGAAGGACTTGAAAGCTTAGAGAAGTGTTTCAAGACAGCATGCATGTTTCGAATGTGTTATTTTACGATCACCTACACCCACCTTAGACCTTGGATTCAATCTGTTGGCTTGGATTGAATCCTCTCAAAGTCCATAATCATCATAGTGGGAGCTTTAATTTATGAGATAATTGTATTAGCTCCAATACCATAGTTTGGTATATGTTACCTATTCACTTAGGGACTAATATCAAAATATGGTACTTTATATATGATGATTTATAATAGCATGAGATGTATGATGATAAATAGCATAATTTATATGTTTAAATTTTGATACATAGGATGCATCTTAATTTGATGAGACCCCTTAAAACCCCTCTCTTTTAATATTAAGTTGAAAATGAAGAAATCATAGGGAATGAATTCTTCATTGCCTTCCATCATTATAGGATCATCTAACGTCCCTTAATGTGGGTACCTGGCTGCAGACATGTAGGAGCTACCCATGTTAAAGACATTACTTGAAACTATCACATATGAGATATCATGGGGTGCCTAAACTGGTATATACCAAGAAACTAACATGTGAGGTATATATTTGGCGAAACATACCTGTGTGAATGATGGGTTTAACTTAACTAGGGAAGTATTCCAAGAAACTAACATGTGAGGTGTATGTTCCCTAGAGGCAAAACGATTGGAACTTGCTTATGAAGCAATAGACAAAGAGTTGTCTTCTTATTGTGGGTTAAAAGCCAAGAAACTAACATGTGAGGCTTCTAGGTCATAGTGGGACCCCAATCCCCATTAGGAATGAGATTCCCGAATTCCATTAGAGGGTGTAGGGAATTTGATAAAATAGTGGGAGGTACCATATGATTAAAGACCCAATCATTATGGATAAAAATGAAATCTAATTCTCTGTTTATGTAGATTACCTAATTACTCACCTCAAAACCCCTGTTTCCTAATATAGGATATTGATAGTTTGACTAAACCCGATTTCTTTGATTCACTTAGGAAATTGAGAATTGTTCTCAATTTCAAAAGATTGTTTATATGCTATTAGGCCTTTTATTAAAGGCCCTCTATAAAACATCCTAAGAAGAAAAAGACACTATGCGCAATTGGTATCTTGTTGCCATGCTATATGATAGTATTGATGACTAATGAGCTTCAGAAGCAAAATTAGTCAATGCAAGTGCCTTTGATGTCCTACATCACATACAAAGGTTGTATAGTGAGTAAAATAATACTATAAAGTATAGTACTTATAAAGGATTTCTTCTAGACTAGGACGTAACAAAGGTTGTTTATTAATAATCATTCTTTTGAAAAATGATTAATCACATAGAATAGCTTGAGAAGCTAGATGTGATTTAAAATGGAAGCATAGAAGAAAGCAAGTCTTGAAAAGTCAAAGATAAAGAAATATAATTATTTTGTAGTAAACATAAGGTATTGTAAAGGGAACTTGATAAAGTATCAATCTTCCTAGAAGAACCAAACTTTTGAAGTTTTGGTTCATGCTCTAAACTAAATTGTTGGTTAGTTCTGCTTCTTGGTTTTTGGATTCTAGTGCAATCTAAATCGAAGCAGAAAGTTAAGTAGATAATAAGTTACCTTTAAAAATTTTAATAGAGCAAGAGTTGCTAGATTAATTTTGGGAACTTATTTCTTAACTAGGTCATTTAAGACATTCTAGAAATTTGATTTCTGAATTTAAATGACTAATTAGAGCGAATGCAACGTATTCCGAGAATACAAGAGATGTAGAGACTCTCATTTAAATGTAACGATTATGACTTGGTTATGAGATGACCAAACCCATCTTTTACTTGGTGAAGTGAAAGAGTTACATTTATAATTTGACTAATACATTGTGATGTATATAGTCATGTAGAGCATGCATTCAATTATAGTAGACTCATCTTAGAATACCATAGCTCAATAGTGAATCTAAGAGAACAAATTGAACCCTATTAAGATATGGTTTGATCCATGATGAGTTTTACTAATGTATCTGTGAACCCCGGAAATTGGGCCCACAAGGGATTGAAAGAAAATGGGTTTGAAAAAGAAAAAGGAAAGGAGTCGCCACCTTATTTTTTAAAGGAAACAAGGAAAACCCTAAAAATAGTTTGTTTTAGGAAAACAATTTGAATGACTCCATAAAAAAGGAAAGGCAAAAACCAATCTTTTGAAAACCAAAGAAATCGGGGATTCGGAGGCTAAGTTATGACATGGGAAGGTTCTAGGCAAAGCCTATAGGCACCCATGTCACCCTTTCGGTCTCTCAGTTCATTTGGGCTAAATCAAGATCTTTCCATACAAAAATCAGCAAGGATATCATCACAAGAATTGCATGCATATCATATATTTCATTTATCCATCCATGCATAATAAGCACATAAAAACAGAAAAAGAAAAAGAAGAAAAGAAAACAAAAATAAACCTAGGATGCTTGGATCCTAGAACGGACTTGAGCCTCACGAAGAGCGCCTACGTACCATGCAACGAAATACATGGATCAAAGTCCACGTAGTTCGATCAGAACTAAGGTTAAATCCTAATACAAACCTATGGTAAAAACCCTAGGTTTTCTTATTTGATCAAAAGAGAATTGATAGAAAGTTTGATTTTAGGAAAGAAATCCACAAAATGGAAACCTTAATAAAAACCAGAATTTTGTTTATGAAGGAAACCTCTAATTAAACCATAGGATCATATTAAAAATTAACCCTAGATAGGGAGAAGAGAATGAGTTAAGAAGAAAGGTGAATTGGGGCACCTTCACACCCACTTACCTGAGCGCAATTAGCTCCAAGCATTTAGCCATTTCAGACATAAGCAGCCCTATTTGCCATAGGACAAATACCACACCTATTTGCACCCTTACAAGTGCTCAAAACCATGCAAAAACACTAACATGCAAATCTGGACAGAATAGTATTATGACCTAAAATCATCCACTAAGCATGCCAATAGCAAAAACAGCGAACAATAATAAGTCCTAACATATTCCTAGAACCATATCATGCATAAAAACCCTAAAACATACTAACATGCATGCAAAACTATCATGTTTACTCCATATGAAAAACATATACAGCAAACACGAAGAAAAACCAAATAAAAAAGTCTACTTTATCATGCTATATGAAAACAAACACGAAACAATGACTCTAAAACCCTAAACTCACAAATATGCTTAAAAACTCACAAGACACACTTTAATCATGCTAAAACCAAACTAAACAGAAATTAAATCATGCATATTAACTAACTAAAGCAATATAACATGATGAAAATCCTAACTCTAACATGCAATGACACTAATCCTAGCACAAGGACAAACAGGAGCACAAGAATCATAACTATGCATTAAAAACCTAAAGGACAGCCCTAAAGCATGCTAAACAGTAGATAAAAAATAGATATTCCATGTATATTAACTAGCTAGAGTGTTAATACATGATAAAAAAGTTACCTTTAACATGCAATAAGCCTAACCCATATGAAAACCTAGTTTAAGCTTGAATAGAGAAGGAGAATACCTTAGGAAGGGCCTTCCTTTGTGTTTGTAATTGTTCGTGGCTCCTCAGGTCTTTAGAGTGAATCAAACCAACACGAATCCTCCTCTTTGTCAAAGTGGTATCACAGCAAAGAGATCAAAACTCACTCAACTTTGAAAAGAAAATAGAAAACAAAAAGAGAACAAGAGAAAAGAAAAGTGATTTTCGTCACTTTGCAGCAGCAGCAACTTCAATCGCGTTTTTGGGTATGAAAACGTTGGATTTGGACAAAGCTTGTGAAATACAAAGTTGTAGATAATTGAATTATCTTTCTAACAAGACCAATTTCATCAAATTCTGACTTCGGATGAAAAAGTTATGATTAAAATACGACTGCTGGTTTTCAGAAAATCTGCTGCTGAATTATGACGAATTTCACTCCCTCCAAACCCTCTTCTCCTCCCCCTTGTTTAAAGACATTAAGAGAGTATTTATAGCTGAAATCTGGAGTTTCCCTTTCCTTCCTGGACTAGGTTTCCTTGGAGAATAATCAAAAGGTATTTTATAATGATAAAAGACTTCTAATCTGAATAGGAAAAGGAAATTGTCTTTTATAAAAATTGGGAGACTGACCGCTAACACGCATGCACATGTATCGTATGTGCGTACACACACTCATCACATACGTACACGTGTTAGTGTCATGATAAAAATGGCTAATTTAATAAAATAATTTTCTTTTCATTTTAACCAAAAATCTCACGCTGTGATTCGCACTAATTCTTCAAGGATAATCTGTAAATAACCACACTAAACTCATCATCAGGCCATATCAAAATTGAACTTCATGAAACACTTTTGAGGGTAAAATGATGACTAATGAAAGTCAATTTGAAAAGATTTGGTTGGTAATTGTGAGTCAATTAGAGCTAACCCAAGGAAGGGTCAATTAACCAACTTGAACCACATCGAGCCATTTTAATTCCGAGCCATTGACTTACCAAATTGACACTAAAAATACCTCTTATGCATCCATATGAACTCCAATTGACAATTTGGAGATCATTCCAAGGTCAAATGAAAAGTTTGGGACTTAAAAGACGATTATGCCCCTCAAGTCACAAAAGCTCTTATTATCCCTCAAGATCAACTCCAATTTGAACCAAAATTCATATCCATTGTCCTTGTGACTCTAGAAAACTAATGCAAGTGACTAGACTCAAAAACAAAACAAAAACATGCATGAAATGATGAGCCCTAGTAAGGTGGTGCAAAAATGGGGTGTGACAGTATCCATCTAGGATATACCTTAAAATTGCTACATATTGATAATTTAGGGTTCACTCCAGTTTTGTCCCAATTATATCAGATATGATATGGGAAGAAACCCAACTTAAAGAAGTTAAGGCTTGGGCTTGTGCTACGTATGTCTGGAAACATAATGTAGACAATCTGGAAATACGGTCAAGTAAGTGTTGAATTGTGGTATATCCCAAAAGTGGTTGGGATAGTATTTCTATTACCCTAATGAACAAACGTTGTCCATTAGGATGTTTGCTGGATTTTCTTGAGAAAGAGTTCATTCAAGAAAGATGCAAAAGTAGATAGAATTTATAGAATTGTCTGTAAAGCCACAAACGAACAAAGATCCAACCCTTCTCTCTGTTGAGACAAACCCTTTAACTACACTACAATCTTTTCATAGATCAAATTGGATATTTCTTAACATAAGAGAGATATTGTATCTCTATTAGAATGTGAAAGAATTGTTCTTTGGTGATAAAGATCACCAAGATAATCCTATTGATTATGACTAGACGATGTTTCACATCAACTTGAGAAATGACTAAGAGTCATTAAATCCAATATGGATAGGTAGAGACCTAAAAGGCTTGGCTATTTAAGAATGTTTTCAACATAGGCAAAAAGTTGTCTATAAAGAAACTTGTTTGATAATAGTTATGCTGAAATCCATTTGGATCTTGTTATCTATAAACACACATTTTGAATATAAGATATGTCAAAAAGGATATAAAGATGTTATATCAAATGGTGAAAAACCATAAAAGTGTGTAAGTTATAGAAGTATGTTAATAGACTACAAGGTTCTCATAATTAGAACATCTATAAAATTGAAGTAATCAAATTGTTTGATTTCTCTCATTGTATAGATGGACCATGAGTGTATAAAAGGTTAGTGGGAGTGCGATCGTTTTTCTTTATCCTAAGTATAGATGACATCCTAATCATTATGAATGATATATGAATGACATCCTAATCGTTTTGGTTTTTGGAGAAAAACTAATTCATAAAAGATTTGGTAGAAGCATCCAACAAGATTTATAGAGATAGATCATATAGATTGCTAAGTATCTCCAAATCATCAAACATAGTAGAAATGTTGAAGGAATTCAACATGGAGAATTCTAAGGGAGGTCTGATTTACTTCAAATAAGAATTCATTATTCAAGGGCATGTGCCCTAGGATAACACAAGTAAGGTTCTTAAAGTGTTAAGAAGCCTTATTCTACACTATGTATTGAACCTGATATCTATTATGTTGTAATTGTTACAAATAGTTATCAGTCAATTCAAATTTGGAATATTGGATTGTATATGGAAATTGTAAACTCATAGTAGATGGGTATATGGATTTGGATATAATCCATATGGGGTATATTTTATATTCACTTTAGTTGGTGAAATACTTAATGGAAGAACTGTATGAAAGATACAGTGGATTCCATTATTAAGGGTGAATTAATTGTCGCATTGTCTAGGAGACTGTTTGGATTTATAAGTTCATTTAGAACTTAGAGTTGTTCCTTTCATTGAGTTGCCCACACCTTGTTTTGTGACAACAATGGGTCTATAGCTCAAGTATAGGAATCACGGTCTCATCAAAAGTCCAAACTCACAGAGTGACAATTCCAAGTGATTAGAGGAATCATTAGAAGAGGTAATAGATACATTACAGAAGATATTATCTACATAAGTTTTTGTAGACCTACTGACTAAAGCTTTAAAACATAATTGGTTATGTCTAAGACCAACATCTTGAGAAGATAGGTATGCGATACATGGTCGATTGGCTTTAGTGCAAGTGGGAGATTGTTAGGATTATGCCCTAGAGCCAATCATAGAGATGATTGTTTAGGGATTAGGAGCAATCATTTGATTTCATTTATGTATGTCACATTTATTATTGATTTAATAAAAGGGCTTATTCTATTATGTTTATATGTATCATTTATATTTACATAATATGTCCATGGAGTTAGAGTTGAGAATATGGAATTACAAAGAGTTGTAATTTTGAGACTATAGATATATCTCTATACTAAACTCCTAAAGCATTCCTAGTTGAAGGTTCACTATGATGGACAATAATGAACCATAGGACTAGCACTTGTTAGGTTGACTCTATAGAAGGATAGCTAGTCTCAAGCTATTTGTGTGGAGACACTACAACCAACAAGTGGGTGCCTATTACAAGAATAGGTACACTGAATGTGACCAAAGATATGAGATAAACTGAACGGAGTTTTATCCTGCCTGTCAATCAGTTTCTCATTGTTATAGTGGTACAAGTAATCCTTAGACCTGAGACACCATAGTTGTCTTATGCATGTAGCTTTAGAAGTTTGATAACACTAAGTGCAAATCCTATTAAGGGGTTTGCAAAGGTATTCATTGGCCCTACTGCTATGTGTATGAAGGCATGTGAGTGATCAACAAGGGATCCATCACTCTCAGGAAAAAGAGAGAGAATGTCTCATATAGCGTTCATAATATAACTCATTAAATCCATGGCCATGGTAGGATGAATATGAAAAGAGTTTCATGAGTTCATCAATGAGTTGATATCTATGAATGAGTATAAAGTAATTGAACTAGGGACTTGACAGACTTCCATGTCCTATTAGTTCAATTGGAGAAATTGTGTTGAAGGAAGGATGCAATTGTAACCTATAAACTATAACAGAAGGGTTCTTTGTAAATGACTATTCACCTCATTAAGGACCACACCATGAGCCATATGCTAGGTGTTACTCATGGTTAGTAGAAGCCCTAATTGATATAAGTGAGTTATAATCAATTAAGGAATTGGAAGGAGTTCCAATTAGACCCTAAATGGAAAGAGTTCCATTGTGCACACCTCGTGCTATTCCTACTACTTGATGATGTGAACCCAATGGGTCACACACTGATAATGCAAGATGAGCTTTTAAGTCTATGAGAGAAAGGGTATGAGTGCATAAAGAATAGTTCTTTGAGGCCATGTTTGTATTTGATATAAACAATAGGGGTTATTGTGCAATTTAGGGAAATTGCATAAAACCCTAAAAGGGTTTCCCCCCTAGGGCTGGCCCCTTTAGTGTGAACTATTTAAGTCACACTATGATGTATGACATCATCACTTTTTAGAAGACACCAAGGGCTGGCCAGAATTTCCAGCCTCCCTCTCTCTCTTTCCTCCTTCTCCTACTCTAACAACAACATGGGAAAGAAGGAAAGGACTTGAAGCTCTAGCTAGGTGTGGATACCGTTGGAGGCAGCACACTTGGGCTGCTCATTCACCGCTGTCTGGAATCAAAGCTTGGAGCAAAAAGGAGAAGACAAAAATTCTGTAAGTGTTCTAACCCTCTTTGTAGTTAGGGTTTGATTTTGTGTTATGCATAGTTAGATTCATGGGATTGGGAATCGTAGGAAAAATTTTTATATTCCGCACTTCTATTTTTCCCTCTTGTTCGATTCCCAACAGAGGTGGGTGTAGGTGATCGTAAAACATTCATTTGAAACATAGCATGCACTCTTGAAAATCTTCTCCAAGCTTTCAAGTCCTTCAATCTCCTCCATTGGCTTCATGGTCTCCACCATAGGCATGTTGGGCTCCACCATGCTCCTTTAGGTCCACCATGCTCCTTAGTGCACTCTCGATTACATAACATTTACATAATTTTAAAAAAAAGGATACATAAGGGGAATGTGGGGTACATAAGAGAATGATAGAAAGAGAGAAGAAGGTGGCATGCAAGCCCCAAATAAATAATACATCACCATAATAAAATTACAACTCTTGAAAATAATACAACCCATTCATAAGACGGCTAATCACAATTGGTTTAAGGGGTATAGTCCATAATCATCATCCATCCATAACCATACAATCACATTGCATAATAAAGGAAATAACTGTAAGCAATAAACATATGGGCATTCATGGTAACTCTATGATTGGTTTTCATTAATCTCATTAATGTGTCCTAATCTTATTAGGATATGCATAAGTTCTTGAATTAATTAAGTCTTAACATTTAAGACATTTAATTTCAATTAATCAAATCAATTGAAACATTTAAAATCCCCTAATAAAACTCTAATATCAAATATTAGGGTCTCTTTAATTAAACAAAACAATTTCATTTAATTAAAAAATTCCAGATTTTAATTTAATCCTAAATTGTGTTTTAAACCATTTAAAACATTATAAAATTAATCACCATTAATTAAATAATCAATTTTGGAATTAAATAAAATCATTTTATTAATTAATTAGTGCATTAGGGTTTCCTAAAACCCTAAACCCTAAATGCATTAACTCTAAACCCTAAGTGTAACCCTAATGCATTAAATGCCTTACGATTGGTCAATTAATGACCAATCATTTAAACCCTAGGTTTATACGGTATTAATGATTAGGATTAGGGTTTAATTAATGCCACCTAGGATATTAATTACACCTAATTAATATGCACTAATTAGGGTTTCTAAAACCCTAAACCTTAAACCTATTAAATGCCAATGATTAATTACTAAACCATTAATGATCATGATTGGTCATTAATGACCAATCATTTAACCCTAGGTTAGACACATTAATTACTAGGTTTAGTTATTAATTAATGCATTAATAGAATTAGGGTTTAATTAATATGAATTAGGGTTTCCTAAACCCTAAACCCTAGACATCATAAATGCAATTAATTATACCCTAATGATTAATAACCATGATTGGTCAATTAATGACCAATCATTAAACATTTTAATTAAGGTAATTAATAGTCAATTAGGGTTTTTAATTAATGCAATTAATGAATTAGGGTTTCATCATTAATGGGAATTAGGGTTTCATCATAAACCCTAAGGCTGCCGCCACATTAGTGGGCTGCTATGGCTTAGCAAGGCTGCCATGGAATGGCCAAGCCATGGGAGGCCATGGCCAGCAAAGGAGGACTCAAGCTAGGGTGTGGGCCAAGCCCATGGACACGTGTGGAGTGGCCAAGAGGGCTGTCTTCTTCAAAGAACATTAGGGTTTCAAGAACCCTTGCTGGCACCACCATGGGAGGACCTCCAAGGTCACAAACGTTTCTAAAACTTAATCAATTCGACTCCACCAACAAAACCAGCTTTTGTATCATGTCCCTACATGAATTACTAAGCTAATTGAAGTGGTTTGGATGATCAAATCATCCCCAATTGTTCTAAACAATTCAAGAACAGTAGGCTGTCCAGAATTTGACAGCATGCTGTCCAGAATTTGACAGCATACTGTCCATGATCACAAATTGATTTAAAACCCAGCAAGATGATTAATTCAGGCTACCAAATTATTTTTCCTAGTATCCTACATGTCTTAGGAAACTAATAAAATTGGTTTCATGCAATTTGGAGTTCCCTAGCTCAAGATATGAACAAAACTCCATTGATGACTTTCTGCAGAAAAACAGCCTGCTGTGTTCTTCCAAGAAATCAAACTTTTTGATTCTTTATGCATCAAGACTCCTTTGAATATTAAAGAATATGATCTATACATCATACATCATCATCCTATAATGATTATTCATCAATTTTACAGAAGTATCTGATCATAACAGTAGCAAGAACCCTAGGGTCCTAAAACCCAGATTCAAACATGGTGGTCTTCTCCTTCTTCCTTCTGTTCTAGACTCATAATCCAATTATGATACATCCGAATGCTTGGGAACCCTTTCCTACCATGTCTAGAACATAACCCAAGTGGTGGCAACCATTGCCATGCTTTTGATCTCCATCAAAAACTCACAATTGTGGCTGTTACATCATTCCCGAGCAAAACTGTCTCCCCTGACAGCCTGTAGTAAAAAATTCATAACTTTCACTACAAAACTCGGATCGACGAACCGTTTGTTGGGTTGTAAAGCTGATTCGAAGAGCTTTCTAACCATATATGGCTCGAAAATTTTGGAAAAGAACTCTGATTTCGGCATGCAAAACAAGATGACGATTTTTCATGACTATCATAAAAACTGTTCATCATCTTCTCCAAACTCAATCCCCATTCAACTTTTGAATAACCAGCAGCCCTAAAACTATTTTAGAAGAGGAGTAGAAGGAGAATTAACCTAGGGTTCAATAACCCTAGGTTTTTCCATGAGAGGGAAACCATTCTAATGCATGAACATAAATTCCAGATTTATTAACCAATCAATTTACCATGAATTACAGCCCATATGCAGTTTGTATTAGGCATAACCATGGCTCTGATACCACTGTTGGGAATCAAACTAGAGAGGAAAAATACAAAGGCGGAATTTAAAATTTTTCCTATGATTCCCAAACCCATGAATCTTAATTATGCTTAATACAAAAACCATAAACCCAACTATCAAGAGAGTTAGGGTACTTACAGTTGAACAAGTCTTCTCCTTTATGCTCCAAGCTTTGTCTTCTGATTGAACAGTCCAAGTGCACTGCCTCCAACAGTATCCACACCTGGCTTGAGCAAGTTGTCCTTTCCTTCTTCTTCCTTAGGGTTGCTAGAGGTGAAGAAGAGAGAGAGAGAGAGAGAGCCTCCAAGGGAGAATTCGGCCAGCACTTGGGGGGGAGTGATTGTGATGATGTCATCACCTTATAGTGGGCATTATATAGCCCACTAATAGGGCCGGCCAAGGGGGGATTCCAAACCCTAATCTAATTTGTGTAATTACTCTTAGTTACACAATTAGCCCACTAGTTTTCATCAAATACAAATTAACCCCTTAAAGAACTTTTTTTTAATCACTTATACCCTTTCTCTCATAGACAATCAAGCTCTCTTAGCATGATCAGTGTGTGACCCATTGGGTTCACATCATCAAGTAGTAGGAACAGCACAAGTTGTGCACAATGGAACACTTTCCATTAAGGGTCTAATTGAAACTCCTTTCAATTCCCTAATTGATTATAACTCATTTATATCAATTAGGGCTTCTACTAACCATGAGTAACACCTAGCATATGGCTCATGGTGTGGTCCTTAATGAGGTGAATAGTCATTTACAAAGAACCCTTCTGTTATAGTTTACAGGTTACAATTCCATCCTTCCATCAACACAATGTCTCCAATTGAACTAATAGGACATGGAAGTCTGTCAAGTCCCTAGTTCAATTACTTTATACTCATTCATTAATATCAACTCAATGATGAACTTATGGAAACCCCTTTCCATATTCATTCTACTATGGGCCCATGGATTTAATGAGTTATATTCAATGAATGCTGTATGAGACATTCACTCTCTTTTTCCTGAGAGTGATGGATTCCTTGTTGATCACTCACATGCCTTCACACACATAGCAGTAGGGCCAATGAACACCCTTACGGACCCCTGAATAGGATCTGCACTTAGTGTTATCAAACTTCTAAAGCTACATGTATAAGACAACCATGGTGTCTCAGGTCTAAGGATTACTTGTACCACTATAACAATGAGAAACTGATTGACAGGCAGGTTAAAACTCCATTCAGTTTATCCCATATCTTTGGTCACATTCAGTGTACCTATTCTTATAATAGGCACCTACTTGTTGGTTGTAGTGTCTCCACACAAATAGCTTGAGACTAGCTATCCTCCTATAGAGTCAACCTAACAAGTGCTAGTCCTATGGTTCATTACTGTCCATCATAGTGAACCTTCAACTAGGAATGATTTAGGAGTTTAGTACAGAGATATATTTACAGTCTCAAAATTACAACCCGTTGTAATTTCATATTCTCAACTCTAACTCCATGGACATATTATGTAAATATAAATGATGCATATAAACATAATAGAATAAACCCTTTTATTAAATCAATAATAAATGTGACATATATATAAATGAAATCAATTGATTGTTCCTAGTCCCTAAACAATCAACTCCATGATTGGCTCTAGGGCATAATCCTAACAGGCATATCCTCATTAGACCATGCGAAGGCCTCTACATTGGCTTTTAGAAGTATTATCAATTTTTCTTTTTCAGTAGGTGAGAGAGTTATCCCAATTTGAATTATCCTTGGCAATTCATCTGTCCCTAGATTGATTGATTCCAATTCATCCATGTTAGGTTCGGTAACACCCCTTTTCCTTTGCTCGACGAGCTTTGGAGGGACGTCATTCCTAGGATCTATATCCATGCCATAGATATCCATAGAAGAGAGAAAGGAAACACTGCAAATAATGAAAAGAAACACACTTTATTGACTGAACTAACAAAACAAAACAAAGAAAAGAAAACACATGTGCCACAACTAGGGAACGACTCCTAACTCCACAAGGTGGGCTAGGCGGACACACTTTATTTGAAAGGAAAGCTAAGACAAGCTACTAAGGAACCTACAAACTACTATCAGGTAAGTCGAGATCCTCGCCCTCAAGAACTTCTGCAATGGTACCTGTGAACCCCGGAAATTGGGCCCACAAGGGATTGAAAGAAAATGGATTTGAAAAAGAAAAAGGAAAGGAGTCGCCACCTTATTTTTTAAAGGAAACAAGGAAAACCCTAAAAATCAGGTTGTTTTAGGAAAACAATTTGAATGACTCCATAAAAAAAGGAAAGGCAAAAACCAATCTTTTGAAAACCAAAGAAATCGGGAATTCGGAGGCTAAGTTATGACATGGGAAGGTTCTAGGCAAAGCCTATAGGCACCCATGTCACCCTTTCGGTCTCTCAGTTCATTTGGGCTAAATTAAGATCTTTCCCATACAAAAATCAGCAAGTATATCATCACAAGAATTGTATGCATATCATATATTTCATTCATTCATCCATCCATGCATAATAAGCACATAAAAACAGAAAATAAAGAGGAACAAAACAAAACAAAAAGAAGCCTAGGATGCTTGGATCCTAGAATGGACTTGAGCCTCACGAAGAGCGCCTACGTACCATGCAACGAAATACATGGATCAAAGTCCACATAGTTCGATTAGAATTAGGGTTAAGACCTAATATAAACCTATGGTTAAAACCCTAGGTTTCCTTATTTGATCAAAAGAGTTGAATATGATAGAAAGTTTGATTTTAGGAAAGAAATCCACAAAATGGAAACTTTAATAAAAACCAGAATTTTATTTACGAAGGAAACCTTTGATTAAACCATAGACTTGTATTAAAAATTAACCCTAGATAGGGAGAAGAGAATGAGTTAAGAAGAAAGGTGAATTGGGGCACCTTCACACCCACTTACCTGAGCGCAATTACTCCAAACATTAGCTATTTCAGACATAAGCAGCCCTATTTGCCATAGGACAAATACCACACCTATTTGCACCCTTACAAGTGCTCAAAACCATGCAAAAACACTAACATGCAAATCTGGACAGAATAGTATTATGACCTAAAATCATCCACTAAGCATGCCAATAGCAAAAACAGCGAACGATAATAAGTCCTAACATATTCCTAGAACCATATCATGCATAAAAACCCTAGAACATACTAATATGCATGCAAAACTATCATGTTTACTCTGTATGCAAGACATATACAGCAAACACGAAGAAAAACCAAATAAAAAAGTCTACTTTATCACGCTATATGAAAACAAACACAAAACAATGACTCTAAAACCCTAAACTCACAAATATGCTTAAAAACTCACAAGACATACTTTAATCATGCTAAAACCAAACTAAACAGAAATTAAATCATGCATATTAACTAACTAAAGCAATATAACATGATGAAAATCCTAACTCTAACATGCAATGACACTAATCCTAGCACAAGGACAAACAGGAGCACAAGAATCATAACTATGCATTAAAAACCTAAAGGACAGCCCTAAAGCATGCTAAACAGTAGATAAAAAATAGATATTCCATGTATATTAACTAGCTAGAGTGTTAATACATGATAAAAAAGTTACCTTTAACATGCAATAAGCCTAACCCATATGAAAACCTAGTTTAAGCTTGAATAGAGAAGGAGAATACCTTAGGAAGGGCCTTCCTTTGTGTTTGTAATTGTTCGTGGCTCCTCAGGTCTTTAGAGTGAATCAAACCAACACGAATCCTCCTCTTAGGAAGTGGCTCCCCTTGTGTTTGTAATTGTTCGTGGCTCCTCAGGTCTTTAGAGTGAATCAAACCAACACGAATCCTCCTCTTTGTCAAAGTGGTATCACAGCAAAGAGATCAAAACTCACTCAACTTTGAAAAGAAATAGAAAACAAAAAGAGAACAAGAGAAAAGAAAAAGTGATTCTCGTCACTTTGCAGCAGCAGTAACTTCAATCGCGTTTTTGGGTATGAAAACGTTGGATTTGGACAAAGCTTGTGAAATACAAAGTTGTAGAGAATTGAATTATCTTTCTAACAAGACCAATTTCATCAAATTCTGACTTCGGATGAAAAAGTTATGATTAAAATACGACTGCTGGTTTTCAGAAAATCTGCTGCTGAATTATGACGAATTTCACTCCCTCCAAACCCTCTTCTCTTCCCCCTTGTTTAAAGACATTAAGAGAGTATTTATAGCTGAAATCTAGAGTTTCCCTTTCCTTCCTGGACTAGGTTTCCTTGGAGAATAATCAAAAGGTATTTTATAATGATAAAAGACTTCTAATCTGAATAGGAAAAGGAAATTGTCTTTTATAAAAATTGGGAGACTGACCGCTAACACGCATGCACATGTATCGTATGTGCGTACACACACTCATCACATACGTACACGTGTTAGTGTCATGATAAAAATGGCTAATTTAATAAATAATTTTCTTTTCATTTTAACCAAAAATCTCATGCTGTGATTCGCACTAATTCTTCAAGGATAATCCGTAAATAACCACACTAAACTCATCATCAGGGCCACGGGACTTAATACCTCATATGCATCCATATGAACTCCAATTAACAATTTGGAGATCATTCCAAGGTCAAATGAAAAGTTTGGGATTTAAAAGACGATTATGCCCCTCAAGTCACAAAAGCTCTTATTATCCCTCAAGATCAACTCCAATTTGAACCAAAATTCATATCCATTGTCCTTGTGACTCTAGAAAACTAATGCAAGTGACTAGACTCAAAAACAAAACAAAAACATGCATGAAATGATGAGCCCTAGTAAGGTGGTGCAAAAATGGGGTGTGACAGAAGCCCCTCATTGGCGAACAAGTTACAATTGTGAACCAATGATAAAGAACAACCCATTTTTGGCCAAAAAGCCCGGAGAAATCACACACTGATACCAACAATGATGGGAGGTTGAAAACCTGAGACTGAAATAAGGAAGTGTACTCAAGTCATGAGTATACTTAAACCACTGAGGGTTGAGAATTGATAAGAGAAGCATATTCAGGCCACTACGAATGAACATACCTTTGAAATGGAAAGATATATTCTAGTCACGAATATATTTAACCAAGTGATGAGAATGAAATCTGAGAAGCACATTCAAGTGATGAACATACCTTTGAAATGGAGAAATATATCCAAGCGATGGATATACTTAACCAAGTAAGTGACAAAATATCTGAGAAGTATACTCAAGTGATGAATATACCACTGAAATGGAGAAATATATTCAGGTTACGAATATATCTAACCAAGTAATCTGAGAATGAAATCTGAGAAGTATACTCAAGTGGTGAGCATACCATTGAAATGGAGAAATATATCCAAGCGATGGATATCTTTAACCAAGTAGGATAAGAATAATCTGAGAGGTGTACTCAAGTGATGAGTACACCATTGAAATGGAGAAATATATTCTAGTCACGAATATACTTAACCAAGTAAGTGACAAGTATGTTTAAGTGATAAACATACCATTGAAATAGAGAAATATATCCAAGTGATGGATATACTTAACCAAGTAAGTGACAAGTATGTTTAAGTGATAAACATACCATTGAAATAAAGAAATATATCCAAGCGCTGGATATACTTAAGCAAGTAAGATAGAGAATAATCTGAGAAGTGTACTCAAGTGATGAGTACACCATTGAAATGGAGAAATATATTCTAGTCATGAATATATTTAACCAAGTAACTGACAAATATTCTGAGAAGTATGTTCAAGTGATGAACATACCATTGAAATGGAGAAATATACCCAAGCGATGGATATACTTAACCAAGTAAGTGGCAAAATATCTGAGAAGTATACTCAAGTGATGAGTATACCATTGAAATGGAAAAAATATACCCAAGTGGTGGATATACTTAACCAAGTAAGTGACAAATGATCTGAGAAGTATGTTCAAGTGATGAACATACCATTGAAATGGAGAAGTGTACCCAAGCGATGGATATACTTAACCAAGTAAGTGACAAGATATTTGCGAAGTATGTTCAAGTGATGAACATACCATTGAAATGGAGAAATATATTCAAGTGATGAATATATTTAACCAAGTAAGTGATAATGAGGATCTGAAACTAGGAAGCATATTCAATGGGCGAACATGCTTTTGAAATGGAAGAATATATTCAAGTGATGAATATATTCAACCAAGTATGATAGAAAATGAGAATTTGAAACTGAGAAGCATATTCAAAGGGTGAATACACTTTTGAAATGGAAAAATATATTCAAGTGATGAATATATTCAACCAAGTAGGATAGGGAATGAGAATTTGAAACCGAGAAGCATATTCAAAGGGTGAATACTCTTTTGAAATGGAAAAATATATTCAAGTGATGAATATATTCAACCAAGTAGGATAGGGAATGAGAATTTGAAACTGAGAAGCATATTCGAAGAGTGAATACACTTTTGAAATGGAAGAATATATTCAAGTGATGAGTATATTCAACCAAGTGGGATGAAAAATCAAGATTTGAAATGAGGATATATGATCAATTTATCAAGATTGAATAGGCATGGTGCAAGAGGAAAGTGACTTAACACATTGTCACTTGAGTTGGCATGACACAGGGGAAATATATTCAACCCTTTTGAACATAAAATCAATTCAAGGAATTGATTTCAAGATGGAATTTGATTGATTTTAAGCTCAAAAAGTGTTGAATATCTCATTTGGAAGGAGGTTTGATCACGCGTCAAGGCGAGACAAAGCGAGAAGCAAAACCAAAACAAAGTGGCTTGGGTGACCACCAGGCCTCGGGAGGCTAGCCGCCCAGGCCTGGGTGGTTACCCGAGCCCAAAGCGGAAATCCCACTTTGAATAGGAAACTTCCTATTCTGATGGGTTTTTTCCTATTTGAACTTGGATTTGTGACCTTTTCCCTATAAAAACACATCCAAGAGGTTCCTAAACCTACTTGTATTCATTCATTAGAAATTATGGAGGCTCTAGACAAATTTTTAGGAGGGTTTTTGAGAGTTATGAGTGCTGAAGCAAAATCTGAGTTCAAGTGCTTTGGCTTGGATCCATTGCTCTCCTTGAGGCATGTGAGGCTTGAAACGAACCTCTTGACTGCTGCTACATATTTTTGGGATCCTCAAGTTCATGTGTTCCGCTTCAACTATGAAGAACTGTGCCTAACCATGGAGGAATTCTGTGCATTGTATGGAGTTTCAACGGTAGGTCCTTTCATTCTCCCTACTCCTCGCCCAAGCTTTCTTACTTCTTTTTCCAATCTACTTGGGATTCACCCACAATATGCCTCTACGTTTGTAAAGGACCATATGGTAGACTTGATGAAATTGGCAACCTCTTTTTTAGCTTATGATAGTAAAGGTATTCTGAATTTTACCTTTCCTATTAAGCATGCTCTTGCCTTTTGCCTCATTGGTCGTTTTCTTATTTCCAATGGTACTCCACATGTTCCCATTCAAATCTGTGACTTGATTCCTCTCCTTGCCAAGGGCCATAACTTGATTCCCATGGTGCTAGCTGAAACCCTGAATGGTTTGGATAAAACTCATGAGGACCCAAAGGTTCCTTTAGGAGGTAGCCCCATTCTACTGCAGATGTGGTTGCTTGAAAGACTGAATTTCTTGTCACCAGTTGCCATTACACCATACAAGCCCTAGCATTACTGCCCTCGCCGCATTGAACTACCTGGGCAATTTTCATTGAGAGATTGGCTAGGTTACTTCCAAACCCTTTCTTGGAGGAGTGTCAAGTGGTTTGTATTCATATGGGGCTGCAGTGACCAGGTGCTTCTGCGGACTTCTGGATGCGCCATGGTGAGACTCATAGGACTGAGGTCTACTTCTTTTTATTGGCCTTTAAGGGTTCTTCGTCAGATGGGTGCCATGCAAACCATACCTACTTCCTTGAAAGGTGACTATCCTGTGGTGCCCGCGGGTCTTTCTGTAGTGACTTGGGCGAAGGACCGATGGCCTAGCAAGTTGATACTAACCCAAGTTACGAATACTGATGGTCCGTATATGATGAGCTCAGAGTTTAAGGAATGGTTGAAAAGTAATTTGGGTGAGAGAGAGACTACTCGAAGAGAAAGGATTTTTGGACTTATCAAGAACAATGAACTTGGACCTTGCAGAGAAGATATTATGGAAGCAGTAACAACAGCTTATGAACATGACTTGAGGAAGAAACGAAGACATGAAAGAGAGAAGAAGAAAGCTGAGGAGCGAGCTGCAAAGAGGCTCAAGAAAATAGAATAGGATATTTATGGCATATTTATAGTTCTTTTACTTAATACCAATGAATTGCTATGTCAATCAATTTTAGTTTTGAATAAATTGCCAATAATAAATCAAATTTGGGATTTTCTTGTTTGATTTAGACCGCACCCAAGGTAACTTTATGGGTTGCCTACGTATCTCCATGGTTTTTTTCTTCTTTTTTTTTTTGTTTTTTGTTTTTTTTTTTTTTTTTGTTTTTGAATGGAGAATCAGGTCTTACGTAGTTCTTATGCCTTAACTTTTGCCTAGGCCGCCCTTACGGGTTTTCAACCTAGCAGGCTTCAAACATGATATTTCTTCAATTGATCCAAATTAGTTGGACGAGCGAACTCAATTCCATCTAAATCCATGAGGCGAACAGCCCCTGCTGGCAATATCTCTTTGATAATGTATGGCCCACCCCAACTTGGCTTGAATTTTCCCCGCGGATCGAACACTGGAGCTCTGATTTCTTTCAGCACTACATCCCCTTTCTTTAGACCTCGATCTTTGACATGCTTGTTGAATGCTCTGGCAACTCTCCGTTGATACTCCTGAACATGATACAGCGCCCTTAAATGCCTTTCATCCAGCAAAGCTAACTCATCATAGCGGCTTTTAACCCAGTCCACTTCTGTTATCTGGCTCTCCACGGCAACTCTTAGTGAAGGAACTTCCAATTCAACTGGCAACACGGCCTCCATTCCATAAACTAGAGAATAAGGGGTAGCCCCTGTTGATGACCTTATTGATGTTCTGTAACCCCATAGAGCCAATGGCAACTTCTCATGCCAGTCTATGTGTGAGTCCGCAGTCTTCTGTAGTATCTTCTTGATGTTCTTGTTAGCTGCTTCCACCGCTCCATTAGTCTGAGGACGGTATGGTGATGACAGATGGTGAACTATGCTGTACTTTTGCAAGAGCTCATGGGTTTCTTTCTGAAAGTGCTGGCCATTGTCTAAGATAACTTCATGCGGTACCCCATATCGATAGATGATGCTGTGCTGTATGAACTGTGCTACCTTCTTGGAATTCAAGGTCTTGAAGGACGCTGCTTCCACCCACTTAGTGAAGTAGTCGATGGCGACCAGGATGTATTCATGCCCATTTGATGCCTTTGGCTTGATCTGTCCGATGATATCTATCCCCCATACTGCGAATGGCCAAGGTGATGACATACTCGTTAAAGGCATAGAAGGCAAATGTTGTCCACTGGCGAACAGTTGGCATTTGTGGCACTTCTTGACATGTGCGTGGCAGTCTCTTTCCATGGTGGACCAATAATAGCCTAGCCTCATGATTTTCTTAGCCAACATATAGCCGTTCATGTGCGGAGCCCCTGTTCCTTCATGGATTTCTTTAATCAGATGCTCGGCTTCCTCCTCGGTGACACACAACAGGTGGATCCCGTCGTATGACCTTCGATATAGCTTTCCTCCACAAAGTACATAGTGACTTGCCAATCGCCTTAGGGTTTTTCTATCAATGCGAGATGCTCCTTCTGGGTACTCCCTTTCTTCAATGAACTTCATTATGTCATGGAACCACGGGTGGCCATCATTTACCTCTCCTCCTCGGATTGCACAACAGTACACAGGCTTGTCTCGGCATTCTATCACCAACGGCTTCACATTTCCCCCTTCAGGTATCTCCACCATAGATGCTAGGGTCGCCAAGGCATCGGCGAACTGGTTCTTGTTTCTTGAAAGGTAGTTGAACTCTATCTCTGAGAACTCCTTGGTTAGAGCTTCCAGGTAGGCATGGTAGGGTAGCAGCTTCTCATCTCGAGTTTTCCATTCCCCTTTTATCTGACAGATGATTAGCGCCGAGTCCCCGAACACTTCTAATTCTTTGATCCCCAATTCAAGTGCCGCTTCCAGTGCTAGGATACAGGCCTCATACTCAGCAATGTTGTTGGTAGCTTCGAACCCCAACTTGACCGCCAACGGTGTAAATGCCTCTTCGGGTGAGACCAGCAGGACTCCTATCTCATAACCTTTCTTATTGGCTGCCCCATCGAAGTATACTCTCCAAGTTTTTCTACCAATCTCTAGCACGTCCTCATCTGGGAATTGATCGTTGAACGGAGCGGATGATGACACCGGACAGCTGGCTAGGTAGTCTGCGATGACGCTTCCCTTGATAGACTTCTGATTCACGTACTTGATGTCGAATTCATTGAGGAGAATTGACCATCGAGCAGTTCTGAATGATAATACTGGCCTTTCTACCAGGTACTTCAACGGGTCCATGCGACTTATCAAGAATACTTCGAAGGACATCATGTAGTGCCAGAGTTTCTGCGTCGCCCATACTAGTGCCACACAAGCCTTTTCAATTGCATTGTACTTCACTTCATAGTCCGTCATTTTCTTGCTTAAGTAATAAATGGCATTCTCCTTTGTAGACCCTTCGAGATATTGAGCTAACAAAGCTCTCGTCGCGGTTTCGGTGACCGTTAAGTATAACAAAAGCGGCGCACCTTGCCGTGGGGGAACTAAGATTGGAGGATTGCTCAAGTATCTCTTAATGGTCTCAAAGGCCTCTTGGCATTCTTCGTTCCATACTTTTGGCACACCTTTCTTAAGCAATTTGAAGATTGGTTCGCAAACCATGGTCAAGTTGGCAATGAATCGGCTTATGTATTGAACTCTTCCCAGAAAACCCCGGATCTGCTTCTCAGTGCTAGGCGGCTCCATCTCCACAATAGCTTTTATCTTCTCTGGGTCCACTTCGATACCTCTCTGAGTGATCATAAACCCCAATAACTTGCCTGCAGTGACACCAAAAGCGCACTTCTGTGGGTTGAGACGGAGATTGTACTTTTTTGCTCGCTCTAGGAATTTCTCTAGTGCCTTGAAATGCCCTTCTCTATCCACGGACTTTACGATCATATCATCGACATAAACCTCGACTTCCTTATGGATCATATCATGCAATAAGGTCGTAGCTGTTCTTTGGTAAGTAGCCCCAGCGTTTCTTAAGCCAAAAGGCATTACCTTGTAACAGTACGTTCCCCATTGCGTGATAAAGGCTGTTTTCTCCATGTCTTGAGGTGCCATCTTTATCTGGTTATACCCGGAGAATCCGTCCATGAAGGAGAGGAGTGCATGTCCCACTGTACTATCCACCAACACGTCGATATGGGGTAAAGGGAAGTCATCCTTAGGGCTCGCGGCGTTGAGATCTCGGAAATCGACACACATCCTTACTTTCCCATCTTTTTTAGGCACAGGCACTATATTTGACAACCATTCGGGGTACTCCACAACTTGGAGGAAACCCGCGTCTAGTTGTTTAGTTACCTCTTCTTTTACTTTTAGAGCCCATTCTGGTTTTAATCTTCTGAGTTTCTGCTTTACCGGCTTCTTTAGGGAATTAGTGGGGATATAGTGTTGCACAATATCGGGGTCGATGCCAGGCATGTCTTCATAAGACCATGCAAAAGCCATAATGTTGGCTTTCAAGAGGGAGATCATCTTTTCTTTTTCAACGGGGGAGAGGGTTTTCCCAATTTTAACTATTCTTGGCAATTCATTCGTCCCTAAGTTGATTGATTCCAATTCATCCATATTAGGTTCGGTGACGTCCCTTTTCCTTTGCTCAACGAGCTCCGGGGGGACATCGTTCCTAGGATCTATATCCATGCCATAAATATCCATAGAGGAGAGAAAAGAGACACTGCATATATAGAGAAAGAAAGCACACTTTATTGACTAGGAATAATGGGAATGACACACAAAAGAAAGAAGGAAAACAAACAAATCTGTATCAATACTATGACTCCACAAAGTGAGTAAAGTAGATACATCTTATTGAATTAGGGAAATATTACTAAACTAAGACACCTACAAGCTGCTATCAGGTAGGCCAAGGTCTTCTTCTTCATGGATCTCCGCAACGACACCACATTCAAGGTACCAATTCAGGAGTGGCAAGGTAGCATGGCTAATGGACGAACCCTGGAGTTCTTCAATGGTCGAGTCTTCCACGGTGAGGATCATGTCTTGGAACATTTCAGTCATAGCCCCCGCATCAAGGTTCTCTGCCCAGTCTTCCTCTTTCAAGCTTCCATATAGATCTTGGATAGAGTGGTACCAACTTGTCAAACTTTGAGGATTCGGCCCTTCTGTGAAGTATCTATCACCAAAACTTTTATCTGCTACGGCTGGGTCAGAACTTGGATAAAAAGTATATGGGATGTATTGCTTTATAGAAGAGTAATGGCGTGATGATTCATTCAGCTGCCTAAGCACTTCATCCTCTTCTTCTTACAAGCTAGGACGCCTCTGTCCTTCCAAATCTTCCAACGGATTCTCAGATTCTAGGTGGGGAGGCTTGTAATGGCGACCCCCTCTGGTTATATGGTCCAACTCATCATCGCTAGCCCATATGTCATGGACTTCCTCGGAGTCATTCATCAAGTCATCCCATTCTATCATGTCGATGCTCTCCATCTCTGTCGGCAAGTCATCCCAACCTGAAGGGACTATCGGCTCATCTGATATCGGACTTGGGCTTGAGTACAGCACATAGTAATCATATTTCCCCGACGCTTCACCTAATAGGCCAACCTGAGGATCCCCTGCTTCATATCTTTCTTTCAGCTCTTGTTGGATAGATTTCTTTGGCAACAACAAAACCTTTTGGTCAATGAGGTCTTGGATGATCTTCTTTAGTATAGAACAAGCCTCGGTGTCATGGCCGAGTGCACGATGGTATTGGCAATATTGGTGAGGAGTTGATGGTCTTGGCTTTGGTGGAAGTGGCATGATAAGGTTGTTATTGCGGCAAATGGTGAAGAGACGGGTTAAGGTCATGGGGAGCGGAGTGTATTGTCTTATGGGATGGCGAGGGCGAGAGGATTCAACCCCAATGGCATTTATGGTGTTAGGTGGGGGTGTGTTGTTGTGTGATGGGAGAGGATTACGGGTGACATTTGGACGGGTTGGTGGTGAAATGACTTGCTTGTCAATGAGGTCTTGGACTTGGTGGCGAAGGCGAATACAGCGATTGGTGGCATGGCCTTTGGATTGGTGGTACTTGCAGTACTCATTCTCATTGTAGCTCTTGGGTAAGGGATTTGGTGGAGGTCTTGGGTCGAGTGGCTTCAATAGGTCACGACTTATGAGCTTTTCAAGGACTCTTTCGAGTGGCATGAATAGGTCGGTGAATTGGCGAGGTGGGTTGACATCATTGAGAGAAAAGGGTTGGATTGGTTGAGTTATGGTGTTGACCTCGGCATTGTTCTTCCCAGTAAAGTTTGTCTTGCGACTCCTCACTTCCTCAGTCTTGATTATCCCATCATTGATAGCATCTTCAACCTGCGTGCCAGCCCCAATGAGAGCTTTGAAATTTGGGAAATAGTGGGCAAATAGGTGCTTGTGATACACGGGCAGCAGGTTCTTAACCACTAACTGAATTTGGTCCTCCTCATTCGGCCTATCCGTCATTCTCGACGCCTTTTGTCTCCACCTTGTAATGTAAGCGGAGAAAGTTTCATGAGCCCCTTGCTTGGTAGTCTCCAGGTCCCTTCGAGTAATGTCCACCTCTGTGTTGTACTTGTAGTGCTCCGAGAACTCATTGCATATGTCTTCCCAAGTCCGAGTTCTATTCTTATCCAAGGACAAGAACCATTTCAAAGCAGAAGTGGCCAAGGTTTCATGGAACATTTGAGCTAAAAGCTCGTCAGTAGCCCCTCGAGGGTGCATAGCTCGCACGTACATCTTCAAATGAGTCTTAGGGCAACCCGTCCCATCGAACTTTTCTAACTCCGGCATCTTGAATTGTAGTGGAATACGAGCCGTTGGAAATAGGGATAGAGTCCGCACATCGACCATGTCATCAGCCCTGCGAATCCCTTTTATGGTTCTCTCCAAAGCTTCTACCTTGCTAGCTAACACGGAATCACTGCTAGTACCTTTCCCCTTGGCTTCCCCTTCTAGGTTGGTGACCTCAGGTTTCGAGCTACTTTCCCCCCTTGTCTTGGTGTTCTCATTGGATTGAGGTCCCTCTTCGATGCCAGCCCCATGAGGTATACCCGAGGAATGGGCCTTAGAGCCATTTTGTTCAAGATCCGCCATCTTCTGTTGGTTCTCTTGAGCCATTTTCAATGCGGTATCGGATGTCTCGGCGGTATGGTCAAGCTTGGTCATGATGGCTTTCAGGCAAGCCTCAAGGTCAAAGTGCCCCTCACTAGATCTTTCGTCGGCCATGTCTGTCTGATGGGTAGACTCAACACTCACTAGACGCCCTTGTGGATTGCGGATCCAAGCCAGCACGTCTATGGATAGAAAAGTTTTAACCTTTAGCCTAAGGATCTGTCCTAAACCTCCATATTTTCCTTAATGAATTCGGTCTCTACACCATGTTCAATTAATTCATTCCTTTTATCCAATTACCTTTACAGGGGTCATGGATTAAGGGTATGTTTTAAAGAATAGGGCATAGAGTCCTTCAATTAGGTTTAATTAATCGCCTAAGACTAGCACATCACAAACATAGCTTTACATCCTATTTCCTTGATTTATTCCTCCTAACCCATGGCCTTAACGAAGGCTAGGGTTTAAAGGTCTATATTAAGGGCATAAGATATAAAGCCTCACACCACAAACACGGCATAGCATCATTACAAACAATTGTGGGTGCATAAAGGTGAGACCGTAGTGTCCTACAAGTCTGTCTATATGGACTAATGATAAGGGTAGGCTAGGGTCCTTCACTTGCTTGAGCAATCCTTATACCTAACCACATGTGGCATCAGGAACGCCGCGTGGGTCCAGCAGTACGTGATTAACTCATTTAATATACCCAAGGGCAAGCCCAAGGGTACTAGGCAAGAGAGGTTGATAGCTTTCGCCCCAACACATGGAATCAGGAAAACCAAGGTTGAGACTAGGCCGATCGTTGGCAAGGATACATCGAGGGACATCGATCCTAACATGCAAGAGTTTGCGCACACAATGCAATAAATGAAAGCACACAATCAAGCGGATGCAATGTGATTGATTTTAATTAAACATAAGAAATTAACCTAGCCCAATTAAACTTTATAGAGTCTAGCCCACAAATCCCCAGTGGAGTCGCCAAACTGTGAACCCCGGAAATTGGGCCCACAAGGGATTGAAAGAAAATGGATTTGAAAAAGAAAAAGGAAAGGAGTCGCCACCTTATTTTTTAAAGGAAACAAGGAAAACCCTAAAAATCAGGTTGTTTTAGGAAAACAATTTGAATGACTCCATAAAAAAAGGAAAGGCAAAAACCAATCTTTTGAAAACCAAAGAAATCGGGGATTTGAAGGCTAAGTTATGACATGGGAAGGTTCTAGGCAAAGCCTATAGGCACCCATGTCACCCTTTCGGTCTCTCAGTTCATTTGGGCTAAATTAAGATCTTTCCCATACAAAAATCAGCAAGTATATCATCACAAGAATTGTATGCATATTATATATTTCATTCATCCATCCATGCATAATAAGCACATAAAAACAGAAAATAAAGAGGAACAAAACAAAACAAAAAGAAGACTAGGATGCTTGGATCCTAGAATGGACTTGAGCCTCACGAAGAGCGCCTACGTACCATGCAACGAAATACATGGATCAAAGTCCACGTAGTTCGATTAGAATTAGGGTTAAGACCTAATATAAACCTATGGTTAAAACCCTAGGTTTCCTTATTTGATCAAAAGAGTTGAATATGATAGAAAGTTTGATTTTAGGAAAGAAATCCACAAAATGGAAACTTTAATAAAAACCAGAATTTTATTTACGAAGGAAACCTTTGATTAAACCATAGACTTGTATTAAAAATTAACCCTAGATAGGGAGAAGAGAATGAGTTAAGAAGAAAGGTGAATTGGGGCACCTTCACACCCACTTACCTGAACGTAATTACTCCAAACATTAGCTATTTCAGACATAAGCAGCCCTATTTGCCATAGGACAAATACCACACCTATTTGCACCCTTACAAGTGCTCAAAACCATGCAAAAACACTAACATGCAAATCTGGACAGAATAGTATTATGACCTAAAATCATCCACTAAGCATGCCAATAGCAAAAACAGCGAACGATAATAAGTCCTAACATATTCCTAGAACCATATCATGCATAAAAACCCTAGAACATACTAATATGCATGCAAAACTATCATGTTTACTCTATATGCAAGACATATACAGCAAACACGAAGAAAAACCAAATAAAAAAGTCTACTTTATCACGCTATATGAAAACAAACACAAAACAATGACTCTAAAACCCTAAACTCACAAATATGCTTAAAAACTCACAAGACATACTTTAATCATGCTAAAACCAAACTAAACAGAAATTAAATCATGCATATTAACTAACTAAAGCAATATAACATGATGAAAATCCTAACTCTAACATGCAATGACACTAATCCTAGCACAAGGACAAACAGGAGCACAAGAATCATAACTATGCATTAAAAACCTAAAGGACAGCCTTAAAGCATGCTAAACAGTAGATAAAAAATAGATATTCCATGTATATTAACTAGCTAGAGTGTTAATACATGATAAAAAAGTTACCTTTAACATGCAATAAGCCTAACCCATATGAAAACCTAGTTTAAGCTTGAATAGAGAAGGAGAATACCTTAGGAAGGGCCTTCCTTTGTGTTTGTAATTGTTCGTGGCTCCTCAGGTCTTTAGAGTGAATCAAACCAACACGAATCCTCCTCTTAGGAAGTGGCTCCCCTTGTGTTTGTAATTGTTCGTGGCTCCTCAGGTCTTTAGAGTGAATCAAACCAACACGAATCCTCCTCTTTGTCAAAGTGGTATCACAGCAAAGAGATCAAAACTCACTCAACTTTGAAAAGAAATAGAAAACAAAAAGAGAACAAGAGAAAAGAAAAAGTGATTCTCGTCACTTTGCAGCAGCAGTAACTTCAATCGCGTTTTTGGGTATGAAAATGTTGGATTTGGACAAAGCTTGTGAAATACAAAGTTGTAGAGAATTGAATTATCTTTCTAACAAGACCAATTTCATCAAATTCTGACTTCGGATGAAAAAGTTATGATTAAAATACGACTGCTGGTTTTCAGAAAATCTGCTGCTGAATTATGACGAATTTCACTCCCTCCAAACCCTCTTCTCTTCCCCCTTGTTTAAAGACATTAAGAGAGTATTTATAGCTGAAATCTAGAGTTTCCCTTTCCTTCCTGGACTAGGTTTCCTTGGAGAATAATCAAAAGGTATTTTATAATGATAAAAGACTTCTAATCTGAATAGGAAAAGGAAATTGTCTTTTATTCAGACGGATATTTCAGACGGCTGAAAGATTCTCATCACTTGGTTAGAAGTCTTTTATCATTATAAAATACCTTTTGATTATTCTCCAAGGAAACCTAGTCCAGGAAGGAAAGGGAAACTCCAGATTTCAGCTATAAATACTCTCTTAATGTCTTTAAACAAGGGAGGAGAGAAGAGGGTTTGGAGGGAGTGAAATTCGTCATAATTCAGCAGCAGATTTTCTGAAAACCAGCAGTCGTATTTTAATCATAACGTTTTCATCCGAAGTCAGAATTTGATGAAATTGGTCTTGTTAGAAATATAATTCAATTCTCTACAACTTTGTATTTCACAAGCTTTGTCCAAATCCAACGTTTTCATACCCAAAAACGCGATTGAAGTTGCTGCTGCTGCAAAGTGACGAAAATCACTTTTCTTTTCTCTTGTTCTCTTCTTGTTTTCTATTTCTTTTCAAAGTTGAGTGAGTTTTGATCTCTTTGCTGTGATACCACTTTGACAAAGAGGAGGATTCGTGTTGGTTTGATTCACTCTAAAGACCTGAGGAGCCACGAACAATTACAAACACAAGGGGAGCCACTTTATGCATTAATACTTGAGTGTTTGAGAGAGAATAAGGTATTCTCCTTCTCTATTCAAGCTTAAACTAGGTTTTCATATGGGTTAGGCTTATTGCATGTTAAAGGTAAATTTTTTATCATGTATTAACACTCTAGCTAGTTAATATACATGGAATATCTATTTTTTATCTACTGTTTAGCATGCTTTAGGGCTGTCCTTTATGTTTCAATGCATAGTTATGATTCTTGTGCTCCTGTTTGTCCTTGTGCTAGGATTAGTGTCATTGCATGTTAGAGTTAGGATTTTCATCATGTTATATTGCTTTAGTTAGTTAATATGCATAATTTAATTTCTGTTTAGTTTGGTTTTAGCATGATTAAAGTATGTTTTGTATGTTTTTAAGCATGTTTGTGAGTTTAGGGTTTTAGAGTCATTGTTTCGTGTTTGTTTTCATATAGCATGATAAAGTAGACTTTTTTATTGGTTTTTCTTCGTGTTTGCTGTATATGTTTTTCATATTGAGTAAACATGATAGTTTTGCATGCATGTTAGTATGTTTTAGGGTTTTTATGCATGATATGGTTCTAGGAATATGTTAGGACTTATTATTGTTCGCTGTTTTTGCTATTGGCATGCTTAGTGGATGATTTTAGGCCATAATACTATTCTGTCCAGATTTGCATGTTAGTGTTTTTGCATGGTTTTGAGCACTTGTAAGGGTGCAAATAGGTGTGGTATTTGTCCCATGGCAAATAGGGCTGCTTATGTCTGAAATGGCTAAATGCTTGGAGCTAATTGCGCTCAGGTAAGTGGGTGTGAAGGTGCCCCAATTCACCTTTCTTCTTAACTCATTCTCTTCTCCCTATTTAGGGTTAATTTTTAATATGATCCTATGGTTTAATTAGAGGTTTCCCTAACCAACAAAATTCTGGTTTTTATTAAAGTTTCCATTTTGTGGATTTCTTTCCTAAAATCAAACTTTCTATCATATTCAACTCTTTTGATCAAATAAGGAAACCTAGGGTTTTAACCATAGGTTTGTATTAGGATTTAACCTTAGTTCTAATCGAACTACGTGGACTTTGATCCATGTATTTCGCTGCATGGTACGTAGGCGCTCTTCGTGAGGCTCAAGTCCGTTCTAGGATCCAAGCATCCTAGGTTTATTTATGTTTTCTTTTCTTCTTTTTCTTTTCTGTTTTTATTTGCTTATTATGCATGGATGGATGAATGAAATATATGATATGCATGCAATTCTTGTGATGATATACTTGCTGATTTTTGTATGGAAAGACTTTAATTTAGCCCAAATGAACTGAGAGACCGAAAGGGTGACATGGGTGCCTATAGGCTTTGCCTAGAACCTTCCCATGTCATAACTTAGCCTCCGAATCCCCGATTTCTTTGGTTTTCAAAAGATTGGTTTTTGCCTTTCCTTTTTTTATGGAGTCATTCAAATTGTTTTCCTAAAACAACCTGATTTTTAGGGTTTTCCTTGCTTCCTTTAAAAAATAAGGTGGCGACTCCTTTCTTTTTTCTTTTTCAAACCCACTTTCTTTTCAATCCCTCGTGGGCCCAATTTCTGGGGTTCACACATGGTACGTAGGCGCTCTTCGTAAGGTTCAAGTCCGCCCTAGGATACTAAGTATCCTAGGTTTTCTATCCCCTCTTTCTTTTTTTCTACTTTTCTTTGATTTATTTGCTTATATGGATGAATGAATGGATGATATGCATGCTGTCTTGTGATGATAATTATTAATTGATGTGTGTTTAAGAATTTGATTTAGCCCAATTAAATTAAGAGACCGTTTAGGGCGATATGGGTGCCTATAGGCTTTGCCTAGAACCTTTCCATATCATAACTTAACCTCCGAATTCACAATCTTTGGTTTCCAAAAGACTTTTCGCCTTCCCATTTTTAAACATGGAGTCATTCTTTTGTTTTCCTAAAACAAAACGGCTTTTTAGGGTTTTCTTTGTTTCCTTTAAAAAATAAGGTGGCGACTCCTTTCCTCTTTTCAAACCCCCCCATCGTGGGCTTTGCCGGTTTTTGTGGGTCCAGAGACTGGCAACTCCACTGGGGATTTGTGGGCTAGACTCTATATGATTTGATTGGGCTAAGTTAATTTCTTATGTTAATTAAAATCAATCACATTGCATCCGCTTGATTGTGTGCTTTCATTTATTGCATTGTGTGCGCAAACTCTTGCATGCTAGGATCAATGTCCCTCGATGTATCCTTGCCACTGATGGCCTTAGCCTCAACCTTGGTTTTCTTGATTCTATGTGTTGGGGTGAAAGCTATCAACCTCTCTTGCCAAGTACCCTTGGGCTTGCCCTTGGGTATATTAAATGAGTTAATCACGTACTGCTGGACCCACGCGGCGTTCCTGATGCCGCATGTGGTTAGGTATAAAGATTGCTCAAGCAAGTGAAGGACCCTAGCCTACCCTTATCATTAGTCGATATAGATAGACTTGTAGGGCACTATGGTTTCACCCTTATGCACCCACATTGTTTGTAATGATATTATGACCGTGTTTGTGATGTGATTAATGAACATTTAATAAGAGAACCTTTGCACCCTATATCCTTAATACGTACCTTTCACCCATGACCCTTGCAAAGGTGATTGGACTAAAAGAGACTAATTGAGTATATATGATGTGAAGTCATTGAGAAAAATATGGAAGCTTAGGACATACCTATAGGATGAGAGACTGATCGTTCCCTTTCATAGAGGAGTGAAAGGACGTACTGGCTTGGATCCGCGACCAGCAAGGGCGCTTAGTGAAGATTGATCCTACCAACCAGTCAGATATGGCCGACGAAGCAACTAGTGAAGGGGCTTTTGATGGCTATCATAACCAAGCTTGATTACACCACTGATGTATCCGAGAGGGCATTGAAAATGGCCCAAGATATCCAACATAAGATGTCGGAACCCGAACAGAATAATGGTCGTACCTCGGGGGATAATACCGAAGATGGGACTCAGTCTGGAGAAGGCACTAAGACCAATGAAGGAGGAAGTACTAAGCCCAAGGGGAATGAACCACCTGAAATTTTTAACCTAGAAGGGGGAAGTAAAGGGAAGATTCCTGATACAGATTCTGTGTTGGCTAGCAAGGTAGAAGCTTTGGAAAGAACTATAAAGGGAATCCGTAGGACAGATGACATGGTGGATGTACGTACCCTATCCCTGTTTCCACAAGCTCATATTCCACTACAATTCAAGATGGCAGAATTAAAAAAGTTTGATGGAACGGGCTGCCCTAAGACCCATTTGAAGATGTATGTGCGAGCTATGCACCCTCGAGGGGCTACAGATGAACTCCTGGCCCAAATGTTCCATGAAACCCTAGCCACTTCTGCCTTAAAATGGTTCCTAGCCTTGGATGAGAATAGAACCCGGACTTGGGGGGAGATATGTAATGAGTTCTTGGAGCACTACAAGTACAACACTGAAGTGGATGTCACACGAAGGGACCTAGAGACCACGAAACAAGGGGCTAATGAGACTTTCTCCGCTTTCATTATAAGGTGGAGGCAAAAGGCCTCGAAAATGGCTGATAGACTGAATGAGGAAGATCAGATTCAGTTGGTGGTGAAGAACCTATTGCCGGTGTATCACAAGCACCTCTTTGCTCACTATTTCCCTAATTTCAAGGCTCTTATCGGAGCAGGTACACAAGTTGAGGATGCTATTGCTGATGGGTCAATCAAGACAGAAGAAGTCCAAAGGAGCTGCAGGCCGAACTTTGCTGGGAAAAACAATGCTGAGGTTAATGCCATAGCCCAACCTATTCAACCCATCTCCCTAAATGATACCAACTCACCTCGCTAATTCACCGAGTTGCATATGCCACTTGAGAAAGTGCTTGAAAAGCTAAAGAGCTGAGGCCTGTTGAAACCTCTTGACCCAAGACCACTACCAAACCCTTTGCCCAAGAACTACAATGAGAATGAATACTGCAAATTCCACCAAGTTAGAGGCCACCTAACCAACCGTTGCTATCGCTTCAGGCATGAGATCCAAGACTTACTTGACAAACAAATCATCTCACCACTAACTCCACCAAATCGCCCAAATGTCACCCATAATCCACTTCCCTCTCATAATTCACCCAACTCCATAAATGCCATTGAAGCCGACCCATCTCAACCTTGCTTACCCATAAGACAATATACCCCATTACCCATGTCCTTGACCCAAGCCTTTTATCACTGCTGTGACAAAGGCTTTATCATACTTCATCCTCCAAAGCCAAGACCCCAAAGACCCCATTAATATTGCCAATACCATGGTATACCCGGCCATGATACTGAGGACTGTGCTATGTTGAAAAAGGTCGTCCAAGATCTCATTGACTAAAAGACCCTACAATTGCCAAAAAGTCCATCTAATAGTAGTTGAAAGAAAGGTATGAAGCAAGAGACCCTCGAGTGGGGTTGTTGGGAGAACCTTCGAGGAAGTTTAATTACTATGTGCTTTATCCAGATCCATTGCCAAGTGAGCCCATAATTCCTACGGGCTGGGATGATATACCTGAAGAAGTACAGATGGAGGACATTGACATGATTGAATGGGATGACCTAATGGGTGACATGAATGAAGACATATAGGCTAGTGATGAAGAAATAGACCACATGACAAGAGGGGGCCGCCATTTCAAGCCTCCGCACCTAGAATCAGATAATCCATTGGGGGAGTTTGAGGCCCATAAGCGCCTTAATGTACAAGAAGAAGAGGATGAAGTACTCAGGCAATTGAAGAAGACCAATGCCAACATCACTATTTGGGGCTTGCTTATGGGCTCTCACAAACACAGACAGACAGTGCTGAAGTTGTTAAACCAGATACAGGTTCCAATTGATCTATCTCCCGAGGGATTAGTGAATCTAGTAAACCCTACTCCAAAGAATTCCACTGTAGTGTTCACAGAGGCTGACTTACCTAAAAGTGGAACAAGCCACTCCTAAGCTTTGCACATAACTGTTGACACCATAGGGAAGAGGGTTCCCATGGTCTTAATTGATAATGGTTCCGCATTGAATGTATGTCCCTTAAGAACTGCAACCGTTTTGGGCTTGGGGCCCACTGATTTCACTCCATCTGGGCAGACAGTGAGGGCGTATGATAATACCCGTAGAGAAGTAATTGGGGTGGTCACTTTACCTCTAATCATGGGACCCATGGAGTTCAGAGTGGAGTTTCAGGTCTTGGATGTGCCATCATGTTTTAATCTGTTATTGGGAAGGCCTTGGATTCATCCTGCTGAGGCTGTACCATCATTATTGCATCAAAAAGTAAAGTTCCCACATGAGGGAGCCATTGTTACGCTTCAAGGGGACTAGGATCTGAAAATGGCGGGAGTACCTATATGTGAAATAAAACCAGAATCAGTTGAGATACCTTTGTCTGGGTTTGAGTATGTGCAATGTATAGAAAAGGAGTTGGAAAAGGAAGAATTGATACCCCTTGACCATTGTCCCCATGGTAATTTACATGTTGGCAAGATAATGCGGAAAATGAACTTCTTCCCAGGCATGGGGCTAGGGCGTCGCCAACAAAGAATTCTTTGTTCTATTCAAAGTTGTGTTGTTTCCTACACTTTTGGGTTAGGATATGAGCCCACCAAGAATGACTATGTAGAAATGACAAGGAGGAATAAGGAAAAGGGAAAGGCCAGAGCAGAAGGAAGGGTACCAAACTTTAAGATTTCACTATACAGGCTGACCTTAAATGGCTATTTTATCAAGAAGGGGGATGACTTCCTATATTGTGGGTTCCCAGAGCCAATGTTTAATCCAACAACCAAGATCAGAATCCCAGGGTTCGATATTTTCTTCATCGAGTGGTATCCAATCACCGTTGAAATGATAGATGATGAAGCCATCAATGATAGTTATTGGGAAAAGAAAGAAGAAGATTGGGTAGAGCATATGGATTCTGAAACCATGGTCACTCTGTTCCAAGACATGGTCCTCACTATGGGTTTTGAATGTGTACAAGAGTTCGGAAAGGAAGAGCCATCATGCTATTGTACTTTTTACCCAAGTTCTGATCTAGCATTGGCAGATAAAGATTTTTGTGATAAGTACTTTACAGAGGGGCCGAATCCCCAGAGCTTGACAAGTTGGTACAATTCTATGGGAAGGAAGAAAGAAGACTGGGTAGAACATATGGATACCAAGGCTATGGTCACCATGTTCCAAGATATGGTTTTTACTTTGGGGGAGTTAGCAGCAGAAGATTGCCAAGATTCGTCAGTTCACCATGCGACCATGCCACTTCGTAATTGGTACCTAGAAGATGGAGCCATTGCAGAGATTCTTGAGGAAGAAGATCATGACCTGCCTGATAGTAGCTTGTAGGTTCCTTAGTTAGAGTCTTTTTTGCTTTCGATAAAGTGTGTCCGCCTATCCCACTTTGTGGAGTTAGGAGTCGTTTTATAGTTGTGGCACCAAATTTTGTTTCCTTTTTATCTTCAAGCTTGTGTCTTTTTGTTTGTTCCTTTAATGAAGTGTGTTTCTTTTACATATTATTTGCTTGCAGTGTTTCTTTCCTCTCTTCTATGGATATTTATGGCATGGATATAGATCCTAGGAATGATGTGCCCCCGGAGCTCGTTAAGCAAAGGAAAAGGGGTGTCACCGAACCTAACATGGATGAATTGGAATCAATCAATTTAGGGACAAATGAATTGCCAAAGATAATTGAAATTGGGATAACCCTCTCATCACTTGAAAAAGAAAAGCTGATAACCCTCTTAAAGGCCAACATAATAGCCTTTGCATGGTCTTATGAAGACATGCCCGGCATAGATCCTGACATTGTGCAGCATTTCATCCCCACTAATCCCCTTAAAAAGCTGGTAAAGTAAAAATTGAGAAGGTTAAAACCTGAATGGGCATTGAAGGTAAAGGAGGAAGTAACCAAGCAACTGGACGTAGGGTTCCTACAGGTTGTGGAGTATCTGGAATGGTTATCTAATATAGTGCCCGTGCCTAAAAAGGATGGAAAAGTAAGGATGTGTGTGGATTTTCGAGATCTTAATGCAGCAAGCCCTAAGGATGATTTTCCTTTGCCCCACATTGATGTGTTGGTAGACAGTACTGTAGGATATGCGCTCCTCTCTTTTATGGATGGGTTTTCCGGATACAATCAGATAAAGATGGTGCCGCAGGATATGGAGAAAACAGCCTTTATCACACAGTGGGGAGCGTACTGCTACAAAGTGATGCCCTTCGGTTTGAGAAATGCTGGGGCTACCTATCAGAGAGCCGCTACAACTTTGCTGCATGATATGATCCACAAGGAGGTGGAAGTATATGTGGACGACATGATCGTGAAGTCCATGGATCGAGAAGGACACTTCATTGCCAGATAAAGGGGGAGTGGAAGACTCGTGATAAAAAGCTGCTGCCTTATCATGCCTACTTAGAAGCCTTGACTAAGGAATTTGTGGAAATAGAGTTTAATTACTTGTCGAGAAATAAGAACCAGTTTGCTGATGCTTTGGCAACTCTAGCTTCTATGGTGGAAATCCCCGATGGTGGGAATGTAAAACCGTTGGTGATAGAATGTAGAGAAAGACCTGTGTACTACTGCTCTATTTGAGAATAAGAGGTGAAAGATGGCCATCCTTGGTACCATGACATCATGAAGTTCATTGAGGAAAGGGAATATCCGGAAGGAGCGTCCCGCATTGATAGGAGAACACTAAGGAGGTTAGCAAGTCACTATGTTTTGTGTAGAGGAAAGCTATATCGGAGGTCATACGACGGGGTCCATCTGTTGTGTGTCACCGAGGAAGAAGCCGAACGTCTTGTTAGTGAAATCCATGAAGGAGTTGGAGCACCGCACATAAATGGTTACATGCTGGCTAAGAAAATCATGAGGTTGGGCTACTATTGGTCTACAATGGAGAGAGATTGCCATGCACATGTCAAGAAGTGTCATAAGTGTCAGGTCTTTGCTAATGGACAACACTTGCCTTCCATGCCTTTGACAAGCATGTCGTCGCCATGGACTTTTGCAGTGTGGGGAATAGATATAATTGGGCAGATTAAGCCGAAAGCCTCCAATGGGTATGAATACATCTTAGTAGCTATTGATTACTTCACTAAGTGGGTAGAGGCAGCATCTTTTAAGACCCTGAATGCCAAGAAGGTAGCATAATTTATACAGCTCAACATTTTTTTTTTATAGATATGGGGTACCCCATGAGATCATTTCAGACAATGGTCAACACTTTCAGAAAGAAACCAAGGAGCTTTTGCAGAAATACAACATAGTGCACCATCTCTCCTCCCCTTATGGAGCAGTGGAGGCTGCCAACAAAAATGTTAAGAAGATACTACAGAAAACAGCTGACACCTATACTGATTGGCATGAGAAGTTACCCTTAGCCTTGTGGGGTTATAGGACGTCTGTAAGATCATCAACAGGGGCTACCCCTTATTCTTTGGTGTATGGGATGGAGGCTGTTTTGCCTATTGAGTTGGAGGTACCATCACTACGAGTTGCCATGGAGAGTCAGATAGCAGAAGTGGACTGGGTTAAGAATCGTTATGATGAGTTGGCATTGCTAGACGAAAGGCGATTGAGGGCCTTGTGCCATGTGCAGGGATATCAGCGAAGGGTTACAAGAGCATTCAACAAGCATGTCAAAGACCGAGGTCTGAAGAAAGGAGATTTGGTGTTGAAAGAGATCAGAGCTCCAGTTTTTGATCCACAAGGAAAGTTCAAGCCGAGTTGGGGTGGTCTGTACATCATTAAGGAGATATTGCCAGTAGGGGCTATTCGCCTCATGGATTTGGATGGAATTGAGTTCGCTCGTCCTACCAATTTGGATCAATTGAAAAAGTATCATGTATGAGGCCTACTAGGTTGAAAACCCATAAGGGCGGCCTAGGCAAAAGTTAAGGCATCTGAATTACGAGGACCTGATTCCCCATTCCTAAAATAAAATAAAAAAAATAAAAAAAAAAGGGAAGGAAAAAAGAGAAAAAAGAAAAAGAGAAAAGAGAAAAGGATAGGGATACGTAGGCAACCCATAAAGTTACCTTGGGTGCGGTCTAAACATCACCACAACAAATCTCAAAATTAAATTATTATTGGCAATTCATTTAGAACTAATTGATTGACAAAGCAATTTATTGGTGTTAAATAAAGAACTATTGACATGCCATGGATATCCTATTTTCTTCAAGTCCTTTTGATCTTCTTCATAGTCTCTTGGTTTGCTTTCTTCTCCTTTCTTTCAAGTCTTTGCCTCTTTCATTAGTCATGGGCATGTGCTGCTTCCACTGCTTCCAGAATATCTTCCCTGCAAAATCCAAGTCTTGTGTCCTTGATAAGGCCATAAATCCTTTCCTTGCGTATGGTTTCTCTTTCACCCAAGCTATTCTTTAACCATGTCTTGTATTCAGGGCTCATGACATAGGGGCCATTAGTGTTTTCAATTCGAGTCAGTTTCAATTGGTCAGTCCATCTAGTCTTGGCCCACTTAACCATTGTGGGGCCCACAAGTTCAACAGAATGATCAAACACCACAGAAGTAGGTATGGTTTGTATGGCACCCATCTGACGAAGGATTCTTGAAGTCCAATAGAAGGAAGTTGACCTCAATCCTATGAGCTTAACCATAGCACACCCAAAGGTTCGAAGGAGAATTTGTTCCTTGCATCCCCATATTAAGACAAACCACTTAATGTTTCACCACGAGAGAGTTTGGAAGTAGCCTAACCATTCCCTCAAAGAAAATTGACTAAGGAGTTCAACCCGACGGTAGCAGTAATGTTGAGGTTTGTATGGATTAATGGTGGTAGGAGATAAGAAGTTAAGCTTTTCAAGTAACCACATCTGCAGTAGAATGGGGCTCCTTCCTAATGGGGCTTGTGGATCAACATGTACTTTATCTAAGCTATTGAGGGTTTTAGCTAGCACCATGGGAATCAGGTTGTATGTTTGAGAATGAAAGGGATCAGTTCACAAATTTGAATAGGGACATAGAGAGTCCCTGTGGAGATAAGGAAGCGACCAATCAAGCAAAAAGCAAAAGCGTGTTGAGTATTAAGGTTGAAATCCAGGGTACCTTTGCTATCATGAGCCAAAAAGGAAGTTTCTATTTCCATGAGATTCATCGTGTGATCCTTCACAAATATGGAGGCTTCTTGTTAAGAAGTCCCAAGGAAGTTGGAGAAAGAAGTCAAGTAACTTGAGCGTGGAGTAGGAAAGATGAAAGGTCCTATAGGTGAAACTCCATACAAAGCGTAGAATTCTTCCATTGTTGGGCATAGTTCTTCATAGTTGAAACGGAATACATGAAGTTGGGGATCCCAAATGTATGTAGCAGCAGTGAGAAGAGTGGTCTCAATCTTCACATGCAGCAAAGAAAACAATGGATCTAAGCAGTAGCGTTTGAACTCCCTCCTTGCCTCTACACTCATAACTTTTAGAAAATCACTCTAGAGTTTGTCTAGGGCTTCCATAACTTGCTCGTAATGAATGTAAGTAGGGTTTGAGACCCCTTGGATGTGCTTTTATAGAAAAAAATTCAGAAATCCGCGTTTTGGAAGGTAAGATTCCGTCAAAATAGGAAGTTTCCTAAAAACAGGCGAAACACCGCTTCGGGCTTGGGTGACCACCCAGGCCTGGGTGGCTAGCCGCCTGGGCCCAGGCGGCTAGCTGCCTAGCCCCAGGTGGTCACCCGAGGCCACTGCTTTGTTTCACCCATTTTTGCTCTATTGTGCCTCTGTTTGGTCTTTTTGTGATGTTTTAACTCTTATATGCTTGATTTAAGCCCATCTTTCACACAACACAAGATCATACCATTGCAATAAAGTTCAAACATAGGTTCATCAAGTTCCATAATAAGAGTTCAAGGTTGGGAATTGAAATTCCTAATTGTTACATGACAAGAAGATAGTAAGGTTCCAAACATTCCTGACAAGAGGTGAGTGAAACTCAATGATTTCCCGTGGGCCTTCTCTTTCGACTTGGCCCAACTCCATCATGACCTGAACGAGGAGCCCTAGGAGGGGGCATGTCCTGTGGTGGACGAGATGATGATGCCTGTTGCAAATAAAGATAATAAGTTAGTAGGGTAATGGTGCCAATCCTAGTTGAAAGGTAATGAGTTAATCACTTACTTGGGGATTCAAGCGTGCATCCAGAACTGAGTTCTCCAAACTCATTCGCACAAGGTCCCTCCTCAATCCTTCATTGAGTTCAATGCATTCCTAGGCGTAGTCTCTGTTGGGAATCAAACTAGAGAGGAAAATTACAAAGGCGGAATTTAAAATTTTTCCTATGATTCCCAAACCCATGAATCTTAATTATGCTTAATACAAAAACCATAAACCTAACTACCAAGAGAGTTAGGGTACTTACAGTTGAACAAGTCTTCTCCTTTATGCTCCAAGCTTTGTCTTCTGATTGAGCAGTCCAAGTGCACTGCCTCCAACAGTATCCACACCTAGCTTGAGCAAGTTGTCCTTTCCTTCTTCTTCCTTAGGGTTGCTAGAGGTGGAGAAGAGGGAGAGAGAGAGAGGGAGAGCTGTGAAATTTTCGGCCAGCACTTGGGAGCCTCCAAGAGTGCATTAAGTGATGATGTCATCACATCATAAAAGGCTTTAAATAGCCTCCAACTAGGGCCGGCCAAGGGGGGATTCCAAACCCTAATCTAATTTGTGTAATTACTCTTAATTACACAATTAGCCCACTAGTTTGCATCAAATACAAATTAGCCCCTTAAAGAACTTTTCTTTAATCACTTATACCCTTTCTCTCATAGACAATCAAGCTCTCTTAGCATGATCAGTGTGTGACCCATTGGGTTCACATCATCAAGTAGTAGGAACAGCACAAGTTGTGCACAATGGAACACTTTCCATTAAGGGTCTAATTGAAACTCCTTTCAATTCCCTAATTGATTATAACTCATTTATATCAATTAGGGCTTCTACTAACCATGAGTAACACCTAGCATATGGCTCATGGTGTGGTCCTTAATGAGGTGAATAGTCATTTACAAAGAACCCTTCTGTTATAGTTTACAGGTTACAATTCCATCCTTCCATCAACATAATGTCTCTATTTGAACTAATAGGACATGGAAGTCTGTCAAGTCCCTAGTTCAATTACTTTATACTCATTCATTAATATCAACTCAATGATGAACTTATGGAAACTCCTTTCCATATTCATTCTACCATGGGCCCATGGATTTAATGAGTTATATTCAATGAATGCTGTATGAGACATTCACTCCCTTTTTCCTGAGAGTGATGGATTCCTTGTTGATCACTCACATGCCTTCACACATATAGCAGAAGGGCCAATGAACACCCTTACAGACCCCTGAATAGGATCTGCACTTAGTGTTATCAAACTTCTAAAGCTACATGCATAAGACAACCATGGTGTCTCAGGTCTAAGGATTACTTGTACCACTATAACAATGAGAAACTGATTGACAGGCAGGTTAAAACTCCATTCAGTTTATCTCATATCTTTGGTCACATTCAGTGTACCTATTCTTATAATAGGCACCCACTTGTTGGTTGTAGTGTCTCCACACAAATAGCTTGAGACTAACTATCCTCCTATAGAGTCAACCTAACAAGTGCTAGTCCTATGGTTCATTACTGTCCATCATAGTGAACCTTCAACTAGGAATGATTTAGGAGTTTAGTACAGAGATATATTTAGAGTCTCAAAATTACAACCCTTTGTAATTTCATATTCTCAACTCTAACTCCATGGACATATTATGTAAATATAAATGATGCATATAAACATAATAGAATAAGCCCTTTTATTAAATCAATAATAAATGTGACATATATAAATGAAATCAATTGATTGTTCCTAATCCCTAAACAATCATCTCTATGATTGGCTCTAGGGCATAATCCTAACAGTCTCGTGGAACCTAGGAAGGGTGAACATGGTTAATAATAATGAAAAATCCAATTCCAAGAAGGTAAGGGTTTAGAACTCACATTCTCATAATATAGATCGATCTTCGGATATTCATCGAAGGGTGAATAGGTGATGTCAGTCTTCACAAATGTCGTCCCACTACATAAGTTCACATACCAATTTAGTTGCGGGAGGGGTAGGGGTTGATTTCCCTCAAAGTCATCATCCTCATTGTTATAAGTCATTCCACTGGCTGATCCAACTGTAGAGCTATGTCCCCTTGCCCGTCGGCCCTGAAATTGAAATGCTTGTTAAGAAAAGTCTTTCCTATAATCATAAAGAGAATTTGAGAGTTTAGGGAAATCACCCCTTGAGGTGGGAGACCAGTGACCCTAGGATTCATCAGATAATGTCGACAAAAGGCGGTGTATTCTATGCGAGGGGAAGTGAATCCCTCAACATCCTAACCCCTCAAGGCCTCTTCCAGTTCAGCTCCCACTAGATGATTGGCATACCTCATGTTCTCTGGTGGCATGGAAGGAGTCACAGCTGCATTCATGCTTCCATGGACTTGTCACAGGACTCGCTCCCCGAAATACCAGCACCTACCTGTGGGGCCTTCAAAAAGGACCCTTTTGCTTGTCAACTCCAAACAAGAGGAGTACTTCTCGGGTAGCCTAGGCTCCCATAGCCTTCATAGATCCCATTCTACCTGTTGAGTTTAAAATGAGAAATAAGAAAGAAAAGATAAAGAGAAAGATAAAGAAAGATTTTACCATATCGGCAGTCAAGCTGGCAAGATATGCCCTTGCATGGGCATAATCATGTCGATTAGAGGCTTTCGTAGCCAAGCAAGATGGGGCGTAATTCTGAAGGATGGGCCATGACATGGCATCACTAGCAAGAGTTGGGCGGCACATGTTCAAGTACTCGTAGTACCATATCTGTGGAAAATCAAAGAAATAAAGGAAATCATGTATGAGTCAAGTTTTGGGAAATAATAGAGAATTGAATGTTCTTTATTACCTCCCAAACGAAAGGAAGTCCCCCAAAGTTCTTTGCAACTCCTCGAGACATGTCAGTCATAGAATGGTACATGGTTGTTAAAGCAGCTCCACTCCAACTGTATCTCCTAATCTTGTTTACATCTTCCATGCTAGCTAGCAACTCCAGTCGGGCCATGTCATTGGTGCCCGCAAAGAAGGTACATGAAATCATGTAGAGCAAGAATGCTCTCACAATGTATTGAGGATCCGTTCCATCACTCTCTTCCTCAGTGGCAAAGGTGTTATAGAGCCAAGTACGGCGTACACCCTTTGGGCTTAACTCCGCTTCCACCCCAAATAGAGCTACTATATAGTTTTGATCCATGTTGGCATGCTCGTAGTATTCCAAGCGCTTGTCTTTTAAGCTCAACCTAGTTATCATGGTGAAATCTTTAGGGGTCATGGTCATCTCCCTAAAGCTGAAATGGAAAGTGTTGGTGGTATCCCACCATAACTCTGTCAAGGCAAATAATGCTTGCCTATCCCATTGCTCATTCCATAGAGCATCCAGGAAGGGCCCAAAACCCGCCTTCTTTATTATCTTGCGAGCACATGGTTGGGCATGCTCCATATACTTCCACCATGAAATGAGCCCCTTCATGGATGTCCTTGTACGGAGACTTTGGAAATCGGGCTATTTCAAAGGATTGTGTATTGAGTTAGCATTGAAAAGATAGAGATATTGGGCATACATTGATAATTGATTTCAAATGGTTTTACAAAAGCTTTAAAATATAGGTTTTGATTCATGAAATGAATTAGGAATGAATGCCCATGACTTTTTGTATTCAAACTCATTGATTTTGTAAGGATTGAACATGGTTTTGTCTTTCGGGCATTTTATCAAACACTTGGGAGGTGACTTGTTTTTAAGCATTGAAATGAAAGTTTTTGTATATCAAATCCTTGCCAAGATCAATAGACTTTGTACTACAATGCAAGCCTATTGATTTTACAAGGATTGAACATGTTTTTGTCTCTTTGGCATTTTATCAAACACTTGGTGGGTATCTTTTCTCAAACATTGGGAAATAAGCTTTTTGCACATTTAATCCTTGCCAAATCAACGAACTTGGCTTAACAATGATAGAAACAATCAAAAGAAGATCATGGGAATGCATTTTATCCAATAGAAATCAAGATTTCAAGATAAACATGTTAAGTTGGAAAGAACTAACCTCTTGTTGGGAATGGAGGTATGAAAGATGCTTCTTGGGTTCAAGCAACACCTTGTCTTGGGATGCATCATAGATTGGTGCCTTGTATGTATTCTTGATGACATAGTATGGATACTTGATGTTGGAATCATTGCTAGAATCCATTGTGGATGGATGAACTTGTATGTAAGAAAAATGGGTTTGATGAGAAAGATGATGAATTTGATCTTGCAAGTTGATGATTGATGCTTGTTGTTGTTGTTGAATGACTTGTTCTTGATGCTATTTCATGCACACAACTTGAATTGAAAGTGAAACTTTGAATGAGAATGTGTGTGTGAGTGTTTGGAGAAGATGGAATGGGTTTCTAGAAAGAGAAACTCTCTATTTTCAAAATTGGGTGTGTGTGTGCATCAAATGGGGGTCAAGGGTTTAAAACCCTCAAAATGGGCAGCACCAGCCTCGGGCAACCGCTCAGGATAGGGCGGCAAGCCACCAGCAGCCAGGTGGTTAGCCTCCCTTGCTCGCTCCGCTTCACTCGTTTGGCCTTTGCTTGCCTATTCGGGCCTTTGAACCTTCTTTGAGATGAAATCTCAAGCTTATTTTGAGTTGAAAAATGAGTGAATATCTTGACATTGTTTAGCATGAAATGTTTTTGAAGTGGATTGCATTGGTGGCCTTTGTGTGGGCATGGCATGCAAGTAGGGTTGAACAACCCTCTTTATGCATATGATTTTTGATCATTAGGGATGAATTCCCTCCTTTGTCACCATGATTTGTTGTCATTTGGGATAAAGATACCTTTCCTATGTCTATGTGAATGTTTGCTTTCATGAGATGAATGTGTCTCCTATATGAGCTGATGTTTGAGTTGAGGCATGAATAGCCTCCATGTGAGATGACTTGGTGAACTTGTTGAGTGTTGGTAAGTAGAAGCTTACCCTTGTCTTGATGACTTAGTGAGAGAAAGATACAATCTTTCTCATGTTATATGCTTACCTTGATAGCTTGAAAGATGCAATCTTTCCCATGTTTACCTTGATGGTTTGAATATGAGAAAGATGCAATCTTTCTCATTGTTATCTTTCTCATGTTTCCCATGTTTACCTTGATAGCTTGAAAGATGCAATCTTTCCCATGATATGTGTTTACCTTGATGGTTTGGATATGAGAAGGATGTGATCTTCCTCATGTTTTGTGATAGCCTTGAGGGCATAGTTCTACCTTGTATTATTCACCAGTGTAACTGGTGTAGTATGAGAAGACCTTTCATCAAACACAGATTCGGTCTAAGCTATGGATACCTCGTATTATTCACCAATGTAACTAGTGTAGTATGGGAAGACCTTACATCGAACGCAGATTTGATGTAAGCTATGGATACCTCATATTATTCACCAGTGTAACTGGTGTAGTATGGGAAGACCTTACAGCGAACGTAGATTCGGTGTAAGCTATGGATACCTCGTATTATTCACCAGGGTCACTAGTGTAGTATGAGAAGACCTTTCATCGAACGCAGATTTGGTGTAAGCTATGGTTACCTCGTGTTAGTCACCAGTGTAACTGGTATAGTATGAGAAGACCTTTCATCGAACGTAGTTCGGTGTAAGCTGTGGATACCTCATCTTGTCCCCCAGTGAAACTGGTACACAGTATGAGAAAAGTTTTCTAGAACTTATGAGGAGTACCTTTGTATTTGTGTATGATGAATTCTAAGAATTCAATGATATGATCGTTGTCTTTTCCACAGTGGGTGTTGATGAAATTCCCCAGGCAAAAATGGGTTGTTCTTTTTGTCATTGGTTCACAAGTGAAACTTGTTCACCAATGAGGGGCTTCTGTCACACCCTATTTTTGCCACCTTAGCTAGGGTTTGTCATTTCATGTGTCTTTTTGTTTCCTTTTTGAGTCTAGTCTTTTGCGTTGAGTTTCTAGGGTCTTGAGGATCATGTGTATGAATTTTGTTTCAATTTAGAGTTGATCTTGAGGGTTAATAAGAACTATTGTGACTTGAGGGGCATAATCATCTTTTAGGTCACAAACTTTCCATTTGACCTTGAAATGATCTCCAAGTTGCCAATTGGAGTTCATATGGATGTATTTGAGGTATTTATGGGTTCAATTTGATGAATTGAAGGTTCGGGATTAGAATGGCTCAATATGGCTCAGGTTGGTTAAGAGACCTACTTCGGGTTAGCTCGAATTGGTTCATGATTTTCACTCCATGACTAGTCATTTAACTTTGATTAGTCTTAATTTCTTCCCCAAATGTGTTTAGGGAGGTTGAATTTCGAATTGGAAAACATTTGATGCAACCCTATGTGCATACCTAAGCTAAGCGATGGTGGTGCATAGCGGTTAACCGCCTTTGTAGGACCTAACCATGCAGCCATGGCTAGGGTTTTTTGCCCTCAAGTGACTCAAATTACATTCCCCTTCGAAACACGGTCATTTTGGCTTTCGTTTTGTCAAAATTGGAGTTGATTTGAGCCTGAAACACATTTGGAAGTCCAAAGGGCCAAAATAAGGCATAAGCTGACAGGGCCTCGGGTGACCACCCAGGCCTGGGCGGCTAGCCGCCTGGGCCCAGGTGGCTAGCCGCCTAGCCCTAGGTGGTCACCTGAGCCTCTTTCCTTTTTTGAGTGCTGAAGCGGATCCCTTCCTATTTCCTCGGATTTGTCCGCCTCCAGCCGCCATTTAACCCTATTTTCAACCCTATTTAACCTACTTGAGCCCCAAGGGAACCTCTAAGAGCCCTGGGATCATTACCTAGGGTTTTAATCCCAACCATTGAGGGTTTCCCCTCAAACCCTATAAATACCCCCTTATACTTCAGCAATAGGGGGCACTTGGGAGGCATTTTTGAGACTTGGAGGCTATGACAGCCATCCTTAGGGTAGTTTAACCTAAATTCTGAGTGAGAGAGTGAGAGAGAGAGCTTGGAGGAGGGCTGGAGCTTTGCTTGGAGGCTTGAAGGAGAGCTTTTCAACTTGTCCACAAGAGGAGGAGAGGAGTTCTACAATAGCAACCATAGGTATACCTTTCCTTTTCCTTTTCTCTCTTTTAAAGTTAGGATTTTGCATAGAATAGCATGATTTCATGTCAAAGCATATGTTTTTATCATGTTTTCCTACTTCTATTAGCTAGTATGCATGTTTAGGATGATATTCATGGGCTGTTTAGTATGCTAGAATGTTATTCCATGTGATTTACTGCATGTTAGGGATTCTAGGGTTTCCTTAGTGCTGAAATTGGTTTTCTGCATGAAATAACTCTTTTGCACATTAAAGCTTATGTTTTTATCATATTTTGCTGTTTCTATTAGCTAGTATGCATGTTTAGGATGATATTCATGGGCTGTTTAGTATGCTAGAATGTTATTCCATGTGATTTACTGCATGTTTGGGATTCTAGGGTTTCCTTAGTACTGAAATTGGTTTTCTGTATCAAATAACTCTTTTGCATATTAAAGCTTATGTTTTTATCATATTTTGCTGTTTCTATTAGCTAGTATGCATGTTTAGGATGATATTCATGGGCTGTTTAGTATGCTAGAGTGTTATTCCATGTGATTTTATGCACCATTGTGATTCTAGGGTTTTTATCATCCTTGTGTTGGTTTGGTTGTATATAGCATGATAGCTTGGGGATTTTCTCTGTTTTTTCTTCATAGTTGCTATATGTGTGTTGCATATTAGATAACTATGGTATTTTTAGCATTCATGTAGTGGATTTTAGGGTTTTTATGCATGTTATGGTTCTAGGATTAAATTAGGGTTTGTAATTGTTCACTGTTTATGTTGTTTGCATATTTAGTGGATGAACATAGACCTTATTTCTATTCTTTCCAGATTTGTTTATTGACCTAAATATGATATTTGGAGCATTCATGTGGTTGATTTTTAGGGTTTTTTTGCATGTTATTGCATATAGGGCTGAATTAGGGTTTACTTTATTTCATGATTCGTGTTGTTTACATGACTTATGAAGGATTTTAAGCCTTATTTTTAATTTTGTCCAGATCTGTTCAATGACCTTAATATGACATTTTGAGCATGTGTTAGCCTATGTTTAAGCATGATAATTGCTTAATTAGAAACTAGGTTTGGTTGGTTGGTATTTTTGGTATGTTTTGCATGGAAATTGTAGGTGCTTGACAGGTACAACAGGTGCAATTACCCCACCAATGTGGGGTGATTATTTTGGCTATTGTGAGATAAAATCTTGCAAATAAGGTAATTGCCCTATGCAATAGGGTGGTTATTTTGACAGGTTGCTTTTGCTTAAGGTAAGTTGGGTATGAAGGTACCCTAATTCACCTTTTCTTCCTTTTCCTTGAAACTTTCCCTTTCTCCCTCCTAGGGTTATTTTCTAATAGAGGGATATGGTAGATTCTATAGTTTCCTTTCATAAAATGTGCCATATAAATCAAAGTTTCTATCTTTATGAAATTCAATATTTACTAAAGAGCTTTTTGAGAATGATGTATCTTTGGAAACTTACCATATTTTTCTTGAAAGGAAACTTAGGGTTTACCATAGGCCTTTATTAGGGTTTAACCCTATTCCCATTCGAACTACGTGGACTTTGATCCATGTATTTCCATACATGGTATGTAGGCGCTCTTCGTGAGGTTCAAGTCCACCCTAGGATACTAAGTATCCTAGGTTTTCTATCCCCTCTTTCTTTTTTTCTATTTTTCTTTGATTTATTTGCTTATATGGATGAATGAATGGATGATATGCATGCTGTCTTATGATGATAATTGTTAATTGATGTGTGTTTAAGAATTTGATTTAGCCCAATTAAATTAAGAGACCGTTTAGGGCGATATGGGTGCCTATAGGCTTTGCCTAGAACCTTCTTATATCGTAACTTAGCCTCCAAATTCACAATCTTTGGTTTCCAAAAGACTTTTTGCCTTCCCATTTTTAAACATGGAGTCATTCTTTTGTTTTCCTAAAACAAAACGGCTTTTTAGGGTTCTCCTTGTTTCCTTTAAAAAATAAGGTGGGGACTCCTTTCCTCTTTTCAAACCCCCCCCATCGTGGGCCTTGTCGGTTTTCGCGGGTCCATAGTATCCTACCAATTTCATTGGAAATTCTCAAAACAAGTTATTTCATAACAAGTAAAACTCATAAGTCATCATTTCATGTGAAATTATCGTTATCACATGATATGAAATTGAATTGAATGTCCATCAACTCAAAACCGAGTGCATTTCATGCCAATTTCATTGGGGATAACAAAGATAGTGTGTTATTTCATAACTCATGAATCATCATTTTATGTGAAATTATCACTATCACATGATTTCATGCCACTTTCAGTGGAAATAGCAAAGATAGTGAGTTATTTCATAACTCATAAATCATCATTTCATGTGAAATTATCACTATCACATGATTTTATGCCACTTTCAGTGGAAATAGCAAAGATAGTGAGTTATTTCATAACTCATGAATCATCATTTCATGTGAAATTATCATTATCACATATATGGGATCCAATTAAAAGTCAATTGATTCAAAATCAAGCATATTCCATGTCATTTCATGTGAAATTATTTTTATTACATGATATAAAAGTCAAGTGATTGAAAAACAAAGTGCATTTCATGCTAATTTCATAAAGATAGCAAGTTACTTCGTAACTAGCATAACTCATGAATTGTCATTTCATGTGAAATTATCTTTATCACATGATTACCAGGTCATTTCATGTGAAATTATCTTTATCACATGATATGATATCATCATCATCATATAGAGAATTGAATTTCAAGACTTGAAAGTCAATCAATTCAAAGCCAAGCTCATTTCATGAGAAGGCTATTTGTCATAGCCACAACAAATCCTTATTATGTGGGTTAATACACTCAACCCAATTCAAAATTTCATTAAAACTTGATAAACTTGGGGAGTATATTCATCCCATAACTCAAAAAGTGAACACCAAGTCAATTTGGAGAAGTTTAGGGGTCGCAAGCGCGCGAGACGGGGCAAACGGGCAAAGCAGGCTAGGGTGACCATCTTTCCTTAGATGGTCAGCCGTCCATGGCAAGACGGCTAACTGTCCAGGGGGGGACAGTTACTCGAGCCCACCAATGAAAAAATCTGGGTTTATAAAACCCAATGCTTGCACACTCATTCCCTCATTCTCCCAACCCAAAAATTAGAGAGTTTCTCTCTCTAAACTCTCAACCCATCTTCTCTATGTTGGGAATCAAACTAGAGAGGAAAAATACAAAGGCGGAATTTAAAATTTTTCCTATGATTCCCAAACCCATGAATCTTAATTATGCTTAATACAAAAACCATAAACCTAACTACCAAGAGAGTTAGGGTACTTACAGTTGAACAAGTCTTCTCCTTTATGCTCCAAGCTTTGTCTTCTGATTGAGCAGTCCAAGTGCACTGCCTCCAACAGTATCCACACCTAGCTTGAGCAAGTTGTCCTTTTCTTCTTCTTCCTTAGGGTTGCTAGAGGTGGAGAAGAGGGAGAGAGAGAGAGAGAGAGAGAGAGAGAGGTGAAATTTTCGGCCAGCACTTGGGAGCCTCCAAGAGTGCTTCAAGTGATGATGTCATCACATCATAAAAGGCTTTAAATAGCCTCCAACTAGGGCCGGCCAAGGGGGGTCTCCAAACCCTAATCTAATTTGTGTAATTACTCTTAATTACACAAGTAGCCCACTAGTTTGCATCAAATACAAATTAGCCCCTTAAAGAACTTTTCTTTAATCACTTATACCCTTTCTCTCATAGACAATCAAGCTCTCTTAGCATGATCAGTGTGTGACCCATTGGGTTCACATCATCAAGTAGTAGGAACAGCACAAGTTGTGCACAATGGAACACTTTCCATTAAGGGTCTAATTGAAACTCCTTTCAATTCCCTAATTGATTATAACTCATTTATATCAATTAGGGCTTCTACTAACCATGAGTAACACCTAGCATATGGCTCATGGTGTGGTCCTTAATGAGGTGAATAGTCATTTACAAAGAACACTTCTGTTATAGTTTACAGGTTACAATTCCATCCTTCCATCAACACAATGTCTCCAATTGAACTAATAGGACATGGAAGTCTGTCAAGTCCCTAGTTCAATTACTTTATACTCATTCATTAATATCAACTCAATGATGAACTTATGGAAACTCCTTTCCATATTCATTCTACCATGGGCCCATGGATTTAATGAGTTATATTCAATGAATGCTGTATGAGACATTCACTCTCTTTTTCCTGAGAGTGATGGATTCCTTGTTGATCACTCACATGCCTTCACACACATAGCAGTAGGGCCAATGAACACCCTTACAGACCCCTGAATAGGATCTGCACTTAGTGTTATCAAACTTCTAAAGCTACATGTATAAGACAACCATGGTGTCTCAGGTCTAAGGATTACTTGTACCACTATAACAATGAGAAACTGATTGACAGGCAGGTTAAAACTCCATTCAGTTTATCTCATATCTTTGGTCACATTCAGTGTACCTATTCTTATAATAGGCACCCACTTGTTGGTTGTAGTGTCTCCACACAAATAGCTTGAGACTAGCTATCCTCCTATAGAGTCAACCTAACAAGTGCTAGTCCTATGGTTCATTACTGTCCATCATAGTGAACCTTCAACTAGGAATGATTTAGGAGTTTAGTACAGAGATATATTTACAGTCTCAAAATTACAACCCTTTGTAATTTCATATTCTCAACTCTAACTCCATGGACATATTATGTAAATATAAATGATGCATATAAACATAATAGAATAAGCCCTTTTATTAAATCAATAATAAATGTGACATATATAAATGAAATCAATTGATTGTTCCTAATCCCTAAACAATCATCTCCATGATTGGCTCTAGGGCATAATCCTAACAATCTCCCACTTGCACTATAGCCAATCCACCATGTATCTCATACTCATATCCTGTCGGTGGTGATCCAACACACTTGGGTCATAGCTTTAGTAAAGGGGTCTTCTTTAATCTCTGTTCTTTTAAACTTTTATATGTATATGTCATCTCTTCCAATGATCTCTCTAATCACTTGGAATTGCCGCTTAAAGTTTGGACTTTTGATGAGACCGTGGATCCTTGTCTTGAGCACTAGCCTTATTGTTGTCACAAAAACAATAGTAAAGGCTTCTCAATGTCAGGAACCACTCCTAGTTCTGCAATGAACTTACTCATCCAAACATGCAGCAATGCACTCAAATTTACAGCTCTACCATTTAAGGTGAGAACATACCTCGATGTTGATCTCCTATCATCATCGTCAGATTGAAAATCTGTATCCGTTCTACCAACCATTTCAAGTTCCTTTCTCCATAGACAAAGCATGGGTCCTTAGTTCTTCTCAAGTACTTAAGGATAGCTTTGACTTCTTCCCAGTGTGTCTTATCTGGGTCTACCCGATATCTGCTAGTAACATTTACAGCAAAACTGATATCTGGTAATGTACATAGCATGGCATATGCTTTTAGACAACTTGATTTCATGTCTGACAGGAATTAGACTTCTCTTGAAATCATGTATTTTGAACCCATTCAAAATCTTGTCTACGTACATCGATTGGGAAAGACTTAGCATCTTTTAGATCTATCTCTATAGACCCCTATTCCCAGAATATAGGATGCTTCTTCCAAATCTTTTAGGGAGAAACTTTGTGAAAAACTAATTTTTCACTGTTGACAACGTCTCTACATTATTCCCTAATAAGTAGAACGTCATTCACTTATAGGACCAAAATATGATCGCACTCCCACTAACCCTTTGTACAATCATGGTACAATAATGGGTTCTGTCTCAACAGGGACAGGGGTTGCATCAATTATTAGGATTATGCCCTAGAGCCAATCATAGAGATGATTGTTTAGGGATTAGGAACAATCATTTGATTTCATTTATGTATGTCACATTTATTATTGATTTAATAAAAGGGCTTATTCTATTATGTTTATATGCATAATTTATATTTACGTAATATGTCCATGGAGTTAGAGTTGAGAATATGGAATTACAAAGAGTTGTAATTTTGAGACTATAGATATATCTCTGTACTAAATTCCTAAAGCATTCCTAGTTGAAGGTTCACTATGATGGACAGTAGTGAACCATAGGACTAGCACTTATTAGGTTGACTCTATAGGAGGATAGCTAGTCTCAAGCTATTTGTGTGGAGACACTACAACCAACAAGTGGGTGCCTATTACGAGAATAGGTACACTGAATGTGACCAAAGCTATGAGATAAACTGAATGGAGTTTTATCCTACCTGTCAATCAGTTTCTCATTGTTATAGTGGTACAAGTAATCCTTAGACCTGAGACACCATAGTTGTCTTATGCATGTAGCTTTAGAAGTTTGATAACACTAAGTGCAAATCCTATTCATGGGTTTGCAAAGGTGTTCATTGGCCCTACTGCTATGTGTATGAAGGCATGTGAGTGATCAACAAGGGATCCATCACTCTCAGGAAAAAGAGAGAGAATGTCTCATATAGCATTCATAATATAACTCATATAGCATTCATAATATAACTAATGGCTCCTCAGATTTAGAAGAAGCAACAATATTTTCTAAATTCGATATGAAATCGGGTTTCTGGCAAATCCAAATTGTGGAAGAGGACAGATACAAGACTGCTTTTACAGTCCCTTTTGGCCATTACGAATGGAATGTAATGCCATTTGGACTAAAAAATGCCCCTTCAGAATTTCAAAACATAATGAATGCAATATTTACGCAATATACGGAATTTACTATTGTCTACATTGATGATGTACTAGTATTTTCCAAGTCAATTGAGCAACATTGGAAGCACCTTAATACGTTCTTCCATCTAATTAAGCAACATGGTTTAGCCTTGAGTCCTACCAAGATTAATCTTTTCCAAACAAAGATTAGATTTCTAGGACATCATATCTATCAGGGTACCATAGTCCCGATAGAAAGGTCAATCCAATTTGCAGATAAATTTCCAGATGAAATCAAAGACAAAAAACAATTGCAAAGATTTTTAGGGTGTCTTAATTATATTACAGACTTTTTCCCTAATCTTAGTCAAGAGTGTACCATTCTTAGGAGAAGACTTAAGAAAAATCCTCCTGCATGGTCACAAGAGTACACAGACACAGTCAAGAAATTGAAACAGAAGGTGAGGACCCTTCCCTGTCTTACCCTAGCAGACCCGCTAGCATTTAAGATAGTCCAGACCGATGCTTCAGACATAGGTTATGGGGGAATTCTCATGCAAAGGGTAGACAATATAGACAAAATAGTCAGGTTCACATCTGGCACATGGAACACAGCACAGGCAAAATATTCGACAATTAAAAAAGAAATATTATCTATAGTTTTGAGTATTTCAAAATTTCAAGATGATATTTTAAATCAAAAATTTCTACTACGAGTAGATTGTCAAGCTGCAAAACCCGTTTTGAAAAAAGATGTTAAAAACATTGCTTCAAAACATATTTTCGCCAGATGGCAGGCAATACTTTCAGTTTTCGATTTTGATATAGAATATATTAAAGGAGAAAACAATTGTGTCCCTGATTTCCTCTCTCGCGAGTTCTTACAGGGTCACCTATCCAAAGAACAGGGCAGTTCTTCAGAATGCCCAGACAAAACAAAGCCAAAGCCAAAGCCCTTCAAGGGCAATCAACCTTGCAAAATCAACCAAAAGGCCAAAACCAAGCAACAGGGTCATCCACCCAGCCAAAAGCAATAGCAAAGAAAAAATGGTTCGAAGATCTCCAAGAAGAAGAGGAGATGCTTGAACAATACAAGCAACAACAACTTTTGAAACAGCAACAGCAACAATCTCCAATCAATAAGTCACAAACTTATTCATTGGCAGCTTCCGGAGTTAGGAATAGTGGCAAAAATATTGCAACTTCTTCTAAATCTGAGGAGCCATTAGGAGCTTTTGCTCCATCTTCGCAATTTCTTTTAAAAGACAAAGAAGAGGGCAATTTTCGCAAAACTCGTAAAAACCATAGCCCTTATTTTGAAAAACCCTCTACCTTAGACATTTTCGTCTTGGAGAGTGAATTTGCACAAACGGATATCCCTGATATCCTGGAATCCTATTTTCCCCCTGGATTCCATTACCGGCCAAATGATTTTCAGAAAGACCAGGCATGGTACCAATATGTTTTAGAAAAAGGAACAAAATCGGCTATTTTCAAACACAATCGGCCTGAAAATGATAAAACCGATGTTTCTTATTCTACCTGTCAAATTTTGAGGGTTCTTAGTCCTTCTGACTGGGGGCAACCTCTTTACCAACCCAGTCAACTTCCAGGCAACATTCTGCCTAACCTCTATAATTATTTTGATTATGAGAAGGCATAGCAAAATTCTTTCTTCATTCAAAATAAGATCAACCGTCATTCATGGATGATCTATTTTGATAGAAAATTTGACATTGAGGCAATACCCTTTTGGTTTCTCTCTTGGTGGTCATACTTCGGCCCCATCCAGGAAATTCTTCCGGAAAAACCAATCAACATTAGTAAGGCATATTCTTACTATGAGCAACATATCCAGCCAAAACCTCACCTGCAAACCTTCCCAAAGCTTTTCCTATTCTATACCCAGTTTGGTCTAGCATGGATCATGTTTTGGCGTTATGACTTTACAGGTACACAGCAATGGCCCTGTATAGGAAGATCCTTCCATGTCAAATGGTGGGATAATGCAATAACGGACCATATCACTCCTGAAACAATTCAGAAATGGTTCCAGAGGCATCCTGCAATTCAGTCAACAGTAGGAGACTCATCCAAAGCTCTCCTGTCAAAAAGTCAACTAATAGCAAAATTAGCAGCTGCTCCTCCTAACAGTAAAGAGCTGAAAGAGTATCTCCAGGAGGCTCTCTCATCCCTCAATGAGGAAGACAATGAGCAGGGATCCTGCGCTTCAGTCAATTTAGGCGATGACAACGAAGATGATTGTTTTGGGATTCTTCCTCCCATTCCTCATCATTCAAGCAGCAGCAAGAATCCAAGGCAATTTGACTAGACAATTCAGCAGTAAAAGCAAGTGTTTTTACCCCGGCAATATTATGCAATCACATGGCAACAGTACTACCATTCAGCAAAGGCAGTGTCTGTGGTTCTTTCGGTGCAAAAGACAAGGAATCACATGGCAACAGTACCTTTTCGGTACAAAAGGCAGTCAATAGTATCTCCACTCAACTAAAGTAAACAGTGAAGATACCAGTCACATGGCAACAGTAAGTAAACAGTGAAGATACCAGTCACATGGCAACAGTACCCTTTCACAAGCCAACAGTTCCAGCAATAAGACAACACCGACAGCCGGGCTTCATGATTAAGTCTAGGCTCTTTTCTCCTATATATAGAAAGCAATGCAATTGTATAAGGGGTCGGAAATTGTTTAGCCATTAAGTAGTTTCCCTCCACTTGTAAAACCACTTCTACCATCCTCCACCTCCATTCACCTTTGTAATACCTCCATCAGGCAACCTTTGTCAAAGGCAATTGTAACTCCGCAATACTATTGCAAATTTGTAAGTTTTTATTTATATAAAAGCTTTCTTTTATCTAGTAACTTCTATATTGCAAGAGTATTTTATTTTTACAATATCTTCTCTTTTTAATTGAATATCTGCATCTTCATTCCTGGGTGTAGTTGGTATCAGAGCCATAGGAATAGTGCATATTGTTATTTGTATATCTGTGCATGCATATTTCAGGTGGGCAGTAGGGCAGAGGTGAGTAAGTCCCGTAGTAAGTCCTTTACCTAAGTGTATGGTGTATAGAGACCATAGGTAGCAATGTTCACTAGGATGATGTCAATGAGATCAAATGCTTCCTCTAGTGAGGAGACAGATATTCCTGAGGAACGGGAATATATTGTAGACAATAAAAAACTTTGCAACTGGAAATTACCAAAAATACCTGCAACAGAGATTTATGAAGGCAATAGATTCTTCTCTGGGTTCAAAGTCAGAACCAGTGAAGAAACTATAGTAATGGATGGAGAACATAAGACAATATTACTCTTCAATGAAGAGGTAATTAAAAGACATTTAGAAGACAACTATAAATTCCTGCATGTAGGGTCAGTACAAGTCTGTGCTAAACCCTTAGGAAGAGATGGACTTAACATGCCTCTATTCATGGCACTTAGAGACTGTAGGTTCAATAATTTTGAAAAGACAATGTTAGGGGGAATCCAATCTGGTCTCCATGCTGGACTAGTATATTTTAACTGCTATCCGGATTTTACTATAAGTTTAGCAGATCAAAATATTTTGGATGCTCTAACTCTAAATGTCAAAATCCATAATTCTGAAATGAAGGCAGGATCTCAGCCTCTTGCTATCATTTACAGAACGCAATACAGGGTGTATTCTACCTTAGTAAACACTCCTGTTGTCAAAAGAAGAAGTGAAAAAGGCAAAACTGTTCTTCTGCAAAGTAACTTAAAAGACAAAGAAAATGCCATAATCCCTAAAACTTTAAAATGGTCTGAGTTAAAATTCCCAGAAGAATGGAAAATTCCAGATGCTATTGAAGTTGTTCCTTCTGAGCAATTGCAGCAACGAACTAAGCAAACAACAAAAATTAAGCAAATGGTAGAATATTCGGATGGGAGTGCAGGGATTAGATTTAATTCTCCCTTTACCCAGTCCTTTAGGCTACCAAACTCTAAGCCAATAATTACTGAAATTCCGGATTCTTCCCGAGCATCTTGCTCTTCACGAGCATCTTGTTCAGCTGTACCAGTAAGAATCTTTAGACAAAATTCATCTTCAAGCTCTGAAGTTCCAGACCTTGAACCTGAAACTCCTTTGGTAAATAATAGGACTCAACCAAATTTGCAAGGAGTAAGAAATAGCAACATTTCATATCCATATTATGAAACTGCAACAAATCAGCAAGATGACAATTCTGAAGAGGAATCTCAGAATATGTCGCCAACTAAAACAGAAATGGAAATACCGCCAGGCATAATGATGCTTAGTATACCCTTTGTTATAGACAAAGATTTACTAAGAACAGACTTTATGCTTGACAGAAACAAAGAGAAAAGAAGACAATTCTTTGAAACTAATGACAAAGATCAGCAAAGCCAAATACGTACACAATGGTATACGTATATGGAGAAAAATCAATTTCATATATACTTTTTTGAATGGTTTGAAAAGGTATATACTAGGGAAAATCAAATAAATGTAACTAGCAAAAATACGACTACTTGGCAATTAACTCCAAGTAATCAGTTGGTAGAATCTGTTCATCCACCCCTTGAGCAGATTAAAATACCATATTATAAGGTAAGTGTTACAGCTGCACCTTATAAAGTCAAAACGGAAGAAGAGATTCAGCCAACAGGGAAAGATATTAAAAACATCTTTGAGCAAAATAATTATACAAATCAGCATATTAGGACAATCGCAGAGCAGTTAACCAGAGTTGAAAACCTGGTTCAACATGAAGCAATATTGCCAAATCAGCAGGATGAAAAACCCCTTTTCATTCCTCATGAAATACCTAAGCAATATACTAGACAACTAGCTAAGGGACAATTACATGCTGAAATTCAAGAAAGGATTAGACTCCTTGATGATGTAATTGGCAAATCTGTGGTTCAAGATACTCCTCAGAAGCCCCATGCAAGTTCTAGTAAGGCAATTACTGTGATAACGCAAAATGATAATATCATTGAATCTGAAACAGAAGCTGATGATATTATGCAACAATTTAAACAACAAGAAAATGCGGCTGTTAATGCTATAAGGCATACCCGGCCAATGACAAACATTTACCAATATCCTTCTTTTCCTGATATGAAAATTGAGGAAAGAGGAAGTTACCATCAAGCTTCATATCATGGAGGAACCATATATGAATGGAATATTGATGGATTAACTCAATACCAAATACAGAACTTATTACATCAAATGACGATGGTAAGTTCTGCATATCAGGCAAAAGATTCTGAAATAACTGATCACGCCATAGCTCATTCTTTAGTCGCTGGTTTTACTGGACAACTAAAAGGATGGTGGGATCACACCCTAACTCATCAAGAAAAACAGGCAATATTGTATGCAATAAAAACTGACCATCAAGGCAATATAATTAAAACTGAGGAAGGGGAAGAAATTGAGGATGCAGTCTCAACTTTACTCTTCACAATCTCCAAACATTTTGTTGGAGATCCTTCTAAGTTAAAAGACACAACTGCAGAAATATTGGCAAATCTCAGATGTAAAAGATTAGGTGATTTTAAATGGTATAAAGATGCTTTTTTGACAAAAGTGTTTTTAAGACCAGATAATAATCAACCTTTCTGGAAAGAGAAATTCATATCTGGATTACCAACATTATTTGCAGAAACAATTAGGACAAAGCTCAAGGATCAGAATAATGGAATGATCCCTTGGGAAAAACTGACATATGGAGATTTAATTAGTACAATACATCAGGCTGGTATTGCCCAGTGTACTCAATTTAAACTCCAACAGCAAATGAAAAAGGAAAAGATTAGAAATAAACAAGAATTTGGCTCATTTTGTGAACAATTCGGGTTTACTTCTATAAAGACAAATCCCAAAAAATACCGAAAATCCTCTTCTAGATATCATAAAAAACATCATAGAAAAAGAACACAAGGCAAACCTTCTGATAATCAGTATTACCAGAAGTCAAGCTCAAGACAACAAAAAGATCATCACAGACCAAATCCTAAAAAGCAATATCGAAAGAAATCTAATAAGCAACAGACTGTTGTTTGTCATAAGTGTGGCAAACCAGGTCATTATAAAGACCAATGTAGAGTAAAACAGACAATTAATGAATTGCAATTTGATTCTGGTTTATCTCCAGAAGAGATAAAAACTTTAATCATAAATGCAATTTATAATTCTGAATCTGAATATGAATCTTATTCGGAATCAGAAGAAGAAAGACAAATTGATGAAATACATCAAACAACAACAACATCAGATTCATCTTCTGAATCTGAGCAACAATGTCAACAAGATTGCAATCAAAATTGTTGTAACATGATTAAGAGTAATGTTAACCATGAACAACAGACTCTCCTATTGGATATCATTGATAAAATGACTGATCCAATATTAAAGAGGGAATATTTGCAAAAACTGCAAAATACTATGGGCAAAGTGCAACAAAAACCTAAAAGGATTTATAATTTGCAAGAAATCCTTAATGAAAAATATAAACTGCAACAAACAGAAGAAATTTCTGTGCAAGACTTAAAGCAAGAAATTAAGCAAATGAAAAATGACATAAAAGAATTAAGACAACATTCTAGCTTGCAAAATCTAAACATTGAAGTTCTACGACAACAGGTTTGTCAGCTAGAACAACAACAGGCTTCAACTAGCAATGGCAGACAGATTGTCATTCATGAAGCTACTGAAGAAGAGGACAAAATCACCAAAGAAAGAGAAAATTTAGGTGAAGAAAATTTTGTTCAACTTCTTAAGCAAATAACATACCAAAAATGGAACACTACCATAAAAATTATGGTACAAAATCCACATGACAAAATGACAAATATACACTGGTCATAACTGCACTAATTGATACAGGTGCAGATATGAACTGTATACAAGAAGGGATTATTCCTTCAAAATATTACAAAAAGACAAAAGAAGAATTAAGTTCGGCCAGTGGTGCTAAACTTAATATCAGATATAAATTAGACAACGTCCATATATGTAATGAGGGAACTTGTGTTGAATCAACATTTATCCTTGTTAAAAATCTGAGTAGAGAAGTAATATTGGGTACTCCCTTTATTACTTGTATTCAGCCTTTTAGCGTTGATACAACAGGAATAACCTCTTACATTAAAGGCAAAGAGACCAAGTTTGAATTCCTTAATCCACCATCGGTTAGGGATGTAAACTTATTAAAAGATCAATTTGTTCACCAGGAAGAACAAGTTAATCTAATTGCAAAAAAAGACAAAACACCTGAATTATCTTAAGCAAGAAATTCAGTACACCCATATTGAGCAACAATTAAAAGACTGGAAGCTTCAATCAGCAATAAGACAATTTGAAGACAAATTAAAAAAGACAATTTGTTCTGATAATTCTCATACTTTCTGGCATAGGAATAAATATATTGTTCATTTGCCATATGAGAAAGATTTTCAGGAAAGTCAAATCCCAACAAAAGCAAGACCGATTCAAATGAATCAAGAATTGCTTGAAATTTGCAAAAAAGAAATCCAAGATCTGCTCTCTAAAAACTTGATAAGAGAAAGCCGCTCGCCATGGAGTTGTGCCGCTTTTATGTTTTTAAAGCAGCAGAAATTGAAGAGTGAGTTGCCTCGTTTGGTAATTAATTATAAGCCTCTAAATGATGCCTTACAATGGATAAGGTATCCTTTACCTAATAAGAAGATTTATTAGGAAGGCTTAGCAAAGCAACAATATTTTCTAAATTCGATATGAAATCGGGTTTCTGGCAAATCCAAATTGCTGAAGAGGACTAGATACAAGACTGCTTTCACAGTCCCTTTTGGCCATTACGAATGGAATGTAATGCCATTTGGACTAAAAAATGCCCCTTCAGAATTTCAAAACATAATGAATGCAATATTTACGCAATATACGAAATTTACTATTGTCTACATTGATGATGTACTAGTATTTTCCAAGTCAATTGAGCAACATTGGAAGCACCTTAATACGTTCTTCCATCTAATTAAGCAACATGGTTTAGCCTTGAGTCCTACCAAGATTAATCTTTTCCAAACAAAGATTAGATTTCTAGGACATCATATCTATCAGGGTACCATAGTCCCGATAGAAAGGTCAATCCAATTTGCAGATAAATTTCCAGATGAAATCAAAGACAAAAAACAATTGCAAAGATTTTTAGGGTGTCTTAATTATATTACAGACTTTTTCCCTAATCTTAGTCAAGAGTGTGCCATTCTTAGGAGAAGACTTAAGAAAAATCCTCCTGCATGGTCACAAGAGTACACAGACACAGTCAAGAAATTGAAACAGAAGGTGAGGACCCTTCCCTGTCTTACCCTAGCAGACCCGCTAGCATTTAAGATAGTCCAGACCGATGCTTCAGACATAGGTTATGGGGGAATTCTCATGCAAAGGGTAGACAATATAGACAAAATAGTCAGGTTCACATCTGGCACATGGAACACAGCACAGGCAAAATATTCGACAATTAAAAAAGAAATATTATCTATAGTTTTGAGTATTTCAAAATTTCAAGATGATATTTTAAATCAAAAATTTCTACTACGAGTAGATTGTCAAGCTGCAAAACCCGTTTTGAAAAAAGATGTTAAAAACATTGCTTCAAAACATATTTTCGCCAGATGGCAGGCAATACTTTCAGTTTTCGATTTTGATATAGAATATATTAAAGGAGAAAACAATTGTGTCCCTGATTTCCTCTCTCGCGAGTTCTTACAGGGTCACCTATCCAAAGAACAGGGCAGTTCTTCAGAATGCCCAGACAAAACAAAGCCAAAGCCAAAGCCCTTCAAGGGCAATCAACCTTGCAAAATCAACCAAAAGGCCAAAACCAAGCAACAGGGTCATCCACCCAGCCAAAAGCAATAGCAAAGAAAAAATGGTTCGAAGATCTCCAAGAAGAAGAGGAGATGCTTGAACAATACAAGCAACAACAACTTTTGAAACAGCAACAGCAACAATCTCCAATCAATAAGTCACAAACTTATTCATTGGCAGCTTCCGGAGTTAGGAATAGTGGCAAAAATATTGCAACTTCTTCTAAATCTGAGGAGCCATTAGGAGCTTTTGCTCCATCTTCGCAATTTCTTTTAAAAGACAAAGAAGAGGGCAATTTTCGCAAAACTCGTAAAAACCATAGCCCTTATTTTGAAAAACCCTCTACCTTAGACATTTTCGTCTTGGAGAGTGAATTTGCACAATCGGATATCCCTGATATCCTGGAATCCTATTTTCCCCCTGGATTCCATTACCGGCCAAATGATTTTCAGCAAAGACCAGGCATGGTACCAATATGTTTTAGAAAAAGGAACAAAATCGGCCTATTTTCAAACACAATCGGCCTGAAAATGATAAAACCGATGTTTCTTATTCTACCTGTCAAATTTTGAGGGTTCTTAGTCCTTCTGACTGGGGGCAACCTCTTTACCAACCCAGACAACTTCCAGGCAACATTCTGCCTAACCTCTATAATTATTTTGATTATGAGAAGGCATAGGCAAAATTCTTTCTTCATTCAAAATAAGATCAACCGTCATTCATGGATGATCTATTTTGATAGAAAATTTGACATTGAGGCAATACCCTTTTGGTTTCTCTCTTGGTGGTCATACTTCGGCCCCATCCAGGAAATTCTTCCGGAAAAACCAATCAACATTAGTAAGGCATATTCTTACTATGAGCAACATATCCAGCCAAAACCTCACCTGCAAACCTTCCCAAAGCTTTTCCTATTCTATACCCAGTTTGGTCTAGCATGGATCATGTTTTGGCGTTATGACTTTACAGGTACACAGCAATGGCCCTGTATAGGAAGATCCTTCCATGTCAAATGGTGGGATAATGCAATAACGGACCATATCACTCCTGAAACAATTCAGAAATGGTTCCAGAGGCATCCTGCAATTCAGTCAACAGTAGAAGACTCATCCAAAGCTCTCCTGTCAAAAAGTCAACTAATAGCAAAATTAGCAGCTGCTCCTCCTAACAGTAAAGAGCTGAAAGAGTATCTCCAGGAGGCTCTCTCATCCCTCAATGAGGAAGACAATGAGCAGGGATCCTGCGCTTCAGTCAATTTAGGCGATGACAACGAAGATGACTGTTTTGGGATTCTTCCTCCCATTCCTCATCATTCAAGCAGCAGCAAGAATCCAAGGCAATTTGACTAGACAATTCAGCAGTAAAAGCAAGTGTTTTTACCCCGGCAATATTATGCAATCACATGGCAACAGTACTACCATTCAGCAAAGGCAGTGTCTGTGGTTCTTTCGGTGCAAAAGACAAGGAATCACATGGCAACAGTACCTTTTCGGTACAAAAGGCAGTCAATAGTATCTCCACTCAACTAAAGTAAACAGTGAAGATACCAGTCACATGGCAACAGTAAGTAAATAGTGAAGATACCAGTCACATGGCAACAGTACCCTTTCACAAGCCAATAGTTCCAGCAATAAGACAACACCGACAGCCGGGCTTCATGATTAAGTCTAGGCTCTTTTCTCCTATATATAGAAAGCAATGCAATTGTATAAGGGGTCGGAAATTGTTTAGCCATTAAGTAGTTTCCCTCCACTTGTAAAACCACTTCTACCATCCTCCACCTCCATTCACCTTTGTAATACCTCCATCAGGCAACCTTTGTCAAAGGCAATTGTAACTCCGCAATACTATTGCAAATTTGTAAGTTTTTATTTATATAAAAGCTTTCTTTTATCTAGTAACTTCTATATTGCAAGAGTATTTTATTTTTACAATATCTTCTCTTTTTAATTGAATATCTGCATCTTCATTCCTGGGTGTAGTTGGTATCAGAGCCATAGGAATAGTGCATATTGTTATTTGTATATCTGTGCATGCATATTTCAGGTGGGCAGTAGGGCAGAGGTGAGTAAGTCCCGTAGTAAGTCCTTTACCTAAGTGTATGGTGTATAGAGACCATAGGTAGCAATGTTCACTAGGATGATGTCAATGAGATCAAATGCTTCCTCTAGTGAGGAGACAGATATTCCTGAGGAACGGGAATATATTGTAGACAATAAAAAACTTTGCAACTGGAAATTACCAAAAATACCTGCAACAGAGATTTATGAAGGCAATAGATTCTTCTCTGGGTTCAAAGTCAGAACCAGTGAAGAAACTATAGTAATGGATGGAGAACATAAGACAATATTACTCTTCAATGAAGAGGTAATTAAAAGACATTTAGAAGACAACTATAAATTCCTGCATGTAGGGTCAGTACAAGTCTGTGCTAAACCCTTAGGAAGAGATGGACTTAACATGTCTCTATTCATGGCACTTAGAGACTGTAGGTTCAATAATTTTGAAAAAGACAATGTTAGGGGGAATCCAATCTGGTCTCCATGCTGGACCTAGTATATTTTAACTGCTATCCGGATTTTACTATAAGTTTAGCAGATCAAAATATTTTGGATGCTCTAACTCTAAATGTCAAAATCCATAATTCTGAATGAAGGCAGGATCTCAGCCTCTTGCTATCATTTACAGAACGCAATACAGGGTGTATTCTACCTTAGTAAACACTCCTGTTGTCAAAAGAAGAAGTGAAAAAGGCAAAACTGTTCTTCTGCAAAGTAACTTAAAAGACAAAGAAAATGCCATAATCCCTAAAACTTTAATATGGTCTGAGTTAAAATTCCCAGAAGAATGGAAAATTCCAGATGCTATTGAAGTTGTTCCTTCTGAGCAATTGCAGCAACAAACTAAGCAAACAACAAAGATTAAGCAAATGGTAGAATATTCGGATGGGAGTGCAGGGATTAGATTTAATTCTCCCTTTACCCAGTCCTTTAGGCTACCAAACTCTAAGCCAATAATTACTGAAATTCCGGATTCTTCCCGAGCATCTTGCTCTTCACGAGCATCTTGTTCAGCTGTACCAGTAAGAATCTTTAGACAAAATTCATCTTCAAGCTCTGAAGTTCCAGACCTTGAACCTGAAACTCCTTTGGTAAATAATAGGACTCAACCAAATTTGCAAGGAGTAAGAAATAGCAACATTTCATATCCATATTATGAAACTGCAACAAATCAGCAAGATGACAATTCTGAAGAGGAATCTCAGAATATGTCGCCAACTAAAACAGAAATGGAAATACCGCCAGGCATAATGATGCTTAGTATACCCTTTGTTATAGACAAAGATTTACTAAGAACAGACTTTATGCTTGACAGAAACAAAGAGAAAAGAAGACAATTCTTTGAAACTAATGACAAAGATCAGCAAAGCCAAATACGTACACAATGGTATACGTATATGGAGAAAAATCAATTTCATATATACTTTTTTGAATGGTTTGAAAAGGTATATACTAGGGAAAATCAAATAAATGTAACTAAGCAAAAATACGACTACTTGGCAATTAACTCCAAGTAATCAGTTGGTAGAATCTGTTCATCCACCCCTTGAGCAGATTAAAATACCATATTATAAGGTAAGTGTTACAGCTGCACCTTATAAAGTCAAAACGGAAGAAGAGATTCAGCCAACAGGGAAAGATATTAAAAACATCTTTGAGCAAAATAATTATACAAATCAGCATATTAGGACAATCGCAGAGCAGTTAACCAGAGTTGAAAACCTGGTTCAACATGAAGCAATATTGCCAAATCAGCAGGATGAAAAACCCCTTTTCATTCCTCATGAAATACCTAAGCAATATACTAGACAACTAGCTAAGGGACAATTACATGCTGAAATTCAAGAAAGGATTAGACTCCTTGATGATGTAATTGGCAAATCTGTGGTTCAAGATACTCCTCAGAAGCCCCATGCAAGTTCTAGTAAGGCAATTACTGTGATAACGCAAAATGATAATATCATTGAATCTGAAACAGAAGCTGATGATATTATGCAACAATTTAAACAACAAGAAAATGCGGCTGTTAATGCTATAAGGCATACCCGGCCAATGACAAACATTTACCAATATCCTTCTTTTCCTGATATGAAAATTGAGGAAAGAGGAAGTTACCATCAAGCTTCATATCATGGAGGAACCATATATGAATGGAATATTGATGGATTAACTCAATACCAAATACAGAACTTATTACATCAAATGACGATGGTAAGTTCTGCATATCAGGCAAAAGATTCTGAAATAACTGATCACGCCATAGCTCATTCTTTAGTCGCTGGTTTTACTGGACAACTAAAAGGATGGTGGGATCACACCCTAACTCATCAAGAAAAACAGGCAATATTGTATGCAATAAAAACTGACCATCAAGGCAATATAATTAAAACTGAGGAAGGGGAAGAAATTGAGGATGCAGTCTCAACTTTACTCTTCACAATCTCCAAACATTTTGTTGGAGATCCTTCTAAGTTAAAAGACACAACTGCAGAAATATTGGCAAATCTCAGATGTAAAAGATTAGGTGATTTTAAATGGTATAAAGATGCTTTTTTGACAAAAGTGTTTTTAAGACCAGATAATAATCAACCTTTCTGGAAAGAGAAATTCATATCTGGATTACCAACATTATTTGCAGAAACAATTAGGACAAAGCTCAAGGATCAGAATAATGGAATGATCCCTTGGGAAAAACTGACATATGGAGATTTAATTAGTACAATACATCAGGCTGGTATTGCCCAGTGTACTCAATTTAAACTCCAACAGCAAATGAAAAAGGAAAAGATTAGAAATAAACAAGAATTTGGCTCATTTTGTGAACAATTCGGGTTTACTTCTATAAAGACAAATCCCAAAAAATACCGAAAATCCTCTTCTAGATATCATAAAAAACATCATAGAAAAGAACACAAGGCAAACCTTCTGATAATCAGTATTACCAGAAGTCAAGCTCAAGACAACAAAAAGATCATCACAGACCAAATCCTAAAAAGCAATATCGAAAGAAATCTAATAAGCAACAGACTGTTGTTTGTCATAAGTGTGGCAAACCAGGTCATTATAAAGACCAATGTAGAGTAAAACAGACAATTAATGAATTGCAATTTGATTCTGGTTTATCTCCAGAAGAGATAAAAACTTTAATCATAAATGCAATTTATAATTCTGAATCTGAATATGAATCTTATTCGGAATCAGAAGAAGAAAGACAAATTGATGAAATACATCAAACAACAACAACATCAGATTCATCTTCTGAATCTGAGCAACAATGTCAACAAGATTGCAATCAAAATTGTTGTAACATGATTAAGAGTAATGTTAACTATGAACAACAGACTCTCCTATTGGATATCATTGATAAAATGACTGATCCAATATTAAAGAGGGAATATTTGCAAAAACTGCAAAATACTATGGGCAAAGTGCAACAAAAACCTAAAAGGATTTATAATTTGCAAGAAATCCTTAATGAAAAATATAAACTGCAACAAACAGAAGAAATTTCTGTGCAAGACTTAAAGCAAGAAATTAAGCAAATGAAAAATGACATAAAAGAATTAAGACAACATTCTAGCTTGCAAAATCTAAACATTGAAGTTCTACGACAACAGGTTTGTCAGCTAGAACAACAACAGGCTTCAACTAGCAATGGCAGACAGATTGTCATTCATGAAGCTACTGAAGAAGAGGACAAAATCACCAAAGAAAGAGAAAATTTAGGTGAAGAAAATTTTGTTCAACTTCTTAAGCAAATAACATACCAAAAATGGAACACTACCATAAAAATTATGGTACAAAATCCACATGACAAAAATGACAAATATACACTGGTCATAACTGCACTAATTGATACAGGTGCAGATATGAACTGTATACAAGAAGGGATTATTCCTTCAAAATATTACAAAAAGACAAAAGAAGAATTAAGTTCGGCCAGTGGTGCTAAACTTAATATCAGATATAAATTAGACAACGTCCATATATGTAATGAGGGAACTTGTGTTGAATCAACATTTATCCTTGTTAAAAATCTGAGTAGAGAAGTAATATTGGGTACTCCCTTTATTACTTGTATTCAGCCTTTTAGCGTTGATACAACAGGAATAACCTCTTACATTAAAGGCAAAGAGACCAAGTTTGAATTCCTTAATCCACCATCGGTTAGGGATGTAAACTTATTAAAAGATCAATTTGTTCACCAGGAAGAACAAGTTAATCTAATTGCAAAAAAAGACAAAACACCTGAATTATCTTAAGCAAGAAATTCAGTACACCCATATTGAGCAACAATTAAAAGACTGGAAGCTTCAATCAGCAATAAGACAATTTGAAGACAAATTAAAAAAGACAATTTGTTCTGATAATTCTCATACTTTCTGGCATAGGAATAAATATATTGTTCATTTGCCTTATGAGAAAGATTTTCAGGAAAGTCAAATCCCAACAAAAGCAAGACCGATTCAAATGAATCAAGAACTGCTTGAAATTTGCAAAAAAGAAATCCAAGATTTGCTCTCTAAAAACTTGATAAGAGAAAGCCGCTCGCCATGGAGTTGTGCCGCCTTTTATGTTTTTAAAGCAGCAGAAATTGAAAGAGGAGTTCCTCGTTTGGTAATCAATTATAAGCCTCTAAATGATGCCTTACAATGGATAAGGTATCCTTTACCTAATAAGAAGGATTTATTAGGAAGGCTTAGCAAAGCAACAATATTTTCTAAATTCGATATGAAATCGGGTTTCTGGCAAATCCAAATTGCTGAAGAGGACAGATACAAGACTGCTTTTACAGTCCCTTTTGGCCATTACGAATGGAATGTAATGCCATTTGGACTAAAAAATGCCCCTTCAGAATTTCAAAACATAATGAATGCAATATTTACGCAATATACGGAATTTACTATTGTCTACATTGATGATGTACTAGTATTTTCCAAGTCAATTGAGCAACATTGGAAGCACCTTAATACGTTCTTCCATCTAATTAAGCAACATGGTTTAGCCTTGAGTCCTACCAAGATTAATCTTTTCCAAACAAAGATTAGATTTCTAGGACATCATATCTATCAGGGTACCATAGTCCCGATAGAAAGGTCAATCCAATTTGCAGATAAATTTCCAGATGAAATCAAAGACAAAAAACAATTGCAAAGATTTTTAGGGTGTCTTAATTATATTACAGACTTTTTCCCTAATCTTAGTCAAGAGTGTGCCATTCTTAGGAGAAGACTTAAGAAAAATCCTCCTGCATGGTCACAAGAGTACACAGACACAGTCAAGAAATTGAAACAGAAGGTGAGGACCCTTCCCTGTCTTAGCCCTAGCAGACCCGCTAGCATTTAAGATAGTCCAGACCGATGCTTCAGACATAGGTTATGGGGGAATTCTCATGCAAAGGGTAGACAATATAGACAAAATAGTCAGGTTCACATCTGGCACATGGAACACAGCACAGGCAAAATATTCGACAATTAAAAAAGAAATATTATCTATAGTTTTGAGTATTTCAAAATTTCAAGATGATATTTTAAATCAAAAATTTCTACTACGAGTAGATTGTCAAGCTGCAAAACCCGTTTTGAAAAAAGATGTTAAAAACATTGCTTCAAAACATATTTTCGCCAGATGGCAGGCAATACTTTCAGTTTTCGATTTTGATATAGAATATATTAAAGGAGAAAACAATTGTGTCCCTGATTTCCTCTCTCGCGAGTTCTTACAGGGTCACCTATCCAAAGAACAGGGCAGTTCTTCAGAATGCCCAGACAAAACAAAGCCAAAGCCAAAGCCCTTCAAGGGCAATCAACCTTGCAAAATCAACCAAAAGGCCAAAACCAAGCAACAGGGTCATCCACCCAGCCAAAAGCAATAGCAAAGAAAAAATGGTTCGAAGATCTCCAAGAAGAAGAGGAGATGCTTGAACAATACAAGCAACAACAACTTTTGAAACAGCAACAGCAACAATCTCCAATCAATAAGTCACAAACTTATTCATTGGCAGCTTCCGGAGTTAGGAATAGTGGCAAAAATATTGCAACTTCTTCTAAATCTGAGGAGCCATTAGGAGCTTTTGCTCCATCTTCGCAATTTCTTTTAAAAGACAAAGAAGAGGGCAATTTTCGCAAAACTCGTAAAAACCATAGCCCTTATTTTGAAAAACCCTCTACCTTAGACATTTTCGTCTTGGAGAGTGAATTTGCACAAACGGATATCCCTGATATCCTGGAATCCTATTTTCCCCCTGGATTCCATTACCGGCCAAATGATTTTCGCAAAGACCAGGCATGGTACCAATATGTTTTAGAAAAAGGAACAAAATCGGCTATTTTCAAACACAATCGGCCTGAAAATGATAAAACCGATGTTTCTTATTCTACCTGTCAAATTTTGAGGGTTCTTAGTCCTTCTGACTGGGGGCAACCTCTTTACCAACCCAGACAACTTCCAAGCAACATTCTGCCTAACCTCTATAATTATTTTGATTATGAGAAGGCATGGCAAAATTCTTTCTTCATTCAAAATAAGATCAACCGTCATTCATGGATGATCTATTTTGATAAAAAATTTGACATTGAGGCAATACCCTTTTGGTTTCTCTCTTGGTGGTCATACTTCGGCCCCATCCAAGAAATTCTTCCGGAAAAACCAATCAACATTAGTAAGGCATATTCTTACTATGAGCAACATATCCAGCCAAAACCTCACCTGCAAACCTTCCCAAAGCTTTTCCTATTCTATACCCAGTTTGGTCTAGCATGGATCATGTTTTGGCGTTATGACTTTACAGGTACACAGCAATGGCCCTGTATAGGAAGATCCTTCCATGTTAAATGGTGGGATAATGCAATAACGGACCATATCACTCCTGAAGCAATTCAGAAATGGTTCCAGAGGCATCCTGCAATTCAGTCAACAGTAGGAGACTCATCCAAAGCTCTCCTGTCAAAAAGTCAACTAATAGCAAAATTAGCAGCTGCTCCTCCTAACAGTAAAGAGCTGAAAGAGTATCTCCAGGAGGCTCTCTCATCCCTCAATGAGGAAGACAATGAGCAGGGATCCTGCGCTTCAGTCAATTTAGGCGATGACAACGAAGATGACTGTTTTGGGATTCTTCCTCCCATTCCTCATCATTCAAGCAGCAGCAAGAATCCAAGGCAATTTGACTAGACAATTCAGCAGTAAAAGCAAGTGCTTTTACCCCGGCAATATTATGCAATCACATGGCAACAGTACTACCATTCAGCAAAGGCAGTGTCTGTGGTTCTTTCGGTGCAAAAGACAAGGAATCACATGGCAACAGTACCTTTTCGGTACAAAAGGCAGTCAATAGTATCTCCACTCAACTAAAGTAAACAGTGAAGATACCAGTCACATGGCAACAGTACCCTTTCACAAGCCAACAGTTCCAGCAATAAGACAACACCGACAGCCGGGCTTCATGATTAAGTCTAGGCTCTTTTCTCCTATATATAGAAAGCAATGCAATTGTATAAGGGGTCGGAAATTGTTTAGCCATTAAGTAGTTTCCCTCCACTTATAAAACCACTTCTACCATCCTCCACCTCCATTCACCTTTGTAATACCTCCATCAGGCAACCTTTGTCAAAGGCAATTGTAACTCCGCAATACTATATTGCAAATTTGTAAGTTTTTATTTATATAAAAGCTTTCTTTTATCTAGTAACTTCTATATTGCAAGAGTATTTTATTTTTACAATATCTTCTCTTTTTAATTGAATATCTGCATCCTCCACCTCCATTGAATGACAATCTGTCTGCCATTGCTAGTTGAAGCCTGTTGTTGTTCTAGCTGACAAACCTGTTGTCGTAGAACTTCAATGTTTAGATTTTGCAAGCTAGAATGTTGTCTTAATTCTTTTATGTCATTTTTCATTTGCTTAATTTCTTGCTTTAAGTCTTGCACAGAAATTTCTACAATTAATGAATTGCAATTTGATTCTGGTTTATCTCCAGAAGAGATAAAAACAAACTACACCCAGGAATGAAGATGCAGATATTCAATTAAAAAGAGAAGATATTGTAAAAATAAAATACTCTTGCAATATAGAAGTTACTAGATAAAAGAAAGCTTTTATATTGCAAGAGTATTTTATTTTTACAATATCTTCTCTTTTTAATTGAATTTTTGCATCTTCATTCCTGGGTGTAGTTGGTATCAGAGCCATAGGAATAGTGCATATTGTTATTTGTATATCTGTGCATGCATATTTCAGGTGGGCAGTAGGGCAGAGGTGAGTAAGTCCCGTAGTAAGTCCTTTACCTAAGTGTATGGTGTATAGAGACCATAGGTAGCAATGTTCACTAGGATGATGTCAATGAGATCAAATGCTTCCTCTAGTGAGGAGACAGATATTCCTGAGGAACGGGAATATATTGTAGACAATAAAAAACTTTGCAACTGGAAATTACCAAAAATACCTGCAACAGAGATTTATGAAGGCAATAGATTCTTCTCTGGGTTCAAAGTCAGAACCAGTGAAGAAACTATAGTAATGGATGGAGAACATAAGACAATATTACTCTTCAATGAAGAGGTAATTAAAAGACATTTAGAAGACAACTATAAATTCCTGCATGTAGGGTCAGTACAAGTCTGTGCTAAACCCTTAGGAAGAGATGGACTTAACATGTCTCTATTCATGGCACTTAGAGACTGTAGGTTCAATAATTTTGAAAAGACAATGTTAGGGGGAATCCAATCTGGTCTCCATGCTGGACCAATATATTTTAACTGCTATCCGGATTTTACTATAAGTTTAGCAGATCAAAATATTTTGGATGCTCTAACTCTAAATGTCAAAATCCATAATTCTGAAATGAAGGCAGGATCTCAGCCTCTTGCTATCATTTACAGAACGCAATACAGGGTGTATTCTACCTTAGTAAATACTCCTGTTGTCAAAAGAAGAAGTGAAAAAGGCAAAACTGTTCTTCTGCAAAGTAACTTAAAAGACAAAGAAAATGCCATAATCCCTAAAACTTTAATATGGTCTGAGTTAAAATTCCCAGAGGAATGGAAAATTCCAGATGCTATTGAAGTTGTTCCTTCTGAGCAATTGCAGCAACAAACTAAGCAAACAACAAAGATTAAACATATGGTAGAATATTCGGATGGGAGTGCAGGGATTAGATTTAATTCTCCCTTTACCCAGTCCTTTAGGCTACCAAACTCTAAGCCAATCATTACTGAAATTCCAGATTCTTCCCGAGCATCTTGCTCTTCACGAGCATCTTGTTCAGCTGTACCAGTAAGAATCTTTAGACAAAATTCATCTTCAAGCTCTGAAGTTCCAGACCTTGAACCTGAAACTCCTTTGGTAAATAATAGGACTCAACCAAATTTGCAAGGAGTAAGAAATAGCAACATTTCATATCCATATTATGAAACTGCAACAAATCAGCAAGATGACAATTCTGAAGAGGAATCTCAGAATATGTCGCCAACTAAAACAGAAATGGAAATACCGCCAGGCATAATGATGCTTAGTATACCCTTTGTTATAGACAAAGATTTACTAAGAACAGACTTTATGCTTGACAGAAACAAAGAGAAAAGAAGACAATTCTTTGAAACTAATGACAAAGATCAGCAAAGCCAAATACGTACACAATGGTATACGTATATGGAGAAAAATCAATTTCATATATACTTTTTTGAATGGTTTGAAAAGGTATATACTAGGGAAAATCAAATAAATGTAACTAGCAAAAATACGACTACTTGGCAATTAACTCCAAGTAATCAGTTGGTAGAATCTGTTCATCCACCCCTTGAGCAGATTAAAATACCATATTATAAGGTAAGTGTTACAGCTGCACCTTATAAAGTCAAAACGGAAGAAGAGATTCAGCCAACAGGGAAAGATATTACCAACTACACCCAGGAATGAAGATGCAGATATTCAATTAAAAAGAGAAGATATTGTAAAAATAAAATACTCTTGCAATATAGAAGTTACTAGATAAAAGAAAGCTTTTATATAAATAAAAACTTACAAATTTGCAATAGTATTGCGGAGTTACAATTGCCTTTGACAAAGGTTGCCTGATGGAGGAGGTATTACAAAGGTGAATGGAGGTGGAGGATGGTAGAAGTGGTTTTACAAGTGGAGGGAAACTACTTAATGGCTAAACAATTTCCGACCCCTTATACAATTGCATTGCTTTCTATATATAGGAGAAAAGAGCCTAGACTTAATCATGAAGCCCGGCTGTCGGTGTTGTCTTATTGCTGGAACTGTTGGCTTGTGAAAGGGTACTGTTGCCATGTGACTGGTATCTTCACTGTTTACTTTAGTTGAGTGGAGATACTATTGACTGCCTTTTGTACCGAAAAGGTACTGTTGCCATGTGATTCCTTGTCTTTTGCACCGAAAGAACCACAGACACTGCCTTTGCTGAATGGTAGTACTGTTGCCATGTGATTGCATAATATTGCCGGGGTAAAAGCACTTGCTTTTACTGCTGAATTGTCTAGTCAAATTGCCTTGGATTCTTGCTGCTGCTTGAATGATGAGGAATGGGAGGAAGAATCCCAAAACAGTCATCTTCGTTGTCATCGCCTAAATTGACTGAAGCGCAGGATCCCTGCTCATTGTCTTCCTCATTGAGGGATGAGAGAGCCTCCTGGAGATACTCTTTCAGCTCTTTACTGTTAGGAGGAGCAGCTGCTAATTTTGCTATTAGTTGACTTTTTGACAAGAGAGCTTTGGATGAGTCTCCTACTGTTGACTGAATTGCAGGATGCCTCTGGAACCATTTCTGAATTGCTTCAGGAGTGATATGGTCCGTTATTGCATTATCCCACCATTTGACATGGAAGGATCTTCCTATACAGGGCCATTGCTGTGTACCTGTAAAGTCATAACGCCAAAACATGATCCATGCTAGACCAAACTGGGTATAGAATAGGAAAAGCTTTGGGAAGGTTTGCAGGTGAGGTTTTGGCTGGATATGTTGCTCATAGTAAGAATATGCCTTACTAATGTTGATTGGTTTTTCCGGAAGAATTTCCTGGATGGGGCCGAAGTATGACCACCAAGAGAGAAACCAAAAGGGTATTGCCTCAATGTCAAATTTTTTATCAAAATAGATCATCCATGAATGACGGTTGATCTTATTTTGAATGAAGAAAGAATTTTGCCATGCCTTCTCATAATCAAAATAATTATAGAGGTTAGGCAGAATGTTGCCTGGAAGTTGTCTGGGTTGGTAAAGAGGTTGCCCCCAGTCAGAAGGACTAAGAACCCTCAAAATTTGACAAGTAGAATAAGAAACATCGGTTTTATCATTTTCAGGCCGATTGTGTTTGAAAATAGCCGATTTTGTTCCTTTTTCTAAAACATATTGGTACCATGCCTGGTCTTTGCGAAAATCATTTGGCCGGTAATGGAATCCAGGGGGAAAATAGGATTCCAGGATATCAGGGATATCCGTTTGTGCAAATTCACTCTCCAAGACGAAAATGTCTAAGGTAGAGGGTTTTTCAAAATAAGGGCTATGGTTTTTACGAGTTTTGCGAAAATTGCCCTCTTCTTTGTCTTTTAAAAGAAATTGCGAAGATGGAGCAAAAGCTCCTAATGGCTCCTCAGATTTAGAAGAAGTTGCAATATTTTTGCCACTATTCCTAACTCCGGAAGCTGCCAATGAATAAGTTTTTGACTTATTGATTGGAGATTGTTGCTGTTGCTGTTTCAAAAGTTGTTGTTGCTTGTATTGTTCAAGCATCTCCTCTTCTTCTTGGAGATCTTCGAACCATTTTTTCTTTGCTATTGCTTTTGGCTGGGTGGATGACCCTGTTGCTTGGTTTTGGCCTTTTGGTTGATTTTGCAAGGTTGATTGCCCTTGAAGGGCTTTGGCTTTGGCTTTGTTTTGTCTGGGCATTCTGAAGAACTGCCCTGTTCTTTGGATAGGTGACCCTGTAAGAACTCGCGAGAGAGGAAATCAGGGACACAATTGTTTTCTCCTTTAATATATTCTATATCAAAATCGAAAACTGAAAGTATTGCCTGCCATCTGGCGAAAATATGTTTTGAAGCAATGTTTTTAACATCTTTTTTCAAAACGGGTTTTGCAGCTTGACAATCTACTCGTAGTAGAAATTTTTGATTTAAAATATCATCTTGAAATTTTGAAATACTCAAAACTATAGATAATATCTCTTTTTTAATTGTCGAATATTTTGCCTGTGCTGTGTTCCATGTGCCAGATGTGAACCTGACTATTTTGTCTATATTGTCTACCCTTTGCATGAGAATTCCCCCATAACCTATGTCTGAAGCATCGGTCTGGACTATCTTAAATGCTAGCGGGTCTGCTAGGGTAAGACAGGGAAGGGTCCTCACCTTCTGTTTTAATTTCTTGACTGTGTCTGTGTACTCTTGTGACCATGCAGGAGGATTTTTCTTAAGTCTTCTCCTAAGAATGGCACACTCTTGACTAAGATTAGGGAAAAAGTCTGTAATATAATTAAGACACCCTAAAAATCTTTGCAATTGTTTTTTGTCTTTGATTTCATCTGGAAATTTATCTGCAAATTGGATTGACCTTTCTATCGGGACTATGGTACCCTGATAGATATGATGTCCTAGAAATCTAATCTTTGTTTGGAAAAGATTAATCTTGGTAGGACTCAAGGCTAAACCATGTTGCTTAATTAGATGGAAGAACGTATTAAGGTGCTTCCAATGTTGCTCAATTGACTTGGAAAATACTAGTACATCATCAATGTAGACAATAGTAAATTCCGTATATTGCGTAAATATTGCATTCATTATGTTTTGAAATTCTGAAGGGGCATTTTTTAGTCCAAATGGCATTACATTCCATTCGTAATGGCCAAAAGGGACTGTAAAAGCAGTCTTGTATCTGTCCTCTTCAGCAATTTGGATTTGCCAGAAACCCGATTTCATATCGAATTTAGAAAATATTGTTGCTTTGCTAAGCCTTCCTAATAAATCCTTCTTATTAGGTAAAGGATACCTTATCCATTGTAAGGCATCATTTAGAGGCTTATAATTGATTACCAAACGAGGAACTCCTCTTTCAATTTCTGCTGCTTTAAAAACATAAAAGGCGGCACAACTCCATGGCGAGCGGCTTTCTCTTATCAAGTTTTTAGAGAGCAAATCTTGGATTTCTTTTTTGCAAATTTCAAGCAGTTCTTGATTCATTTGAATCGGTCTTGCTTTTGTTGGGATTTGACTTTCCTGAAAATCTTTCTCATAAGGCAAATGAACAATATATTTATTCCTATGCCAGAAAGTATGAGGATTATCAGAACAAATTGTCTTTTTTAATTTGTCTTCAAATTGTCTTATTGCTGATTGAAGCTTCCAGTCTTTTAATTGTTGCTCAATATAGGTGTACTGAATTTCTTGCTTAAGATAATTCAGGTGTTTTGTCTTTTTTGCAATTAGATTAACTTGTTCTTCCTGGTGAACAAATTGATCTTTTAATAAGTTTACATCCCTAACCGATGGTGGATTAAGGAATTCAAACTTGGTCTCTTTGCCTTTAATGTAAGAGGTTATTCCTGTTGTATCAACGCTAAAAGGCTGAATACAAGTAATAAAGGGAGTACCCAATATTACTTCTCTACTCAGATTTTTAACAAGGATAAATGTTGATTCAACACAAGTTCCCTTATTACATATATGGACGTTGTCTAATTTATATCTGATATTAAGTTTAGCACCACTGGCCGAACTTAATTCTTCTTTTGTCTTTTTGTAATATTTTGAAGGAATAATCCCTTCTTGTATACAGTTCATATCTGCACCTGTATCAATTAGTGCAGTTATGACCAGTGTATATTTGTCATTTTTGTCATGTGGATTTTGTACCATAATTTTTATGGTAGTGTTCCATTTTTGAGCAAAATAATTATACAAATCATAATTTTTATGAGTTATATTATGAATGCTATATGAGACATTCTCTCTCTTTTTCCTGAGAGTGATGGATCCCTTGTTGATCACTCACATGCCTTTATACACATAGCAGTAGGGCCAATGAACACCTTTGCAAACCCATGAATAGGATTTGCAAAGGTGTTCATTGGCCCTACTGCTATGTGTATGAAGGCATGTGAGTGATCAACAAGGGATCCATCACTCTCAGGAAAAAGAGAGAGAATGTCTCATATAGCATTCATAATATAACTCATATTATGAAAAGAGTTTCATGAGTTCATTAATGAGTTGATATCTATGAATGAGTATAAAGTAATTGAACTAGGGACTTGACAGACTTCCATGTCCTATTAGTTCAATTGGAGACATTGTGTTGAAGGAAGGATGCAATTGTAACCTATAAACTATAACAGAAGGGTTCTTTGTAAATGACTATTCACCTCATTAAGGACCACACCATGAGCCATATGCTAGGTGTTACTCATGGTTAGTAGAAGCCCTAATTGATATAAGTGAGTTATAATCAATTAGGGAATTGGAAGGAGTTCCAATTAAACCCTAAATGGAAAGAGTTCCATTGTGCACACCTTGTGCTATTCCTACTACTTAATGATGTGAACCCAATGGGTCACACACTGATCATGCAAGATGAGCTTTTAAGTCTATGAGAGAAAGGGTATGAGTGCATAAAGAATAGTTCTTTGAGGCCATGTTTGTATTTGATATAAATAATAGGGGTTATTGTGCAATTTAGGGAAATTGCACAAAACCCTAAAAGGGTTTCCCCCCATAGGGCCGGCCCCTTTAGTGTGGACTATTTAAGTCACACTATGATGTGTGACATCATAATTTTTGGAGGCTCCCCAAGGGCTGGCCAGAATTTCCAGCCTCCCTCTCTCTCTCTCCTCTCTTCTCCTACTCTAGCAACAACATGGGAAAGAAGGAAAGGACTTGAAGCTCTTGCTAGGTGTGGATACCGTTGGAGGCAGCACACTTGGGCTGCTCATTCACCGCTGTCCGGAGTCGAAGCTTGGAGCAAAACGGAGAAGACAAAAATTCTGTAAGTGTTCTAACCCTCTTCGTAGTTAGGGTTTGATTTTGTGTTATGCATAGTTAGATTCATGGGCTGTGGAATCGTAGGAAAAATTTTTATATTCTGCACTTCAATTTTTCCCTCTTGTTCGATTCCCAATAGTGGTATCAGAGCCATGATTATGCATAATACAAAATACATATGGGCTGGTAATTATGGTGTAGTTGAATGATTCAAAAATCTGGAAAATTTTTCCTGCATAATTGGTTTTCCTCCATGGCTGAACCTAGGGTTTGGAACCCTAGGTCAATTCTCTTCTACTCCTCTTCTAATTGATGGTTAAGTGTAGCCATGGATGCAATAGGTTGCATAGGGTTTGAGTTTGGAGAAGAAGAATAAGGAAACTAGGGTTTTATAAAATTGTTATGAACAGTTTTCATGGTTGCCATGAAAAACCGTCATCGTGTTTTGCGTGCCGAATTCAGAGTTCTTCTCTAAAATTTTCGAGCCATATATGGTTAGAAAGCTCTTTGAATAAGCTTTCCAACCCAACAAACGGTGCGTCAATCCGAGTTCTGTAGTGAAAGTTATGAATTTTTTACTACAGGCTGTCTGGAAAGACAGTTTTGCTCGGGAATGATGCAATAGCCACAACTTTGAGTTATTGATGGAGATCAAAGGCATGGCAATGGTTGCCACCACTTGGGTTATGTTCTAGACATGGTAGGGAAAGGTTCCCAAGCATTTAGATGCATCATAATTGGATTAAGATGCTAGAATAGAAGGAAGAAGAAGAAGAACACCATGGAGGCTGAATCTGGGTTTTAGAACCCTAAGGTTCTTGCAATTAATTCTAATTAAAACTGCTGTATTTATGATGGAAGATCATTTTAGGATCATTATATATCATGTGTATATGATTTTCTTTAAGTTTCAAAAAGGTTTTGATTGAAAAAGATTCAAAAAGTTTGAAAATTTTTCATGAACAGCATAGCAGATTTTCTCTGCAGAAAAGTCATCAATGGAGTTTTGATTAGAACTTGAGTTAGGGAACTCCAAATTGCATGAAACCAATTGCATTAGTTTCCTAAGACATGTAGGATACTGGGAAAATTCGTTTGGTAGCCTAATTCATTCATCTTGCTGGGTTTTAAATCAATTTCTGACCATGGACAGTGTGCTGTCAAATTCTGGGCAGCCTACTGTTGTTTTAATTGTTTAGAACAATTGGTGATGATTTGATCATCCAAACCTCTTCTATTAGCTTAGTATTTCATGTAGGGACATGATACAAAAGCTGGTTTCAATGGAGGAGTCGAATTGATAAGGATTTAGAAGCTATTGTGACCATCAAGGTCTGCAACAATGGCTCCAGCAATGGGTTTTGCAAACCCTGATTGTTCTTGATGATGGCAGCCACTTCCACCACTTCTCACATGTCCAGAGGCTTGTCCCACACCCCTAGGATGTTCTCCCATGACTGGCCATGGCCTCCCACAGTCGTTGGTGGCCATGGCAGCCTAGCCAAGCTCAGGCAGCCCCCTGGTAGTGACGGCTGCATAGAGTTAAGGATGAAACCCTAATTTTGAGTTAATGATGAAACCCTAATTTCATTATGGCATTAATTAAAACCCTAATTGGAATATTAATTACCTTAATTAAGAATTAATGATTGGTCATTAAATGACCAATCATGGTTATTAATTGTTAGGGCGTAATTAATACCGTTAATGATGTCTAGGGTTAGGGTTTTTGATAACCCTAATTAGTGTAATTAATTAAGGGTAATAAATACCCTATTTGGCATTAATTAAACCCTAATCCCTTTTATTAAATACCGTATGAACCTAGGGTTTTAATGATTGGTCATTAAATGACCAATCATAAGGCATTTAATGATTAGGGCTTGCATTTAGGGTTTAGGGTTATGCATTTAGGGTTTAGGGTTTTAGGAAACCCTAATGCACTAATTCATCATTTAATTGATTTTATTTAATTCCCATGTTAATTATTTAATTAATATTGATTAATTTTATAATGTTTTAAATGGTTTAAAATACAATTGGGGATTAAATTAAAATCTGGAAATTCTTAATTAAATGAAATTGTTTTGTTTAAATAAGGAAACCCTAATATTGGATATTAGAGTTATTTTAGGAAACTTTATATGTTTCTATTAATTTGATTAATTGAAACTAAATGTCTTAAATGTTAAGACTTTATTTAATTATGGATATTTTTGCTTAAACCTAATAAGATTAGGATGCATTAATGAGATTAATGTAAATCATTCAAGAGAATTACCATAATGCCCATATGTCTTAATGCTTACAGTTTTTCTTTACATTATGCAATGAGATTGTATGTATGTGTTTGGATGATGATTATGGACTATACCCCTTAAACCAATTGTGATTGGCCGTCTTATGAATGGGTTGTAATAATTTTTCAAGAGTTGTAATTTTATTATGGTGATGTAATTTATTATTTGGGGCTTGCATGCCACCTTCCCTCTCTCTCTATCATTCTCTTATGTACCCCACATTCCCCTTATGTATCCCTTTCTATATATTATGTAAATGTTATGTAATCGAGAGCGCACTAAGGAGCATGGTGGACCCAAAGGAGTATGATGGAGCCCAACAAGCCAATGGTGGAGACCATCAAGCCAAGGGAGCAGATTGAAGGACTTGAAAGCTTAGAGAAGTTTTTCAAGAAAGCATGCATGTTACGAATGGTTTATTTTACGATCACCTACACCCACCTTAGACCTTGGATTCAATCTATTGGCTTGGATTGAATCCTCTCAAAGTCCATAATCATCATAGTGGGAGCTTTAATTTATGAGATAATTGTATTAGCTCCAATACTATAGTTTGGTATATGTTACCTATTCACTTAGGGACTAATATCAAAATATGGTACTTTATATATGTTGATATATAATAGCATGCGATGTATGATTTATAATAGCATGAGATGTATGATTATAAATAGCATAATTTATATGTTTATATTTTGATACATAGGATGCATGTTAATTTGATGAGACCCTTTAAAAACCCCTCTTATTTAATATTAAGTTGAAAATGGAGAAGTCATTGGGGAATGAATTCTTCATTGCCTTCCATCATTATAGGATCATCTAACGTCCCTTAATGTGGGTACCTGGCTGCAGACATGTTGGAGCTACCCACGTTAAAGACATTACTTGAAACTATCACATATGAGATATCATGGGGTGCCTAAACTGGTATATACCAAGAAACTAACATGTGAGGTATATATTTGGCGAAACATACCTGTGTGAATGATGGGTTTAACTTAACTAGGGAAGTATTCCAAGAAACTAACATGTGAGGTGTACATTCCCTAGAGGCAAAACGATTGGAACTTGCTTATGAAGCAATAGACAAAGAGTTGTCTTCTGATTGTGGGTTAGAAGTCAAGAAACTAACATGTGAGGCTTCTAGGTCACAGTGGGACCCCAATCCCCATTAGGAATGAGATTCCCGAATTCCATTAGAGGGTGTATGGAATTTGATAAAATAGTGGGAGGTACCATATGATTAAAGACCCAATCATTATGGATAAAAATGAAATCTAATTCTCTGTTGATGTAGATTACCTAATTACTCACCTCAAAACCCCTATTTCCTAATATAGGATATTGATAGTTTGACTAAACCCGATTTCTTTGATTGACTTAGGAAATTGAGAATTGTTCTCAATTTCAAAAGATTGTTTATATGCTATTAGGCCTTTTATTAAAGGCCCTCCATAAAACATCCTAAGAAGAAAAAGACACTATGCGCAATTGGCATCTTGTTGCCATGCTATATGATAGTATTGATGACTAATGAGCTTCAGAAGCAAAATTAGTCAATGCAAGTGCCTTTGATGTCCTACATCACATACAAAGGTTGTATTATGAGTGAAATAATACTATAAAGTATAGTACTTGTAAAGGACTTCTTCTAGACTAGGATGTAATAAAAGTTGTTTATTAATAATCATTCTTTTGAAAAATGATTAATCACATAGAATAGCTTGAGAAGCTAGATGTGATTTAAAATGGAAGCATAGAGGAAAGCAAGTCTTGAAAAGTCAAAGACAAAGAAATATAATTATTTTGTAGTAAATATAAGGTATTGTAAAGGGAACTTGATAAAGTATCAATCTTCCTAGAAGAACCAAACTTTTGAAGTTTTGGTTCATGCTCTAAACTAAATTGTTGGTTAGTTCTGCTTCTTGGTTTTTGGATTCTAGTATAATCTAAATCGAAGCAGAAAGTTAAGTAGATAATAAGTTACCTTTAAAAATTTTAATAGAGCAAGAGTTGCTAGATTAATTTTGGGAACTTATTTCTTAACTAAGTCATTTAAGACATTCTAGAAATTTGATTTCTGAATTTAAATGACTAATTAGAGCGAATGCAACGTATTCCGAGAATACAAGAGATGTAGAGACTCTCATTTAAATGTAACGATTATGACTTGGTTATGAGATGACCAAACCCATCTTTTACTTGGTGAAGTAAATGAGTTACATTTATAATTTGACTATACATTGTGATGTATACAGTCATGTAGAGCATGCATTCAATTATAGTAGACTCATCTTAGAATACCATAGCTCAATGGTGAATCTAAGAGAACAAATTGAACCCTATTAAGATATGGTTTGATCCATGATGAGTTTTACTAATGTATCCATCTAGGATATACCTTAAAATTGCTACATATTGATAATTTAGGGTTCACTCCAGTTTTGTCCCAATTATATCAGATATGATATGGGAAGAAACCCAACTTAAAGAAGTTAAGGCTTGGGCTTGTGCTACGTTTGTCTGGAAACATAATGTAGACAATCTGGAAATAAGGTCAAGTAAGTGTTGAATTGTGGTATATCCTAAAAGTGGTTGGGATAGTATTTCTATTACTCTAATGAACAAAAGTTGTCCATTAGGATGATTGCTGGATTTTCTTGAGAAAGAGTTCATTCAAGAAAGATGCAAAAGTAGATAGTATTTACAGAATTGTTTGTAAAGCCACAAACCAACAAAGATCCAACCCTTGCCCCTATTGAGGCAAAACCTTTAATTACACCACATTCTTTTCATAGATCAAATTGGATATTTCTTTAACATAAGAGAGATATTGTATCTCCATTAGAATGTGAAAGAATTGTTCTTTGGTGATAAAGATCACCAAGATAATCCTATTGATTATGATTAGGCGATGTTTGACATCAACTTGAGAAATGACTAAGAGTCATTAAATCCAATATGGATAGGTAGAGACCTAAAAGGCTTGGCTATTTAAGAATGTTTTCAACATAGGCAAAAAGTTGTCTATAAAGAAACTTGTTTGATAATAGTTATGCTGAAATCCATTTGGATCTTGCTATCTATAAACACACATTTTGAATATGAGATATGTCAAAAAGGATATAAAGATGTTATATCAAATGGTGAAAAACCATAAAAGTGTGTAAGTTATAGAAGTCTATTAATAGACTACAAAGTTCTCATAATTAGAACATCTATAAAGTTGAAGTAATCAAATTGTTTGATTTCTCTCATTGTATAGATGGACCATGAGTGTATAAAAGGTTAGTGGGAGTGCGATCATTTTTCTTTATCCTAAGTATAGATGACATCCTAATCATTATGAATGATATATGAATGTTATCTAATGTAAAGTTTTGGTTTTTGGAGAAAAACAAATTCATGAAAGATTTGGCAGAAGCATCCAACAAGATCTATAGAGATAGATCATATAGATTGCTAAGTATCTCCAAATCATTAAACATAGTTGAAATGTTGAAGGAGTTCAACATGGAGAATTCTAAGGGAGGTCTGATTTACTTCAGATAAGAATTCATTATTCAAGGGCATGTGCCCTAGGATAATACAAGTAAGGTTCTTAAAGTGTTAAGAAGCCTTATTCTACACTATGTATTGAACCTGATATCTATTATGTTGTAATTGTTACAAATAGTTATCAGTCAATTCAAATTTGGAATATTGGATTGTATATGGAAATTGTAAACTCATAGTAGATGGGTATATGGATTTGGATATAATCCATATGGGGTATATTTTATATTCACTTTAGTTGGTGAAATACTTAATGGAAGAACTGTATGAAAGATACAGTGGATTCCATTATTAAAGGTGAATTAATTGTCGCATTGTCTAGGAAACTGTTTGGATCTATAAGTTCATTTAGAACTTGGAGTTGTTCCTTCCATTGAGTTGCCCACACCTTGTTTTGTGACAACAATGGGTCTATAGCTCAAGTATAGGAATTACGGTCTCATCAAAAGTTCAAACACATAGAGCGGCAATTCCATGTGATTAGAGAATCATTGGAAAAGGTAATAGATACATTACAGAAGATATTATCTACATAAGTTTTTGTAGACCTACTGACTAAAGCTTTAAAACATAATTTGTTATTTCTAAGACCAACATCTTGAGAAGATAGGTATGTGATAAATGGTCGATTGGCTTTAGTGCAAGTGGGAGATTGTTAGGATTATGCCCTAGAGCCAATCATAGAGATGATTGTTTAGGGATTAGGAACAATCATTTGATTTCATTTATGTATGTCACATTTATTATTGATTTAATAAAAGGGCTTATTCTATTATGTTTATATGCATAATTTATATTTACGTAATATGTCCATGGAGTTAGAGTTGAGAATATGGAATTACAAAGAGTTGTAATTTTGAGACTATAGATATATCTCTGTACTAAACTCCTAAAGCTTTCCTAGTTGAAGGTTCACTATGATGGACAGTAGTGAACCATAGGACTAGCACTTGTTAGGTTGACTCTATAGGAGGATAGCTAGTCTCAAGCTATTTGTGTGGAGACACTACAACCAACAAGTGGGTGCCTATTACGAGAATAGGTACACTGAATGTGACCAAAGCTATGAGATAAACTGAATGGAGTTTTATCCTACCTGTCAATCAGTTTCTCATTGTTATAGTGGTACAAGTAATCCTTAGACCTGAGACACCATAGTTGTCTTATGCATGTAGCTTTAGAAGTTTGATAACACTAAATGCAAATCCTATTCATGGGTTTGCAAAGGTGTTCATTGGCCCTACTGCTATGTGTATGAAGGCATGTGAGTGATCAACAAGGGATCCATCACTCTCAGGAAAAAGAGAGAGAATGTCTCATATAGCATTCATAATATAACTCATTAAATCCATGGCCATGGTAGGATGAATATGAAAAGAGTTTCATGAGTTCATCAATGAGTTGATATCTATGAATGAGTATAAAGTAATTGAACTAGGGACTTGACAGACTTCCATGTCCTATTAGTTCAATTGGAGACATTGTGTTGAAGGAAGGATGCAATTGTAACCTATAAACTATAACAGAAGGGTTCTTTGTAAATGACTATTCACCTCATTAAGGACCACACCATGAGCCATATGCTAGGTGTTACTCATGGTTAGTAGAAGCCCTAATTGATATAAGTGAGTTATAATCAATTAGGGAATTGGAAGGAGTTCCAATTAAACCCTAAATGGAAAGAGTTCCATTGTGCACACCTTGTGCTATTCCTACTACTTAATGATGTGAACCCAATGGGTCACACACTGATCATGCAAGATGAGCTTTTAAGTCTATGAGAGAAAGGGTATGAGTGCATAAAGAATAGTTCTTTGAGGCCATGTTTGTATTTGATATAAATAATAGGGGTTATTGTGCAATTTAGGGAAATTGCACAAAACCCTAAAAGGGTTTCCCCCCATAGGGCCGGCCCCTTTAGTGTGGACTATTTAAGTCACACTATGATGTGTGACATCATAATTTTTGGAGGCTCCCCAAGGGCTGGCCAGAATTTCCAGCCTCCCTCTCTCTCTCTCCTCTCTTCTCCTACTCTAGCAACAACATGGGAAAGAAGGAAAGGACTTGAAGCTCTAGCTAGGTATGGATACCGTTGGAGGCAGCACACTTGGGCTGCTCATTCACCGCTGTCCGGAGTCGAAGCTTGGAGCAAAACGGAGAAGACAAAAATTCTGTAAGTGTTCTAACCCTCTTCGTAGTTAGGGTTTGATTTTGTGTTATGCATAGTTAGATTCATGGGCTGTGGAATCGTAGGAAAAATTTTTATATTCCGCACTTCAATTTTTCCCTCTTGTTCGATTCCCAACAGTGGTATCAGAGCCATGATTATGCATAATACAAAATACATATGGGCTGGTAATTATGGTGTAGTTGAATGATTCAAAAATCTGGAAAATTTTTCCTGCATAATTAGGGTTTCCTAAACCCTAAACCCTAGACATCATAAATGCACTTAATTATACCCTAATGATTAATAACCATGATTGGTCAATTAATGACCAATCATTAAACATTTTAATTAAGGTAATTAATAGTCAATTAGGGTTTTTAATTAATGCAATTAATGAATTAGGGTTTCATCATTAATGGGAATTAGGGTTTCATCATAAATGGGAATTAGGGTTTCCTAAGAAACCCTAAGGCTGCCGCCACCTATAGTGGGCTGCCATGGCTTAGCAAGGCTGCCATGGCTTGGCCAGGCCATGGGAGGCCATGGCCAGCAAAGGGGGACTCAAGCCAGGGTGTGGGCCAAGCCCATGGACACGTGTGGGGTGGCCAAGAGGGCTGTCTTCTTCAAAGAACATTAGGGTTTCAAGAACCCAGTGCTGGCACCACCATGGGAGGACCTCCAAGGTCACAAAAGTTTCTAAAACTTAATCAATTCGACTCCACCATCAAAACCAGCTTTTGTATCATGTCCCTACATGAATTGCTAAGCTAATTGAAGTGGTTTGGATGATCAAATCATCCCCAATTGTTCTAAACAATTCAAGAACAGTAGGCTGTCCAGAATTTGACAGCACACTGTACCTGATCACAAATTGATTTAAAACCCAGCAAGATGATTAATTCAGGTTACTAAATTATTTTTCCTAGCATCCTACATGTCTTAGGAAACTAATAAAATTGGTTTCATGCAATTTGGAGTTCCCTAGCTCAAGATATGAACAAAACTCCATTGATGACTTTCTGCAGAAAAACAGCCTGCTGTGTTCTTCCAAGAAATCAAACTTTTTGATTCTTTATGCATCAAGACTCCTTTGATTATTAAAGAATATGATCTATACATCATATATCATCATCCTATAATGATTATTCATCAATTTTACAGAAGTATCTGATCATAACAGTAGCAAGAACCCTAGGGTTCTAAAACCCAGATTCAAACATGGTGGTCTTCTACTTCTTCCTTCTGTTCTAGACTCATAATCCAATTATGATGCATCCGAATGCTTGGGAACCCTTTCCTACCATGTCTAGAACATAACCCAAGTGGTGGCAACCATTGCCATGCTTTTGATCTCCATCAAAAACTCACAATTGTGGCTGTTACATCATTCCCGAGCAAAACTGTCTTCCCTGACAGCCTGTAGTAAAAAATTCATAACTTTCACTACAAAACTCGGATTGAAGAACCGTTTGTTGGGTTGTAAAGCTGATTCGAAGAGCTTTCTAACCATATATGGCTCAAAAATGTTGGAGAAGAACTCTGATTTTGGCATGCAAAACAAGATGACGATTTTTCATGACTATCATAAAAACTGTTCATCATCTTCTCCAAACTCAATCCCCATTCAACTTTTGAATAACCAGCAGCCCTAAAACTATTTTAGAAGAGGAGTAGAAGGAGAATTAACCTAGGGTTCATAAACCCTAGGTTTGGCCATGAGAGGGAAACCATTCTAATGCATGAACATAAATTCCAGATTTATTAACCAATCAATTTACCATGAATTACAGCCCATATGCAGTTTGTATTAGGCATAACCATGGCTCTGATACCACTGTTGGGAATCAAACTAGAGAGGAAAAATACAAAGGCGGAATTTAAAATTTTTCCTATGATTCCCAAACCCATGAATCTTAATTATGCTTAATACAAAAACCATAAACCTAACTACCAAGAGAGTTAGGGTACTTACAGTTGAACAAGTCTTCTCCTTTATGCTCCAAGCTTTGTCTTCTGATTGAGCAGTCCAAGTGCACTGCCTCCAACAGTATCCACACCTAGCTTGAGCAAGTTGTCCTTTCCTTCTTCTTCCTTAGGGTTGCTAGAGGTGGAGAAGAGGGAGAGAGAGAGAGAGAGAGGTGAAATTTTCGGCCAGCACTTGGGAGCCTCCAAGAGTGCTTCAAGTGATGATGTCATCACATCATAAAAGGCTTTAAATAGCCTCCAACTAGGGCCGGCCAAGGGGGGTCTCCAAACCCTAATCTAATTTGTGTAATTACTCTTAATTACACAAGTAGCCCACTAGTTTGCATCAAATACAAATTAGCCCCTTAAAGAACTTTTCTTTAATCACTTATACCCTTTCTCTCATAGACAATCAAGCTCTCTTAGCATGATCAGTGTGTGACCCATTGGGTTCACATCATCAAGTAGTAGGAACAGCACAAGTTGTGCACAATGGAACACTTTCCATTAAGGGTCTAATTGAAACTCCTTTCAATTCCCTAATTGATTATAACTCATTTATATCAATTAGGGCTTCTACTAACCATGAGTAACACCTAGCATATGGCTCATGGTGTGGTCCTTAATGAGGTGAATAGTCATTTACAAAGAACCCTTCTGTTATAGTTTACAGGTTACAATTCCATCCTTCCATCAACACAATGTCTCCAATTGAACTAATAGGACATGGAAGTCTGTCAAGTCCCTAGTTCAATTACTTTATACTCATTCATTAATATCAACTCAATGATGAACTTATGGAAACTCCTTTCCATATTCATTCTACCATGGGCCCATGGATTTAATGAGTTATATTCAATGAATGCTGTATGAGACATTCACTCTCTTTTTCCTGAGAGTGATGGATTCCTTGTTGATCACTCACATGCCTTCACACACATAGCAGTAGGGCCAATGAACACCCTTACAGACCCCTGAATAGGATCTGCACTTAGTGTTATCAAACTTCTAAAGCTACATGTATAAGACAACCATGGTGTCTCAGGTCTAAGGATTACTTGTACCACTATAACAATGAGAAACTAATTGACAGGCAGGTTAAAACTCCATTCAGTTTATCTCATATCTTTGGTCACATTCAGTGTACCTATTCTTATAATAGGCACCCACTTGTTGGTTGTAGTGTCTCCACACAAATAGCTTGAGACTAGCTATCCTCCTATAGAGTCAACCTAATAAGTGCTAGTCCTATGGTTTATTACTGTCCATCATAGTGAACCTTCAACTAGGAATGATTTAGGAGTTTAGTACAGAGATATATTTACAGTCTCAAAATTACAACCCTTTGTAATTTCATATTCTCAACTCTAATTCCATGGACATATTATGTAAATATAAATGATGCATATAAACATAATAGAATAAGCCCTTTTATTAAATCAATAATAAATGTGACATATATAAATGAAATCAATTGATTGTTCCTAATCCCTAAACAATCATCTCCATGATTGGCTCTAGGGCATAATCCTAACACTCTAACTCTCATTCTCTCATTCCTACTTCAAAAACATTCAATCCAAACATCATATGGACATCAAATAACAACAAACCAAGCCCATTTAACAATCAAAACACCCAATTCACATCATCTTTTGAAATCAAACCAAATCAAACCCATTTTTCACAAACTCAACTCTATCATCAAGAATGTCATCTAGCAAGGACTCAAGCACCAAGTATCCATTCTATGGGATCAAAAGCAAGTACAAGGCACCACTCTATGATGCTCCACAAGATAGGGTGTTGCTTGAATCCGACAAGCATATCTCATTTCTCTATTCCCAACAAGAAGTAAGTTTACCCAACTTAACACTTTTCTTTTGAATCTTTGGATTCTATTGATGAAATTGCATTCCCATATACTTCTTTTGAATACCCCTTGTGTTGTTGAGTGATATCCCTTGATTTGGCAAGGATTGAACACACAAATCCTTTTCATTTGAAAGCTTGAAAAATGCCACCCACCAAGTGTTCGATAAAATGCCCAAGTGAAATAAAGATGTTCAATCTTTGCCAAATCAATGTATATCAACAAGTAAACACTCAAGTGAGTAATATGCTATGATTTAGCAAGGATTGATCATACAAAATTCTTTTGTTCCAAGGCTTGGGAAGTGTCACCCACCAAGTGTTCGATAAAATGCCCAAGTGATAAAAAGGTGTTCAATCCTTGCTAAATTAAGACATATGAACAAGTAAACTCATAAACATTCATTAGCAATTCATTTCATGAATGAAAATAACTTTTTGACATCTTTTAGAAGACAATTTGAAACCAATTGCTAGTGTAGGCTTATTATTTCCATGTTCTCTCAACTAACCTTAAGGTATTTCCAACAACTATAGCCCAACTTTCAAGACATGCACAGTACTAGGTCCTCTATCAAAAGACTTATTGAATGGTAGCGGAATATGGAAAACTTCCAACCCATAGCCAAGAGTCATGTTGAAAAGGCCGGTTTTGGCCCGTTCCTAGATTCCTTGTGAAACGACCAATATGATAGGCAAGCTTTACTTGCCTTGTCTGAATTATGGTGGGACACCACCAACACATTCCACTTTAGCTTTGGGGAGATGACTCTAACTCCCAAGGACTTTTCCATGATTATGGGCTTGAGCATTAAGGGCAAGAGCTTGGAATTCTATGAGGAGGCATCCACAGATGAGGATTATCTCCTAGCCCACCTCGAAATGGAAGTTGAGGTAATCAAGAAAGCGGTGCGCCGCACCTGGCTTTTTAACAAATTTACTAAGCAAAGGGAGAGCGCGGGTACGAGCTCCGATTGCATTACAAGAGCATTCCTTCTTTACATGATCTCATGCACATTCTTTGCCGGTACGGCTGACCTAGCCCCTTTGGGTCTCCTTACAAGTAAGGAAGATTTTGGCAAGATTAGGAAATTCAATTGGGGAGGGGCTACTCTAGCCACCATGTACTGAACAATGTGTGACATGTCCCGTGGTGTTACAAAGGACTTTAGAGGGATGCCTTTTGTCTAAGAGGTAATAGTTCTTCCCTTCTATTTCTTTTCACTTTTTCTTATATTTTCTTTTCTTTTTAACTTTTCTTTCAACTTTTGACAAGTCTGGTGCTATGAATACCTCAACCTATGTCGCCCATCCCTTGCTGAGGAAACCATTGAATGGCCTACCCTCAAGAATTACTCTACCACTTATGTGTCCTTCCGAGCGGCGAATCGTCATGATTACGCCTATGCTAGAGCTCATCTAGCAAGCCTGACAGCTGACATGGTGAAATTCTTTCCCTATTCTTTTCATTTCTTTTTACTTCCAATTTCTTATTTTGGATTTTTTTTTTGTTTTTGAACAGATCGAATGGGATCCCTGGAAGATATGGGTACCAATGCTACACAAGCGATGCATTTCTAGCTTGATGTTGACTGGCAAGAGGGTGCTTTTGGAAGGCCCCGTGGGTAGGTACTGGTACTTAGGGGAACGAGTCTTGCGACAAGTCATGGGTGATGTGAGTGCGGCTATGACTCCAATGCCACCACCACTAAACATGAGGCATGCCAACTTGATGGAGGGGGAGAAGTTGGGGGATGCTTTGAGGGGTTGGGATGCGGAAGAGTACACCTTTCCCAACATTGTGTATGACACTTTTTGCCATCGATATCTGATGAGGCCCAGGGTGACTGGCTTCCTTCCTCAAGGGGTAAGTTTTTAATGCTCTCATTGCCTTTTCTTTTGGATAGAGACTTTATTTAATAGGTGAACAATTGCAGGGTCGACGAGCAAGAGGGTATAGCTCGACAGTGGGCTCAAATAAAGGAGTGGTTCATGGCTCTGAAGAAAAGGAAATAGAGGAGGATCGATCACTACCCTTGCCTCAACCTAATTGGTCTGTGGATTTATGCTGCGGGGCAGACTTTGTCAAGACTACCATCACCCATCTCGCTTTTGATGAATCCCCTAGGATTGACCCAAGTCAAGAACAGGTGAGTTCTCTTTATGGGTATTTCCTTTTTGACATTACCTTCAATTTAATCTTTATTAATTGTCCTAGGTACCCACGTCGTATGCCCAAGAGTTCATTGATCTTAGCGAGGGCTTGAGGCGTGACCTTGTGAGGATGAGCTTAGCCACATCCATGGTGGAAACCCACTTGGACACCGTGGTAAGTGTTCACCTTATCTTAAATTCTCCATTTGAAGTTTTCAACCCACCCTATTCTCATACTTAGTTTCTTTGCAACAGATTTCGTCTGCATAGCCGCCACCATCAATGCGCCCTCCTAGAGCACCTCGTGGGGGTCGTGACGGAGCTGGGCCGAGCCGCAAAAGAAGCTCTGGGACTCGTTGAGTTCACTTACCTCCTTGTTGGGATTGAAAAAACCATGAGACAATGACTATCTTCTTGCATTTTATGTTATGTTTTGTAATTGTAACCTTTAACGAACTTTCTTAGCCCTTAGCATGGATACTTGTGGTGCCTTTTAGAATCTATTATGATGATGTTGTGATGCCTTTCTTATGAAAATTTAGTCAATGTGAGCTTACAGGAGTTAAAACGGCCTAAAAAGGCCATTTGAAAGCGAAAATAGGCAAAACCAGGCGAAATAAGGCGAAACAAGGCAAAGCCTTTGGTGACCATCTAGCCCCAGATGGTTAGCCGTCTGGGCCTAGACGGCTAACCGTCCAGTCCCGGACAGTTACCCGTGGTCGACGTGTTTTCTCACGATTTTTCAAGAATTTTGCTATTTTGACGATTCTACTCCTTTTAGGACTCGAATTTGTGACCTTTTCCCTATAAAACACATGAGGGGAGACTTCTAGCTCACTTAATTTTCATTGACAATAATTCTGGAAGCCTTGGATGGATTCTTAAGAGGGTTTTTGGCAGTCATAGCTGCCAAAGACAAAATTGAGTTTAAGCGCTTTGGCTTGGAACCTTTGCTCTCCATAAGGCACATGAAGCTCGAAACGACCCTTCTCACTACTGCTACATATTTCTGGGATCCTCAAATCCATGTCTTTTGATTCAAATGTGAAGAATTGTGCCCAACCATGGAGGAATTCTGTGCTTTATTTGGAGTTTCACCCGTAGGACCATTCGTCCTTCCTACACCTTTCTCGGATTACCTTGCTTCTTTCTCAGACTTTCTTGGCATTCCTCAAAAGGATGTAACAATCTTTGTAAAGGATCATATGGTGGACTTAATGAAGTTAGCAACCTCTTTCTTAGCTCATGATAGTAAAGGTATTTTGATTCTCAACCTTCAAATTCAGCATGCTTTCGCTTTCTGTTTAATTGGTCGCTTTCTTATCTCCATTGGCACTCTTCAAGCCCCTGTTCAAATATGTGAGTTGATCACCCTTCTTCTCAAGCGACACAACATTATTCCCTTGGTACTAGCTGAAACCCTGAATGGTTTAGATAAGGTTCATGGCAACCCTAAAGCACCATTAGGAGGTAGCCCCTTTTTATTGCAAATGTGGCTGCTCGAATGCCTGAATTTTCTATCTCCTACCACTATCAATCCATATAAGCCCCAGCACTTCTGTCTGCACCGAGTTGAACTTCCTGGGCTTTTCGCTTTAAGAGATTGGTTAGGTTACTTTCAAACACTGTCATGACAAAACATCAAATGGTATGTCTTCACATGGGGTTGCAAAGAACAGTTACTTTTTCGAATCTCGGGGTGTGCTTTTGTCAAACTCATAGGGCTGAGATCGACTTCCTTCTAATGGACTTCGAGAATTCTTCACCAGATGGGTGCTATGCAAACCATACCGTCCTTAAAAGGACCTTGTTGCTCTATGGAACCTGTCGGTCTTACTATGGTCAAGTGGGCGAGGACTCGCTGGTCTACAAACCTGAAATTGACTCGAATTGCCAACACTGAAGGACCTTTCAAGATAAGTCAAGAATATAAGCAATAGTTGAAGGATAATTTGGGTGAAAGGGAGACTTCCTACAGAGAAAGAATTTATGACCTTATTAAGGACACTAGACTTGGACTTTGTAGAGAAGACACTCATGAGGCAGTGGAGGTAGCACACAACCATGACTTATGAAAGAAAAGAAGACTTGAGAGAGAAAGGAAGAAAGCAGACAAGACTACTCTAAAGAAACTCAAGAGGACTCAAAAGCTCAAGGAATAGAATATTAATGGTATATCAATAGCTCTTTTACTTAACATCAATAAATTGCTATGTCAAACAATTAGTTTAAAATGAATTGCCAATAATAATTTACTTTTGAGATTTTTTTGTGATTGTGTTGTTTGGACCGTACCCAAAGTAACTTTATGGGTTGCCTACTGTGAACCCCGGAAATTGGGCCCACAAGGGATTGAAAGAAAATGGGTTTGAAAAAGAAAAAGGAAAGGAGTTGCCACCTTATTTTTTAAAGGAAACAAGGAAAACCCTAAAAATAGTTTGTTTTAGGAAAACAATTTGAATGACTCCATAAAAAAGGAAAGGCAAAAACCAATCTTTTGAAAACCAAAGAAATCGGGGATTCGGAGGCTAAGTTATGACATGGGAAGGTTCTAGGCAAAGCCTATAGGCACCCATGTCACCCTTTCGGTCTCTCAGTTCATTTGGGCTAAATCAAGATCTTTCCATACAAAAATCAGCAAGTATATCATCACAAGAATTACATGCATATCATATATTTCATTCATCCATCCATGCATAATAAGCACATAAAAACAGAAAAAGAAAAAGAAGAAAAGAAAACAAAAATAAACCTAGGATGCTTGGATCCTAGAACGGACTTGAGCCTCACGAAGAGCGCCTACATACCATGCAACGAAATACATGGATCAAAGTCCACGTAGTTCGATTAGAACTAAGGTTAAATTCTAATACAAACCTATGGTAAAAACCCTAGGTTTCCTTATTTGATCAAAAGAGAATTGATAGAAAGTTTGATTTTAGGAAAGAAATCCACAAAATGGAAACTTTAATAAAAACCAGAATTTTGTTCATGAAGGAAACCTCTAATTAAACCATAGGATCATATTAAAAATTAACCCTAAATAGGGAGAAGAGAAGGGATAAGGAAGAAAGGTGAATTGGGGCACCTTCACACCCACTTACCTGAGCGCAATTACTCCAAACATTAGCTATTTCAGACATAAGTAGCCCTATTTGCCATAGGACAAATACCACACCTATTTGCACCCTTACAAGTGCTCAAAACCATGCGAAAACACTAACATGCAAATCTTAGGAAGGGCCTTCCCTTGTGTTTGTAATTGTTCGTGGCTCCTCAGGTCTTTAGAGTGAATCAAACCAACACGAATCCTCCTCTTTGTCAAAGTGGTATCACAGCAAAGAGATCAAAACTCACTCAACTTTGAAAAGAAATAGAAAACAAAAAGAGAACAAGAGAAAAGAAAAGTGATTTTCGTCACTTTGCAGCAGCAGCAACTTCAATCGCGTTTTTGGGTATGAAAACGTTGGATTTGGACAAAGCTTGTGAAATACAAAGTTGTAGAGAATTGAATTATCTTTCTAACAAGACCAATTTCATCAAATTCTGACTTCGGATGAAAAAGTTATAATTAAAATACGACTGCTGGTTTTCAAAAAATCTGCTGCTGAATTATGACGAATTTCACTCCCTCCAAACCCTCTTCTCCTCTCCCTTGTTTAAAGACATTAAGAGAGTAGTTATAGCTGAAATCTGGAGTTTCCCTTTCCTTCCTGGACTAGGTTTCCTTGGAGAATAATCAAAAGGTATTTTATAATGATAAAAGACTTCTAATCTGAATAGGAAAAGGAAATTGTCTTTTATAAAAATTGGGAGACTGACCGCTAACACGCATGCACATGTATCGTATGTGCGTACACACACTCATCACATACGTACACGTGTTAGTGTCATGATAAAAATGGCTAATTTAATAAAATAATTTTCTTTTCATTTTAACCAAAAATCTCATGCTGTGATTCCCACTAATTCTTCAAGGATAATCCGTAAATAACCACACTAAACTCATCATCAGGGCCACGGGACTTAATACCTCATATGCATCCATATGAACTCCAATTGACAATTTGGAGATCATTCCAAGGTCAAATGAAAAGTTTGGGACTTAAAAGACGATTATGCCCCTCAAGTCACAAAAGCTCTTATTATCCCTCAAGATCAACTCCAATTTGAACCAAAATTCATATCCATTGCCCTTGTGACTCTAGAAAACTAATGCAAGTGACTAGACTCAAAAACCAAACAAAAACATGCATGAAATGATGAGCCCTAGTAAGGTGGTGCAAAAATGGGGTGTGACACCTATGTATCCCCTTTTCTTTCTTTTTCTTTTTTTTTTTCTTTTTTTTTTTGCTTTCTTTCTTTTCTTCTTTTTTTCTTTTTGGGGAATCAAGTCCTCGTAGTTCAAAAGCCTTAACTTTTGCCTAGGCCGCCTTTATAGGTTTTTAACCTAGCAGGCCTTATACGTAATACTTCTTTAATTGATCCAAATTGGTAGGACGAGCGAACTCGATCCCATCCAAATCCATAGGTCGAACAGCCCCTGCTGGCAATATCTCCTTGATTACGTATAGGCCATCCTAACTTGGTTTGAACTTTCCTCATGGATCAAAAATTGGAGCTCGGATCTCTTTCAATACCAAATACCCTTTCTTTAAGCCCCTGTCTTTGACATATTTGTTGAACGCCTTTGCAACTCTTCTCTGATATCCCTATACGTGGTACAGAGCCCTTAATCACCTTTTATCTAACAATGCAAACTCATCATAACGGCCTTTGATCCAGTCCACCTCTACCAGCTGACTTTCCACAGCAACTCTGAATGAAGGAACTTCCAATTTGACTGGTAGGACAGCCTCCATTCTATACACCAAAGCATACGGCATAGCCCCTGTTGATGATCTGACTGACGTTCAATACCCTTATAATGCCAATGGTAGTTTCTCATGCCAATCAGTGTATGTGTCGGCTGTTTTCTGTAGTATCTTCTTGATATTCTTGTTGACAGCTTCTACTGCACCATTAGTTTGTGGGCGATATAGGGATGACAAGTGATGAGCGATCTTGTATTTCTGCAAGAGTTCCTTGGTTTCCTTTTGAAAATGCTGACCGTTGTTTGAAATAACCTCATGTGGTACCCTATATCTGTAGATGATGTTGAGCTGTATGAACTGCGTGACCTTTTTGGCATTTAAAGTCTTGAAGGAAGTTGCTTCCACCCATTTGGTGAAGTAATCAATGGCTACCAGGATATATTCATGTCCGTTGGATGCCTTCGGCTTGATCTGCCTGATGACATCTATTCCCCATACTACAAACGACTACGGAGTTGACATACTTGTTAAGGGCATGGAGGGCAAGTGTTGTCCGTTGGCGAAGAGCTGACACTTATGGCACTTCTTGACGTGGGCATAGCAATCCCTTTCCATTGTAGACTAGTGGTACCCCAGCCTCATGATCTTCTTAGCCAACATGTATCCATTCAGATGCGGAACCCCTACTCCTTTATGTATTTTTTCGATGAGTCTTTTAGCTTCTTCCTCTGTGACACACAGCAAGTGAATCCCATCGTAGGACCTCCGATATAGTTTCCCTCCGCATACCACATAATAGCTGTGGACCCCGAAAAAGTGGCCCACAAGGATTTAAAAGGAAAGGGAGTCGCCACCTTATTTTTTTAAAGGAAACAAGGAAAACCCTAAAAAACGGTTTTGTTTTAGGAAAACAAAAAGATTGACTCCATATTTAAAAATGGTAAGGCAAATGATCTTTTGGAAACTAGATAAATCGGGGATTCGGAGGCTAAGTTACGATATGGGAAGGTGATAAGCACAAAATATTCATTGAAATTACTCCCTAATTTATATTTTCTAGTTATTTTATTATATTTAATTTTATGTGTTTAAAGTGTTCTTGATTTATTGCAGGGCTATTGAGTTTATACCAGAAAATATGACAATCAGGACTACTTAAGCTAATAAATGCAACTTGAAATGGGTTTCTCACCTACCTAAAATTTCATGGAGCTGCAACAAGAGTTAGGTCAACAATTTTGAAGATTTGAGCAGCTGAAATTCAAAGTTAGGCAAAGAAATTCATGATCCCAAAATCAGCAACAAATCTGGACAGATTGACCAAGTTTTGGTAATCTGGCCATAACTTGTGATTCCCATATCCGATTTGGGTGAAATTTGTGGCTCTGGAAAGAAGACTTAAAGAGCTACAATTGTTTAGTTTATGGAATTTCCTGATTCAAACATCTTCCAAGTCAAAAATGAGCTGGAAGTGGACTTATTTGCAAAAATCTGAATTTGGCAGCATTTGTCAAAGTGAGAACATGGGCAGCCAAGAATTCAAAGAAATTAGGCATTGCTTTTGACTTGTAGGATCAGCTGGATCCTTCCCCCATCTCCTATAAATACCAAGGGAATTCACATAACAAAAGGAGAAAAAGGAGAGAAAAAGAGGAGGAGGTACAAAGGTGGCAAAGGGGAGAGACTAGTTCTTGGTTATCTACATGGCCAACTAATCTTTGTCTTTGGGGGGAGTGTGAACCCCGGAAATTGGGCCCACGAGGGATTGAAAAGAAAGTGGGTTTGAAAAAGAAAAAGGAAAGGAGTCGCCACCTTATTTTTTAAAGGAAACAAGGAAAACCCTAAAAATCAGGTTGTTTTAGGAAAACAATTTGAATGACTCCATAAAAAAAGGAAAGGCAAAAACCAATCTTTTGAAAACCAAATAAATCGGGGATTCGGAGGCTAAGTTATGACATGGGAAGGTTCTAGGCAAAGCCTATAGGCACCCATGTCACCCTTTCGGTCTCTCAGTTCATTTGGGCTAAATTCAAGTCTTTCCATACAAAAATCAGCAAGTATATCATCACAAGAATTGCATGCATATCATATATTTCATTCATCCATCCATGCATAATAAACAAATAAAAACAGAAAATAAAGAAAAAGAAAACAAAACAAAAATAAACCTAGGATGCTTGGATCCTAGAACGGACTTGAGCATCACGAAGAGCGCCTACGTACCATGCAACGAAATACATGGATCAAAGTCCACGTAGTTCGATTAAAACTAAGGTTAAATCCTAATACAAACCTATGGTTAAAACCCTAGGTTTCCTTATTTGATCAAAAGAGTTGAATATGATAGAAAGTTTGATTTTAGGAAAGAAATCCACAAAATGGAAACTTTAATAAAAACCAGAATTTTGTTGGTTAAGGAAACCTCTAATTAAACCATAGGATCATATTAAAAATTAACCCTAAATAGGGAGAAGAGAATGAGTTAAGAAGAAAGGTGAATTGGGGCACCTTCACACCCACTTACCTGAGCGCAATTAGCTCCAAGCATTTAGCCATTTCAGACATAAGCAGCCCTATTTGCCATGGGACAAATACCACACCTATTTGCACCCTTACAAGTGCTCAAAACCATGCAAAAACACTAACATGCAAATCTGGACAGAATAGTATTATGACCTAAAATCATCCACTAAGCATGCCAATAGCAAAAACAGCGAACAATAATAAGTCCTAACATATTCCTAGAACCATATCATGCATAAAAACCCTAAAACATACTAACATGCATGCAAAACTATCATGTTTACTCCATATGAAAAACATATACAGCAAACACGAAGAAAAACCAAATAAAAAAGTCTACTTTATCATGCTATATGAAAACAAACACGAAACAATGACTCTAAAACCCTAAACTCACAAATATGCTTAAAAACATACAAAACATACTTTAATCATGCTAAAACCAAACTAAACAGAAATTAAATCATGCATATTAACTAACTAAAGCAATATAACATGATGAAAATCCTAACTCTAACATGCAATGACACTAATCCTAGCACAAGGACAAACAGGAGCACAAGAATCATAACTATGCATTAAAAACCTAAAGGACAGCCCTAAAGCATGCTAAACAGTAGATAAAAAATAGATATTCCATGTATATTAACTAGCTAGAGTGTTAATACATGATAAAAAAGTTACCTTTAACATGCAATAGGCCTATCCTATATGAAAACCTAGTTTAAGCTTGAATAGAGAAGGAGAATACCTTAGGAAGGGCCTTCCTTTGTGTTTGTAATTGTTCGTGGCTCCTCAGGTCTTTAGAGTGAATCAAACCAACACGAATCCTCCTCTTTGTCAAAGTGGTATCACAGCAAAGAGATCAAAACTCACTCAACTTTGAAAAGAAATAGAAAACAAAAAGAGAACAAGAGAAAAGAAAAAGTGATTCTCGTCACTTTGCAGCAGCAGCAACTTCAATCGCGTTTTTGGGTATGAAAACGTTGGATTTGGACAAAGCTTGTGAAATACAAAGTTGTAGAGAATTGAATTATCTTTCTAACAAGATCAATTTCATCAAATTCTGACTTCGGATGAAAAAGTTATGATTAAAATACGACTGCTGGTTCTCAGAAAATCTGCTGCTGAATTATCACGAATTTCACTCCCTCCAAACCCTCTTCTCTTCCCCCTTGTTTAAAGACATTAAGAGAGTATTTATAGCTGAAATCTGGAGTTTCCCTTTCCTTCCTGGACTAGGTTTCCTTGGAGAATAATCAAAAGGTATTTTATAATGATAAAAGACTTCTAATCTGAATAGGAAAAGGAAATTGTCTTTTATAAAAATTGGGAGAGTGACCGCTAACACGCATGCACATGTATCGTATGTGCGTACACACACTCATCACATACGTACACGTGTTAGTGTCATGATAAAAATGGCTAATTTAATAAAATAATTTTCTTTTCATTTTAACCAAAAATCTCATGCTGTGATTCGCACTAATTCTTCAAGGATAATCCGTAAATAACCACACTAAACTCATCATCAGGCCATATCAAAATTGAACTTCATGAAACACTTTTGAGGGTAAAATGATGACTAATGAAAGTCAATTTGAAAAGATTTGGTTGGTAATTGTGAGTCAATTAGAGCTAACCCAAGGAAGGGTCAATTAACCAACTTGAACCACATCGAGCCATTTTAATCCCGAGCCATTGACTTACCAAATTGACACTAAAAATACCTCTTATGCATCCATATGAACTCCAATTGACAATTTGGAGATCATTCCAAGGTCAAATGAAAAGTTTGGGACTTAAAAGACGATTATGCCCCTCAAGTCACAAAAGCTCTTATTATCCCTCAAGATCAACTCCAATTTGAACCAAAATTCATATCCATTGTCCTTGTGACTCTAGAAAACTAATGCAAGTGACTAGATTCAAAAACAAAACAAAAACATGCATGAAATGATGAGCCCTAGTAAGGTGGTGCAAAAATGGGGTGTGACAGGGAGATGAAGCCCTAATCAAGTATGGTGTATTTTATTGTATTGTGTTGTTGATTTGATTATTTGTGTATGAGGATTGCATAACTAGGAGGATTGTATTATTGATACAATTGGTTTTAGTGTTTTTATCTCAAATTGTGTTTAATTTCTGTGATTTTAAATACAATGGTTATGCAATGGTTTTCACTGTACATATATTTGAAGATTAAGATGATTCATGCTTATACAAGATGAGTCGTGCTCACAAATTAGTTTAGAGTAGAGTAGGTGAGACGGTTCATGCTATATCTTTGATGAGTTTTGCCTAATTTACAAATATATGAACCTTTCTTGATGATGTCATTGGGCTTGTAGCTACAATGAGTCTTGCTCATACCAAATAATAATTTCTTGAAACACGTTACAATAAGTGCATTTTTATACAAGATTAGTGGTGGATTCGAGACCCTAAGTATTTCCTTTCTTGAAGAAAATATAAATTTATTTTGGTTGCATTTCATACAGTTCAAAACTACAAAAATCATCTTTGTGAATTATTTTAGTATTCAGTTTTCAAAATTAAAATAATCCCAGTACAGTCCCTGTGGTACGACACCCGTACTACCACTATATACAAATTTTTGCATCCTACGGGTAATTGATTTTGACACGATCAAATTTTTGGCGCCGTTGCCGAGAACTGTCAGTGCGATTGCGTTAATTAGAGAACTGATATTCTACTATAATTCTTAGTTTAGAATTTTTTGTTTTTACTAATTTTATTTTTTTTCATGTGTAGGTAATTGGTAGACTACATAGACAAGCAGACATTAACCTAAAAAATAAAAATAAAATTTTTTTTTTAATGCTATTCAAGGACGGTTGTACCGCCTGCCTAATTTGACAACTAACATAACTTAACTAACTATTCAAGGACGGTTGTACCGCCTGCTTTATTTTATTTTTTTCATTTCAGTACTATTATTATTATTGTTATTATTATCATTATTATGGCTGGTTTTACCGCCTACTGATATATATATATATATATATACATCTTTTTTTTTCTTTTCTTTTCAAGGACGGTTGTACCGCCTGCTTTATTTTATTTTTTTTCATTTTAGTATTATTATTATTATTGTTATTATTATCATTATTATGGCCGGTTTTACCGCCTACTGATATATATATATATATATATATACATCTTTTCTCTCTTTTCTTTTCTTTTCTTTTCAAGGATGGTTGTACCGCCTGTTTTACTTTATTTATTTCATTTTATCTTTGAAATATATTACCTTGTTGTAATTATTCTTGTTTTCTTGCAGCTGCACACACACAAAAAAAAAAAAAAATGAAATAATAAAAAAATTTTAAAAAAGAGTTTTGAGGTGTTGTATGCATGGACGTCGTTCTTTGTTTCCTGACTTAGTACCCTTTGACTCTGAGATAGAGTACACCCTTAGGACTATTAGACTGTCTTCACAATCTAATAAGACTATTGGTACACCTAAAATCATGAATCTAGAAAACCAAGACCTGTCCAAGCCATTGAGGGAGTACTTCACCCCCTCCACATACACATCACCTTCCTGCATTCGGCTACCCACTATAGCTGCTGCTCAATATGAGATTAGGTCCAGTGTGATCCATATGCTTCCATCTTTCTACGGATTGAGAAATGAAAACCCTTATAAGCATCTTGATGAATTCCTCGAAATCTGTTCTACAGTCAAATTTTCAAATTTTTCTGATGATGCTCTCAGATTAAGGCTGTTTCCATTCTCACTTAAGGATGATGCCAAAAACTGGCTTAACTCCTTAGAAGGCAACACAATTACCACGTGGGAACAAATGCAACAAGAATTCCTAAAGAAGTATTTTCCCATAGGCAAGACCAACCAAATTCGGCGAGCTATCACGAGTTTCTCACAACTCGATGGTGAGCAATTTCATGAGACTTAGGAGAGATTCAAAGACCTCATTCGTAAATGTCCTCACCATGCAGTGCCCAAGTGGCAACTGGTTCAATGCTTTTATGATGGTTTATCCACAAATCACCGTCAAATGGTGGATGCCTCTTGTGGTGGGACTTTCATGATGAAAAGTGAAAATGAGGCTTGGGAATTGTTTGAGAACCTTAGTGAGAATTCTTTCAACATGTTGCGGCCTCTAGGAGTAAAAAACCAACATCTTCTAGTTCTCAAAAGATAGGAGGTATCTATGAAGTAGGGCACTCCATAGATATCTATAGGAAAGTGGATGCTTTATCTAAAAAGCTTGATCAATTGTTGTCCATAGGACAAATCCCTACAACATCTTCTCAACCTCCCACCTTACAAGAAGAATGTGCTTTATGTTCTAGCCGTGCTCACTTCATAAGTGAATGCCCAATGGCTTCCCAATTCCTTGAGTTTGTCCAAGAACAAGCCAATGCTGCTCAAGGATTCTCTAGACCGGGTAATGATCCTTTCTCTAATACCTATAACCCGGGATGGAGAAACCACCCCAATTTTTCTTGGAAACAAGCTCCAGGGAATTCATTTGCCCAATCTCAAAGGCCAAATTTGCCTCATACTCTCAACCCTTCTGCTTATCAACCTTTTCGACCACAGCAGCCATTCCCACACTCTAATCTTCCACCTCCAAGAAATCCATCTTTTGAGGAGAGAGTATTGCAAGGCCTTCAAGGACTTGAAGCCAACACACAAATGCTGCATTCCCATACTTAGTCAATAGCCAAGCTTGAAGCCCAAATCGGGCAATTAGTAAATGCTCTTAGTAGACGAGAGGAGGGAAAACTTCCAAGCCAACCAATGAACAATCCTAAGGGTCAATATTCCATAGAAAATTCACAGGCTGATGCTGCTTACCAAGAGCAAGCAAAGGCAATCGTGACCTTAAGGGATGGGCGAGTGATTGATACTAGGCCTGGAGTGGATGAGGAAAAGAATGGCCAGTCAGTTAGCAAGTCCAATGATTCAAGGATTGAAAAAATAAATGAATCAAAGAAGGATCCTCCTCCATCTCTTTCCACATCACCAAATCCTATGGCAACACCATATTTGCCAAAAGCTCCTTTTCCCACTTGTCTTGATGCACCTTCTCCTTTTGGAAAAAAAGGAACATCTATGGAAGATATGATGGAAATGTTCAAACAAGTGAAAATCAATCTTCCCCTTCTTGATGCCATCAAACAAATCCCATCCTATGCCAAATTTCTCAAAGACCTTTGCACTCAAAAGCGCAAGACTTGGGACACAAGTGTCCAAAAAGGTGTTTCTAACCGAGCAAGTGAGTTCCATTTTGCAAAATAGCACTCCTCCCAAGTTTAAGGATCCAGGTGCTCCTACTATCTCATGTGTGATAGGAAATCATTCCATAGACAGGGCACTCTTAGACTTAGGGGCAAGTGTTAATCTCCTTCCTTATTCGGTATATGAGCAATTTGGGCTAGGTGAGTTGAAACCAATATCAGTTACTTTGCAATTAGCTGATAGATCTGTTAAGGTGCCACGTGGAATAATTGAGGATGTTCTTGTTAAGGTAGATAGGTTCTACTTCCCTGTAGACTTTCTTATTCTTAATATGGAACCAGAATGCAATCCAAGAAAACAAATTCCCGTCATCTTAGGTCGCCCTTTCTTAGCTACAGCTAATGCTTGCATCAATTGTAGGTCTGGAGTGATGGATTTGTCCTTTGGTAACATGAAAGCAAGGCTAAATGTGTTTAATGCTGCTGAACAATCTTCCAAGGAGGATGATTGTTTTGTAGTAGATGTCATCGATGGTTTAGTTGAAGAAGCCTTACCCTACATTTTAACCGAGGATCCATTGGAAGCATGTCTAGCTCATTTTGGCTATGATGAGTTTGATATTGAAAAATCTATTGAGGAAGTGAATGCTATGCTTGAACTACCACCCCTCCAGGATCATGCACCTTGGAAATCCAAATTTGAGTCTTTGCCTCCATTATCTAGTGAACCTACCCTTCCTTCCATTGAAGTGCCTCCCAAACTTGAGTTGAAGTCACTCCCCGATACACTTAAGTATGCATTCTTAGGACCTGATGACACCCTTCCAGTCATTATAGCATCTAACCTGACTACTGAACAGGAAAGTCAACTTATGAGCATGCTTAAAGAACATATGGGTGCTATAGGATGGTCTGTAGCTGATTTAAAAGGGATCGACCCTTCCATTTGCATGCACCGCATTCACCTTAAGGAGAATGCCAAGCCAATTCGTGAAATGCAAAGGAAGTTAAATCCTAACATGAAGGAGGTTGTAAAAAAAGAAGTTGTGAAGTTATTAGATGCAGGTATCATATACCCCATCTCAGATAGTAAATGGGTAAGTCCTACTCAAGTGGTGCCCAAAAAGTCAGGAATTACTGTTGTCAAAAATGAACATGGTGAACTAGTTCCAACACATACAACAACAGGTAGGCGTGTTTGCATTGATTATCGGAAGCTTAATTTGGTAACTAGAAAAGACCATTTCCCTCTACCCTACATCGATCAAATCTTAGAGAGGTTAGCAGGCCAAAGCTTCTACTGCTTTCTAGATAGTTATTCTGGATATAACCAAGTACCTGTTTTCCCCGATGACCAAGAAAAGACAACTTTCACCTGTCCATTTGGCACATTTGCATATAGGCGTATGCCTTTTGGCTTATGCAATGCACCTGCTACCTTTCAGCGGTGTATGCTGTCTATTTTCTCTGATATGGTGGAAAAATTTCTTGAAGTTTTCATGGATTATTTCTCAGTATTTGGGATCACTTTTGATGATTGTCTCCAACATCTTTCTAATGTTCTTAAACGTTGCATAGAGACAAATCTTGTTCTGAGTTGGGAAAAGAGTCATTTTATGGTTCAAAAAGGAATTGTTTTGGGACATATTGTGTCTTCTAGGGGGATAGAAGTAGATAAAGCCAAGGTTGATCTCATCTCTAACCTTCCTCCCCCAGCATCTGTTAGGCAAGTGCGATCTTTTCTTGGTCATGCAGGATTCTATCGTCGATTCATCAAAGACTTTAGCAAAATCTCTCGACCCTTGTGCAATCTTCTTGTCAAGGATGTACCATTTATCTTTGATAATGCCTGTTTGGAAGCCTTTGAGAAACTTCGCTCATTATTGTCCACTGCTCCCATCATTCAACCACCCAACTGGTCACTCCCATTTGAGATTATGTGTGATGCATCCGACTATGCAGTTGGTGCAGTCTTAGGGCAACGAGTGAATAAAAAACCCCATGTCTTATACTACGCTAGTAAAACTCTTTCTGAAGCTCAATTGAATTATACCACAACAGAAAAAGAATTACTAGCTGTAGTATTTGCCCTTGATAAATTTCAATCCTATCTCTTAGGATCCAAGGTTGTAGTGTTCTCTGATCATGCCACTTTACGGTATTTACTATCCAAAAAAGACACTAAACCTCGCCTCATTAGATGGATCTTGTTGCTACAAGAGTTTAATTTGGAGATTCGGGATAAAAAGGGGTCAGAAAATGTGGTTGCAGATCATTTGTCTCGGATTCTAGTTGAACATTCTGGTACCAACTTACCAATACCAGATTCTTTCCCAGATGAGCAATTATTTGAGGTTTCTCATGTTAAATTACCACGGTTTGCTCATATTGTGAATTATTTTGCAGTTGGTCAAATCCCACCTCATTGGTCTAAGCAAGACAAAGATCGATTTTTTTCCCAAGTTAAGTTTTACCTGTGGGAGGATCCAGAGCTATTCAAATATTGCCCAGATCAAGTGATTCGAAAATGTGTCCCAGAAAATGAAACCAATAGTATCCTCACCTTTTATCATTCCCTTGCCTGTGGAGGGCATTTAAGTGGGAAGAAGACTGCTGCTAAAGTCTTGCAAAGTGGGTTTTATTGGCCTATTTTATTCAAAGAAGCCCATGCATTTTGTCATGCCTGTGAAAGATGTCAACAAATGGGGTCCATTTCCCGACGTGACATGATGCCGCTGAATCCCATCCTGGTGGTGGAAATCTTTGATGTGTGGGGTATTGATTTCATGGGTCCATTTCCATCTTCTTTTTGGCTTTGAGTACATTCTGGTTGGGGTAGATTATGTGTCAAAATGGGTGGAAGCGATTGCCACAAAAACAAATGACCACAAGGTTGTGGTCAAATTCCTTCAAGACAATATCTTTTGTCGTTTTGGCTTTCCGCGTGCTATAATTAGTGATGGGGGTAAACACTTTAACAATCGGCCTTTTGAGGCTTTAGTTCGCAAGTACTCCATTCCCATAAAGTTGCTACCCCATATCATCCCCAAACTAGTGGACAAGTCGAAGTTTCTAATAGGGAAATCAAAAACATCCTTCAGAAAACGGTTAGACCTGATAGAAAAGACTGGTCCTTACGCTTGAATGATGCCTTGTGGGCGTATCGTACTGCCTATAAAACTCCCATAGGTATGTCCCCGTACCGTTTAGTGTTTGGTAAAGCTTGTCATTTACCAGTTGAGCTAGAACACAGGGCACTTTGGGCTGTGAAGAAGTTTAACTTTGATTTAGCTGATGCGGGTTCACACCGAAAACTTCAAATCAGTGAATTGGAAGAGATACGCAATGATGCGTATGAGAATGCTAGGATTTACAAGAATAGGACTAAAGCTTTTCATGATAAACACATCAACAGAAAGTCCTTTGAACCCAATCAAAAGGTGTGGCTTTTCAACTCTAAGTTGCGCTTCTTTCCTGGTAAGTTGAGATCTAGATGGGACGGCCCTTTTGTTGTTAACCAGGTTTTTCCCCATGGTGCTGTTGAAATTTTAAATCCACATGATGGTTCTATGTTTAAGGTCAATGGCCAAAGACTAAAACCATATGTGGAAGGAGACAAAGATAAAGAGCTCATTGAATCCATAAATTTGGTGGATCCTGAATATGTTACTGTTTAAATTCACTAATAGCCTTGGAATCTGGCTTTAAAAGACCATTTATTTATTTATTTTGTCTAACCTATTTTCTTTGTGTGTTTTATTTTTATTTGATTGATGAGTTTATTTTTCACAGCTAATCAATTTTGCAAGCTTGTTTGTTTTCTATTAAAGGTACTCTCCACGATTTCTATTACTTTGTTTTTCATTGTTTACATTGAGGACAATGTAAATTTTAAGTTGGGGGGAGGGAATTTTGGTGTTGTAATAAAAAAAAATTAATTAAAAAAAAATAGGACTTTTCTATAAATATCATGGCTATTCCTACCCAAAACCCTCATCTCTGCAATGATGAATGGTTTTTTCACTTTCATGCTCCTGTGGTACTTAGTTGTCATTCCACTCATCTTCTGGATATTGGACTATTGTGTACATGAGGAGATTCCAATTATGCCAGTGGTCCCATTTCTGGTCTTTCTTGAAATTTTGCCATGTTATTTGTTGCTAGTGTACGTTTTGTATTTTCGATAATTATTATTTTTATTTTATTTTGATTTGTCTGTTTAGAAGTTGTGCTAAGTATTCTAGTGTGTTATCTATTTATGAATAGTATTTTGTTGTGTTCATTCATTTTGTGTGCTATTTTATCTGTTTGTTCTTTGAGTTTAGCAAAAAAAAAAACCATCTTCATTCTAGTAGCAGCAACAACAAAAAAAAAAAACAAAAAAACAAAAAAACAAAAAAACAAAAAAAAGTGAGAGCTACTCAATAGCAGCATTTTGGGTAGAACTAGAAGGGTCAGTTGGGGGTTGCCTTTGTGGGCCTTGGGTAGAACTGGAGGGATCAACTGGAGGTTGCCTCTGTGGGCTGCCCGGAACCCTTTCTCGATCAATGATTTGATCAGTGAGCCTCTCCAGTGCCTCGACCCTTTGGTGTGAGTCTGTTAGAATAGGAGTCTGTTAGGATTATGCCCTAGAGCCAATCATGGAGATGATTGTTTAGGGATTAGGAACAATCAATTGATTTCATTTATATGTGTCACATTTATTATTGATTTAATAAAAGGGCTTATTCTATTATGTTTATATGCATCATTTATATTTACATAATATGTCCATGGAGTTAGAGTTGAGAATATGAAATTACAAAGGGTTGTAATTTTGAGACTGTAAATATATCTCTGTACTAAACTCCTAAATCATTCCTAGTTGAAGGTTCACTATGATGGACAGTAATGAACCATAGGACTAGCACTTGTTAGGTTGACTCTATAGGAGGATAGCTAGTCTCAAGCTATTTGTGTGGAGACACTACAACCAACAAGTGGGTGCCTATTATAAGAATAGGTACACTGAATGTGACCAAAGATATGAGATAAACTGAATGGAGTTTTAACCTGCCTGTCAATCAGTTTCTCATTGTTATAGTGGTACAAGTAATCCTTAGACCTGAGACACCATGGTTGTCTTATACATGTAGCTTTAGAAGTTTGATAACACTAAGTGCAGATCCTATTCAGGGGTCTGTAAGGGTGTTCATTGGCTCTACTGCTATGTGTGTGAAGGCATGTGAGTGATCAACAAGGAATCCATCACTCTCAGGAAAAAGAGAGTGAATGTCTCATACAGCATTCATTGAATATAACTCATTAAATCCATGGGCCCATGGTAGAATGAATATGAAAAGGAGTTTCCATAAGTTCATCATTGAGTTGATATCAATGAATGAGTATAAAGTAATTGAACTAGGGACTTGACAGACTTCCATGTCCTATTAGTTCAATTGGAGACATTGTGTTGATGGAAGGATGGAATTGTAACCTGTAAACTATAACAGAAGGGTTCTTTGTAAATGACTATTCACCTCATTAAGGACCACACCATGAGCCATATGCTAGGTGTTACTCATGGTTAGTAGAAGCCCTAATTGATATAAATGAGTTATAATCAATTAGGGAATTGAAAGGAGTTTCAATTAGACCCTTAATGGAAAGTGTTCCATTGTGCACAACTTGTGCTGTTCCTACTACTTGATGATGTGAACCCAATGGGTCACACACTGATCATGCTAAGAGAGCTTGATTGTCTATGAGAGAAAGGGTATAAGTGATTAAAGAAAAGTTCTTTAAGGGGCTAATTTGTATTTGATACAAACTAGTGGGCTACTTGTGTAATTAAGAGTAATTACACAAATTAGATTAGGGTTTGGAGACCCCCCCTTGGCCGGCCCTATTTGGAGGCTATTTAAAGCCTTTAATGATGTGATGACATCATCACTTGAAGCACTCTTGGAGGCTCCCAAGTGCTGGCCGAAAATTTCACCTCTCTCTCTCTCTCTCTCTCTCCTCTCTTCTCCTACTCTAGCATCAACAAAGAAGAAGAAGGAAAGGACAACTTGCTCAAGCTAGGTGTGGATACTGTTGGAGGCAGTGCACTTGGACTGCTCAATCAGAAGACAAAGCTTGGAGCATAAAGGAGAAGACTTGTTCAACTGTAAGTACCCTAACTCTCTTGGTAGTTAGGTTTATGGTTTTTGTATTAAGCATAATTAAGATTCATGGGTTTGGGAATCATAGGAAAAATTTTAAATTCCGCCTTTGTATTTTTCCTCTCTAGTTTGATTCCCAACAGAGTCCACCATTCTTTGTAACTTTCTATTCTCCGCTCTCAAAGCCCTCATCCTTCGATAGGCTCCGTCGAGCAACCCCTGGAGACGAGTGACCTGGTCACTTAGACTTTGCATGTGCACATTTCTGGTGTGCAAACGCCGAGCCATGTTAGCAGTAAATGTTGTGGCCTGAGTGCTGAGAGCCATGGAGTCTCTTATTATGTCCAGGTCGAACCGTCCAACCAGTATTCTCTCATCACGAGGAGTGATGAGTCCCTCCGCTACTGCCGTTGCGTTCGCAAGATTGTAAATTACAGAATCGTCAATTGTAAGGGGTTGGTTGTGAACATTTAGGAACCTTGGGTGCCAGACCTCTGGTTGTGTTGCTGGTGTTGTGTTTAAGTCAGGACGGTTTTGTGGGGCAGAGGAGGTAGAGGCCATGAGTTCGTAAGAGAGGATTTAGAGGAAGAGAGTTTTCTCTGAGGGTTGAATGGTTGGGGAAGAGTGTTTAAGCACCTATAATCAAACTCTGGTTTTTAAAGAAAAACCACCCTCACTCAAGCCAAGAACAGATCGCAAAAACCAATGCACTGTGGGGATCCGATGCGATTTGGGGTCTATAATGGTCTGCAACAGCACTGTTGCTTTGTTGACAACGGGGATCCGATGCGATTTAGGTCTGCAACAACACTGTTGCTTTATTGACAACGCCCAGATCTCGATATTGCGAACTGTCGGTCATGCTGCCCCTGTCGATGAGAGAGAATAGGCTTCCGGGTTTGGGCTTAACAGTTTGGATGTGCCAAAGTCTTGGACGTCCATGTGTTATTGGGCCACCAGCCCAATACTCATCTGTCAACAGGAATAGGAGGCCCAAGTGTATTAAAAAAAAAATTAAAAATTAAAAAAAAAAATCTAAATGGATGCCTCTAGATCATGATTTTGCATTCAAATAATGTTCATTGAATGACTCTAAATTTTGGATTAGTATCATTCATGAAATTAAACTTTTGAACACACGTCATTAGCTTGGCAATTCTAGTTTAGTCCTTTATATTTATGTTTGCATAGAGAATTTATCACTTGTATATCTAATTGTACAATCACATTTATTCATTTTGTGGAGCTTAAACTTGTTAATCTTTGATGAGTTGAATAAACCGCAAATAAATGACCTTGGCAACAGCTCTTAACTTTGTGTTTAAAAAAAAAAATAAAAGAAGAAAAAAAAAAGTGCTATTATTATTAGTATTATTATTATTTGTGTGCGTATTGAGCTGAAGCCTTGGTTTACCTTGCTACGGTGAATTTAACAAATTAAGGAATGCTGATATGTTGGGGGCCACATATTTGTATAAAAATTCACTTTACACCAGATGAACTTGTGATAAATTTTCTATTTGAGTACAAGTGGATTGGACTTTACTAGATTGGTAAAAAATGTATTGTTCAACTGTTTGATTTCAATGAATGAGAATTTTCGTTTGAGTTAGCAAGATATTATCTAAATGCAGAATCATGAACAGCATCCGTGATAATAAAAGATGTTTGTGGGTGTCATCATTGGAAGCCCTCACGAGACAATAACTCGTCCACTAGGGGAAACCTAGGGGTTTAAAGGCTTATTGCATATGCTAAATGCAATCGCATTACCTGCGAAAATGGACTAGTTAGTTTTTGTTTTATTTTGTTTGTCTTATTTTATTTTGCTTTGCTCGAGGACTAGCAAAGTGTAAGTTGGGGGGTATTTGATAAGCACAAAATATTCATTGAAATTACTCCCTAATTTATATTTTCTAGTTATTTTATTATATTTAATTTTATGTGTTTAAAGTGTTCTTGATTTATTGCAGGGCTGTTGAGTTTATACCAGAAAATATGACAATCAGGACTACTTAAGCTAATAAATGCAACTTGAAATGGGTTTCTCACCTACCTAAAATTTCATGGAGCTGCAACAAGAGTTGGGTCAACAATTTTGAAGATTTGAGCAGCTGAAATTCAAAGTTAGGCAAAGAAATTCATGATCCCAAAATCGGCAGCAAATCTGGATAGATTAACCAAGTTTTGGTAATCTGGCCATAACTTGTGATTCCCAAATCCGATTTGGGTGAAATTTGTGGCTCTGGAAAGAAGACTTAAAGAGCTATAATTGTTTAGTTTATGGCATTTCCTGATTCAATCGTCTTCCAAGTCAAACATGAGCTGGAAGTGGACTTATTTGCAAAAATCTGAATCTGGTAGCATTTGTCAAAGTGACAACATGGGCAGCCAAGAATTCAAAGAAATTAGGCATTGCTTTTGACTTGTAGGATCAGCTGGATCCTTCCCCCATCTCCTATAAATACCAAGGGAATTCACACAACAAAAGGAGAAAAAGGAGAGAAAAAGAGGAGGAGGTACAAAGGTGGCAAAGGGGAGAGACTAGTTCTTGGTTATCTACATGGCCAACTAATCTTTGTCTTAGGGGGGAGATGAAGCCCTAATCAAGTATGGTGTATTTTATTGTATTGTGTTGTTGATTTGATTATTTGTGTATGAGGATTGCATAACTAGGAGGATTGTATTATTGATACAATTGGTTTTAGTGTTTTTATCTCAAATTGTGTTTAATTTCTGTGATTTTAAATACAATGGTTATGCAATGGTTTTCACTATACATATATTTGGAGATTAAGATGATTCATGCTTAGACAAGATGAGTCATGCTCACAAATTAGTTTAGAGTAGAGTAGGTGAGACGGTTCATGCTATATCTTTGATGAGTTATGCCTAATTTACAAATATATGAATCTTTCTTAATGATGTCATTGGGCTTGTAGCTACAATGAGTCTTGCTGATACCAAATAATAATTTCTTGAAACACGTTACAATAAGTGCATTTTTATACAAGATTAGTGGTGGATTCGAGACCCTAAGTATTTCCTTTCTTGAAGAAAATATAAATTTATTTTGCTTGCATTTCATACGGTTCAAAACTATAAAAATCATCTTTGTGAATTATTTTAGTATTCAGTTTTCAAAATTAAAATAATCCCAGTACAGTCCCTGTGGTACGACACCCGTACTATCACTATATACAAATTTTTGCATCCTACAAGTAATTGATTTTGACACGATCAGAAGGTTCTAGGCAAAGCCTATAGGCACCCATATCGCCCTAAACGGTCTCTTAATTTAATTGGGCTAAATCAAAGTCTTAATCACACATAAATCAACAATTATCATCACAAGACAGCATGCATATCATTCATTCATTCATCCATATAGTCAAGTAAATCAAAGAAAAACAGAAAAAGAAAGAGGGAGGGGAGAAAACCTAGGATACTTTGTATCCTAGGGCGGACTTGAACCTCACGAAGAGTGCTTACTTACCATGTATGGAAATACAAGGATCAAAGTCCACGTAGTTCGAAAGAGAATAGGGTTATAAACTAATAGAGGCCTATGGTAAGCCCTAAGTTTCCTTTCATAAGAAACATGGTAAGTTTCCAAAAATAAATGATTCCCAAAAGATCTTTAGAAAATATGGAATTTGATAAAGATGGAAACTTTGATTTAAAAGGTATCTTTTTAATGAAAGGATACTATAGAATCTACCATACCCCTCTATTAAGGAATAACCCTAGGAGGGAGAAAGGGAAAGTTTCAAGGAAAGGAAAGAATGGTGAATTGGGGCACCCTCATACCCTACTTACCTTTAAGCGAAAGCAACCTGTCAAAATAACCACCCTATTGCATAGGGTAATTACCTTATTTGTAAGATTTCATCTCATAATAGCCAAAATAACCACCCCACATTGGTGGGGTAGTTGCACCTGTTGTACCTGTCAAGCACCAGCAATTTGCATGCAAAACACACCAAAAAATACCAACCAACCAAGCTAGGTTCCAGTCAAGCAATTATCATGCTCAAACATAGGCTAACACATACTCAAAACTCATCATTAAAGCTATTAAACAGATCTGGACAGAATTGAAATAGAGCTTAAAATCAACCATAAATCATGTAAACAACATGAATCATAAATCATGTAAACAACATGAATCATAAGCTAAGTAAAACCCTAATTCAACCCTATATGCAATGACATGCAAAAACCCTAAAATCAATTATATGAATGCTAAAAATATCATAGTTACCTAATATGGAACACATATGCAGCAGCTATGAAGAAAAAAAAAACAGAGAAAATCCCTAAGCTATCATGCTATATGCAACTAAACCAACACAATGATGATAAAAACCCTAGAATCGCACTAGTGCATAAAATCCCATGAAATAACCCTAAATCATGCAAAACAGAATATGAACAGCATTCTAACCATGCATATTAATCAATAGAATGATCCACACATGATAAAGACATAGACTTTCACATGAAATAAAGCTATTCCAAGCATAAACTCAATTTCAGCACTAAGGAAACCCTAGAATCCCAAACATGCAGTAAATCACATGGAATAGCATCCTAGCATACTAAACAGCCCATAAATATCATCCTAAACATGCATACTAGCTAATGGAAATGGAAAAATATGATAAAAACATAAGCTTTAATATGCAAAAGAGTTATTTCATGCAGAAAACCAATTTCAGCACTAAGGAAACCCTAAAGTCCCAAACATGCAGTAAATCACATTGAATAGCATCCTAGCATACTAAACAGCCCATGAATATCATCCTAAACATGCATACTAGCTAATAGAAGCAACAAGACATGATAAAGACATAAACTTGAACATGAAATAATGACTATTCAATGCAAAACCCTAGAAATGACTCTAAAAACCCTAAAAACACAAACACTCATAAAACCACATAGAATGACATTATATCATGCAAAACCAGCCATAAACAATATCCTAATCATGCATTCTAAGCATTGGAAGCATCAATACATGATAAAACATAAGCTTTAAACATGAAACAATGCTAAGCTATGCAGAAAACCCTAATTTGAATGAAAGAGAGAGAGAGGTATACCTGTATGTAGAATCTTACTGCTGTAGAGTTTGCTTCTCCTCTTGTGTACTGCTGGAAACACTCTCCTTCGAGCCTTCAAGCAATGCTCCAGCCCTCCTTCAAGCTTTCTCTCTCACTTTCTTACTCAAAATTTAGGTTAAACTACCCTAAGGATGGCTGCCATAGCCTCCAAGTCTCATATATGCCTCACACTTCAAAAATTGCCTCCCCTATTGTTGAAGTATAAGGGGGTATTTATAGGGATTGAGGGGAAACCTTCAATGGTTGGGATTAAAACCCTAGGGATTGATCCAAGGGCTCTTAGAGGTTCCCTTGGGGCTCAAGTAGGTCAAATAGGGCTAAAATTAGGGTTAAATGGCGGCCGGAGGCGAGCAAATCCGAGAAAATAGGGAGGGAGCCGCGTCAAGACTCAAAAAAGGAAAGTGGCTCGGGTGACCACCTGGGGCTAGGCGGCTAGCAGCCTGGGCCCAGGCGGCTAGCCGCCCAGGCCTGGGTGGTCACCCGAGGCCATGTCATCCTCAGCCCAATTTTGACCCCTTTCGGCTTCCAAATGTGTTTCAGGACTCAAATCAACTCCGATTTTGACGAAATGAAAGCCAAAATGACCGTGTTTCGAAGGGGAATGTAATTTGAGTCACTTGAGGGCAAGAAACCCTAGCCATGGCTGCATGGTTGGGTCCTACAAAGGCGGTTAACCGCTATGCCTCACCATCGCTTAGCTTAGGTATGCACATAGGATCGCACCAAATGCTTTCCAATTCGAAATTCAACCTCCCTAAACACATTTGGGGATGAAATTAAGACTAATCAAGGTCAAATGAGTAGTCATAGAGTGAAAATCATGAGCCAATTCAATCTAACCCGAAATAGGTCTCTTAACCAACCTGAGCCCTGTTGAGCCATTCTAATCCCGAACCATCAATTCATCGAATTGCACCCACAAATACCTCAAATGCATCCATATGAACTCCAATTGGCAACTTGCAGATCATTTCAAGGTCAAATGGAAAGTTTGTGGCCTAAAAGACGATTGTGCCCTTCAAGTCACAAAAGTTCTTATTAACCCTCGAGATCAACTCCAAATCGAACCAAAATTCATACACACCATCCTCAAGACTCTAAAAACTCAATGCAAAAGACTAGACTCAAAAAGGAAACAAAAAGACCCATGCAATGACAAACCCTAGCTAAGGTGGCAAAAATGGGGTGTGACAGAAGCCCCTCATTGGTGAGCAAGTTTCACTTGCGAACCAATGACCAAAAGAACAACCCATTTTTGCCTGGGGAATTGATTTCATCAAGACCCACTGGGAAAAAGAGAGTGATCACATCATTGAATTCTTCGAATTCATCATACACAAGCACAAAGGTACTCCTCATAAGTTCTACAGAACTCTTCTCATACTGTATACCAGTTTCACTGGGGTGACAAGATAAGGTATCCACAGCTTACATCAAACTACGTTCGATGAAAGGTCTTCTCATACTACACCAATGGCTCTGGTGAATAATACGAGGTATCCATAGCTTACACCGAATCTGCGTTCGATGAAAGGTCTTCCCATACTATACCAGTCACGCTGGTGAATAATACGAGGTATCCATAGCTTACACCGAATCTGCGTTCGATGAAAGGTCTTCCCATACTACACCAGTGGCTCTGGTGAATAATACGAGGTATCCATAGCTTACACCGAATTTGCGTTCGATGAAGGTCTTCCCATACTACGCCAATGGCTTTGGCGAATAATACGAGGTATCCATAGCTTACACCGAATCTGCGTTCGATGAAAGGTCTTCCCATACTATGCCAATGGCTCTGGCGAATAATACGAGGTAAAACTATGCCATCAAGGCTATCTCAAAACATGAGAAAGATACATCCTTCTCATATTCAAATCATCAAGGTTATCATGTAACACGAGAAAGATCGCGTCCCTCTCATGTTCAAACCATTAAGGTTATCATTCAAATATCAAGGTAATCACATAACACGAGAAAGATCACCTCCTTCTCTTGCTCAAATCATCAAGGTAAACACATACCACAAGAAAGATTACATCTTTCGAACTATCAAGGTAAACATGTGACATGAGAAAGATTGCATCCTTCTCATATCCAACTCTCAAGGTGAACACATAGCATGAGAAAGATCGCGTCCTTCTCATAATCAAACCATCAAGGTAAACACAAATCATGGGAAAGATTGCATCTTTCAAGTCATCAAGGTAAGCATGTAATCATGAGAAAGATTGCATCTTTCTCTCACTAAGTCATCAAGGCAAAGGTAAGCTTCTACTTACCAACACTCAACAAGTTCACCAAATCATTTCACATGGAGGCTATTCATGCCTCAACTCGAACATCAACTCATATAGGAGACACATTCTCCTCATGAAGGCAATCATTCACATGCATATAGGGAAGGTATCTTTATCCCAAATGACAATGAATCATAGTGACATAAGAGGGAATTCATCCCTAATGATCAAAAGCCATATGCATAGAGAGGGTTGTTCTCTCCTACTAGCATGCCATGCCCACACAAGGGCTACCAATGCAATCCATTTCAAAACCATTTCATGTCAAACAAAGTCAAGATATTCATTCATTTTTCAACTCAAAACATGCTTGAGATTGCATCTCAAAGAAGGTTCAAAAGTGCGAATAGGCGAGCAAAGGCCAAACGGGCAAAGCGGAGTGGGCGAGGCGGCTGACCACCTGGCTGCTGGTGGCTTGCCGCCCAAGCCCAGGCAGCTTACCGCCCCATGCTGGGCGGTTACCCGAGGCTGGTGCTGCCCAGTTTGAGGGTTTTTAAACCTTTGACCCCCATTTCATGCTCACACTTCTCCAAACCCGAAAATAGAGAGTTTCTCTCTCTAGAAACCCATTCTATCTTCTCCAAACACTCACACACACATTCTCATTCAAAGTTTCACTTTCAATTCAAGTTGTGTGTATGAAATAGCATCAAGAACAAGTCATTCAACAACAAAACAAGCATCAATCATCAAGTTGCAAGATCAAGTTCATCATCTTTCTTATCAAACCCATTTTTCTCACATACAAGCTCAACCATCATCAATGGCTTCTAGCAATGATTCCAACATCAAGTATCCATATTATGTGATCAAGAATACATACAAGGCACCAATCTATGATGAATCCCAAGACAAGGTGTTGCTTGAACCCAAGAAGCATCTCTCATACTTCCATTCCCAACATGAGGTTAGTTCTTCCCAACTTAACATGTTTACCATGAAATCTTGATTTCTATTGGATAAAATGCATTCCCATGATCTTCTTTTGATTGTTTCTATCATTGTTAAGCCAAATTCATTGATTTGGCAAGGATTGAATGTGTAAAAAGCTTGTTTCCCAATGCTTGAGAAAAGATGCCCACCAAGTGTTTGATAAAATGCCAAAGAGACAAAAACATGTTCAATTCTTGAAAAATCAATTGCTTTGCATTGTAGTACAAAGTCAAATGGCTTTGGCAAGGATTTGGCATACAGAATCTTTCATTTCAATGCTTGAAAACAAGTTACACACTAAATGTTCGATAAAATGCCCGAAAGGCAAAACCATGTTCAATCCTTACAAAAATCAATGAATTTGAATACACAAAGTCATGGGCATTCATTTCTAATTCATTTCATGAATCAAAACCCATATTTTAAAACTTTTGGAAAACCATTTGAAATCAATTACCAATGTATGCCCAATATCTCTATGTTTTCAATGCTAACTCAATACACAATCCTTTGACATAGCCCGACTTCCAAAGTCTCTGTACAAGGACATCAATAAAGGGGCTAATCTCATGGTGGAGACATATGGAACATGCCCAACCACGTGCTCGCAAGATAGTAAAGAAGGCGGGTTTTGGGCCCTTCCTAGATGCTCTATGGAACGAGCAATGGGATAGGCAAGCATTGTTTGCCTTGACAGAGCTATGGTGGGACACCACCAACACTTTCCATTTTAGTTTCGGGGAGATGACCATGACCCCTAAGGACTTCACCATGATAACTGGGTTGAGCTTGAAAGGCAAGCGCTTGGAATACTACGAATAAGCCAACATGGATCAGAACTACATAATAGCCCTACTCGAGGTGGAAGCGGAACTAAGCCCAAAAGGTGTGCGCCGTACTTGGCTCTACAACACCTTTGCCATTATGGAAGAGAGTGAGGGGATAGATCCCCAATACATTGTGAGAGCTTTCTTGCTCTACATGATTTCGTGCACCTTCTTTGCGGGCACCAATGACATAGCTCGACTAGAATTGCTAGCTAGCATGGAGGATGTGAACAAAATTGGGAGATACAACTGGGGTGGGGCTGCTTTTGCAACCATGTATCGCTCCATGAATGACATGTCCTGAGGAGTTGCAAAGAACTTCGGGGGACTTCCTTTCGTTTGGGAGGTAACAAAGAGCATTCAATTCTCTATTATTTCCCGAAACTTGACTTGCACATGATTTCCTCTATTTGATTGATTTTCCAAAGATATGGTACTACGAGTACCTGAACATGTGCCGCCCAACTCTTGCTAGTGATGCCATGTCATGGCCTATCCTCTAGAATTACGTTCCCTCTTACTTGGCTACAAGAGCCTCCAACCGACACGATTATGCCCATGCAAGGGCATATCTTGCCAGCTTGACTGCTGATATGGTAAAATATTTCTTTCTTTCTTTTTTTTTTTTTTTTATCTTTTTTATCTTTTTTCTCATTTCTCATTTCAAACTCAACAGGTGGAATGGGATCCATGGAGGCTGTGGGAGCATAGGCTTCTCGAGAAGTACTCCTCTTGTTTGGAGTTGACAAGCAAAAGGGTCCTTTTTGAAGGCTCCACAGGTAGATGTTGGTATCTTGGGGAGCGAGTCCTAAGACAAGTCCACGGAAATATGAATGCAGCTGTGACACTTTCCATGCCACCAAAGAACATGAGGCATACTAGCCACCTAGTGGGGGATGAACTAGAAGAGGCTCTGAGGGGTTGGGATGCTGAGGGATTCACTTCCCCTCGCATAGAATACACTGCCTTCTGTCGACAATATTTGATGAATCCTAGGGTCACTGGTCTCCCACCTCAAGGGGTGAGCTCCCTAAACTCTTAAACTCTTTTTTTTTTTTTAAGATCATAAGAAAGACTCCACTTGACAAGCATTTGAATTTCAGGGTCGACGGGCAAGGGGACACAGCTCCATAGTTGGATCTGCTACTGGGATGACTTACAATGACGAGGATGATGACCTTGAAGGAAATCAACCTCCACCCTCCTACCACTAAATTGGTACGTGAATTTGTGCAGTGGGACGAAATTTGTGAAGACTGACATTACCCATCCACCATTCGATGAATATCCCAAGATCGATCCATATTATGAGAATGTGAGTTCTAAACTCTTACCTTCTTGAAATTGGATTCTTTCATTATTGTTAACCATGTTCATACTCTTCTAGGTTCCACGGGAGTACGCCCAGGAATGCATTGAACTCAATAAAGGATTGAGGAGAGATCTTGTGCGATTGAGTTTAGAGAACTCAATTCTAGAAGCACGCTTGAATCCCCAAGTAAGTGATCATCTTTATCAACTTTCAACTAGGATTGGCACCATTACCCTCCTAACTCATTGTCTTTCTTTGCAACAGGCATCATCATCTCATCCACCACAGGATATGCCCTCTCCTAGAGCACCTCGTTCAGGGCATGATGGGGCTGGGCCAAGTCGAAAGAGAAGGCCCACGGGAAATCATTGAGTTTCACTCACCTCTTGTTAGGAATGTTTGGAATCTTATTATCTTCTTGTCATATACTAATTAGGAATTTCAATTCCCAACCTTGAACTCCTATTATGGATATTTGATGAATCTATGTTGAACTTTATTGCAATGATATGATCTTGTATTGTGTGAAAAATGGGCTTAAATCAAGCATAAAAGAGTCAAAATGTCACAAAAGGGCCAAACAATGGCACAATAAGGCAAAAATTGGCAAAACAAGACGGCGGCCTTGGGTGACCACTTGGGGCTGGGAGGCTAGCCGCTTGGGCCCAGGCGGCTAGCCACCCAGGCCTGGGTGGTCACCCGAGCCCGAAGCGGTGTTTCGCCTATTTTTAGGAAACTTCCTATTTTGACGGAATTCCACCTTCCAAAACACGGATTTCTGAATTTTTTCCTATAAAAGCACATCCAAGGGGTCTCAAACCCTACTTACATTCATTGAGAGCAAGTTATGGAAGCCCTAGACAAACTCTTGAGTGATTTTCTAAAGGTTATGAGTGCGGAGGCAAGGAAGGAGTTCAAGCACTACTGCTTGGATCCATTGTTTTCTTTGATGCATGTGAAGCTTGAAACCACACTTCTTACTGCTGCTACATACTTTTGGGATCCCCAACTTCATGTATTCCGTTTCAACTACGAAGAGCTATGCCCAACAATGGAGGAATTCTGCGCTTTGTAAGGAGTTTCACCTGTAGGACCTTTCATCTTCCCTACTCCACGCTCAAGTTACCTGATTTCCTTCTCCAACTTCCTTGGGATTTCTCAACAAGAGGTCTCCATATTTGTGAGGGATCACATGGTGAATCTCATGGAAATAGCAACTTCCTTCTTGGCTCATGATAGCAAAGGTGCCCTGAATTTCAACCTTTCTACTCAACATGCTCTTGCTTTTTGCTTGGTTGGTCGCTTCCTTATCTCCACGGGGACTCTCTATGTCCCTATTCAAATATGTGAACTGATTCCTTTTCTTCTTGAACATAACAACCTGATACCCATGGTGTTAGCTGAAACCTTGAATAGCTTAGACAAAGCTCATGATAATCCACAAGCCCCATTAGGAGGGAGCCCTATTCTGCTGCAGATGTGGCTTCTCGAAAGGCTTAACTTCTTATCTCCTACCACCATCAATCCATACAAACCTCAACATTATTGTTGCCGTCGAGTTGATCTCCCTGGTCAATTTTCTTTGACGGAATGGTTAGACTACTTTCAAACACTCTCATGGTGAAACATTAAGTGGTTTGTCTTCATATGGGGATGCAAAGAACAAATTCTTCTTCGAACTTCTGGGTGTGCTATGGTCAAGCTCATAGGGTTGAGATCAACTTCCTTCTATTAGACTTCAAGAATCCTTCTCTAGATGGGTGCCATGCAAACCATACCTACTTCTGTGGTATTTGATCATTCTGTTGAACCTGTGGGCCCCACGATGGTTAAGTGGGCCAAGACTAGATGGACTGACCAACTGAAACTGACTCGAGTTGAGAACACTGATGGGCCTTATGTCATGAGCCCTGAATACAAGACATGGTTGAAAGATAGCTTGGGTAAAAGAGAAACCCTGCGCAGGGAAAGGATTTATGACCTTATCAAGGACACAATCCTTGGACTTTGCAGGGAAGACATTCTGGAAGCAGTGGAAGCAGCACATGCCCATGACTTACGAAAGAAGCGAAGACTCGAAAGAAAAGAGAAGAAAGTAGACCAAGAGACTCTGAAGAAGAACAAAAGGACTTGAAGACTTTAGAAATAGGATATCTATGGCATGTCAATAGTTCTTTATTTAACAACAATAAATTGCTTTGTCAATCAATTAGGTCTTAATGAATTGCCAATAATAATTCAATTTTGAGATTTGTTGTTGTGGTGTTGTTTGGACCGCACCCAAGGTAACTTTATGGGTTGCCTACGTATCCCCATCATTTTTTCTTTTATTCTTTCTTTTCTTTTTCTTTTTTTTTTGTTCTCTTTTTTTTTGTTCTTTTTTTTCTTTCTTTTTTCTTTAGGAATGGGGAATCAGGCCCTCGTAGTTCAAATGCCTTAACTTTTGCCTAGGCCGCCCTTATGGGTTTTCAACCTAGCAGGCCTTACACATAATACTTCTTCAATTGATCCAAGTTGGTAGGGTGAGCGAACTCAATTCCATCTAAATCCATGAGGCAAACAGCCCCTGCTGGCAATATCTCTTTAATAACATATGGGCCACCCCAACTTGGCTTGAATTTCCCTCGCAGATCAAAAATTGGAGCTCTGATTTCTTTCAACACCAAATCCCTTGTCTTCAAACCTTGGTCTTTGACATGCTTGTTAAATGCTCTTACAACCCTTCGCTGATATCCCTGCACATGATACAAGGCCCTCAATCGCCTTTCATCTAGCAACGCCAACTCATCATAACGGTTCTTAACCCAATCTGCTTCTGCTATCTGACTTTCCATGGTAACCCGTAATGACGGTACCTCCAACTCAATAGGCAAAGCAGCCTCCATCCCATACACTAAAGAATAGGGGGTAGCCCCCGTTGACGATCTTACGGATGTTCTATAGCCCCATAAGGCTAAGGGTAACTTCTCATGCCAATCAATGTAAGTGTCAGCTGTTTTCTGTCGTATCTTCTTAACATTCTTGTTGGCGGCCTCCACTGCTCCATTAGTCTGCGGGCGATAAGGGGAGGATAGATGGTGCACTATATTGTATTTCTGCAAAAGCTCCTTGGTTTCTTTCTGAAAGTGCTGACCATTGTCTGAAATAATCTCATGGGGTACCCCATACCTGTAGATGATGTTGAGCTGTATGAACTGCGCTACCTTCTTGGCATTCAGGGTCTTAAAAGATGCTGCCTCTACCCACTTAGTGAAGTAATCAATAGCTACCAAGATGTATTCATGCCCATTGGAGGCTTTCGGCTTAATCTGCCCAATTATATCTATTCCCCACACTGCAAACGGCCAAGGCAACGACATGCTTGTCAAAGGCATGGAAGGCAAGTGTTGTCCATTAGCAAAGACCTGACATTTGTGACACTTCTTAACATGTGCATGGCAATCTCTCTCCATTGTAGACCAATAGTAGCCCAACCTCATGATTTTCTTGGCTAGCATATAACCATTCATGTGCGGTGCTGCAACTCCTTCATGGATTTCACTAACAAGACGTTCGGCTTCTTCCTTGGTGACACACAACAGATGGATTCCATCGTATGGCCTCCGGTATAGCTTTCCTCCACACAAAATATAGTGACTGGCTAGCCTTCTTAGTGTTCTCCTATCAACGCGGGATGCTCCTTCCGGATATTCCCTTTCCTCAATGAATTTCATGATGTCATGGTACCAAGGATGGCCATCTTTCACCTCTCCTTCTCGAATAGAGCAGCAATACACGGGTTTTTCTCTACATTCTATCACCAACGGTTTTACATTCCCACCATCCGGGATTTCCACCATAGAAGCTAGAGTTGCCAAAGCATCGGCGAATTGATTCTTATTTCTCGACAAGTAATTAAACTCTATTTCCACAAATTCTTTAGTCAAGGCTTCTAAGTAAGCATGATACGGCAGCAGCTTTTCATCACGAGTCTTCCACTCTCCCTTTATCTGGCAGATAATCAATGCTGAATCTCCGAAAACCTCTAACTCTTTGATCCCCAATTCTAGTGCGGCTTCCAACGCAAGGATGCAGGCTTCAAACTCGGTGATGTTGTTGGTTGCTTCAAACCCTAACTTAACCGCCAATGGTATGAATGCTTCTTCAGGTGAGACTAGTAGAACTCCTATCCCATACCCTCTCTTGTTTGCAGCTCCATCGAAATATACCTTCCAGGCCTTCTTTCCAATCTCTAGGACATCCTCATCAGGGAATTGATCATTGAATTGTTCTGATGATGCCATAGGGCAGCTAGCCAAATAATCTGCAACGATACTTCCTTTCACTGACTTCTGCGTTACATACTTTATGTCGAATTCATTGAGAAGAATCGACCAACGAGCAGTTCTGTAGGACAAAACCGGCCTTTCTATCAAGTACTTCAGTGGATCCATACGACTTATCAAGAAAACCTCATACGACATCATGTAGTGACAGAGTTTCTGAGTTGCCCATACCAAAGCTACACAAGCCTTCTCTATGGCATTGTATTTCACCTCATAATCTGTCATCTTCTTGCTTAGGTAATAAATGGCATTCTCCTTTTTTGACCCCTCAAGGTACTGAGCTAGCATAGCTCCCGTCGCGGTTTCAATGATCGTCAAATATAACAATAACGGCTCACCTTGTCGCGGGAGAACTAGAATTGGTGGATTACTCAAATACCTTTTAATAGTCTCAAAAGCTTCTTGACATTCTTCATTCCATACCTTCGGCACACCCTTCTTAAGCAACTTGAAAATCGGCTCACACACCATGGTCAAGTTAGCAATAAATCTGCTTATATACTGAATTTTCCCCAAAAATCCTCGAATCTGCTTTTCTATGTTAGGCGGCTCCATTTATACAATAGCCTTGATTTTTCCCGGATCAACCTCAATTCCTCTTTGAGTAATCATGAACCCTAATAACTTGCCCGCGGTGACACCAAAGGTGCATTTCTAAGGATTCAATTGCAGGTTATACTTCTTTGCTCGCTCCAGGAACCTTTCTAGTGCCATGAAGTGTCCTTCTCGATCCACAGACTTCATGATCATATCGTCCACATACACTTCCACCTCCTTGTGGATCATGTCATGTAGCAATGTTGTAGCAGCTCTCTGATAGGTAGCCCCGGCATTTCTCAAACCGAACGGCATCACTTTGTAGCAATATGTCCCCCACTGTGTGATAAAGGCTATTTTCTCCATATCTCGCGGTGCCATCTTTATCTGATTGTATCTAGAAAACCCATCCATGAAAGAGAGAAGCGCATGTCCTACAGTACTATCTACCAGCACATCGATATATGGCAAAGGAAAATCATCCTTAGGACTTGCTGCATTAAGATCTCGAAAATCCATACACATCCTTACTTTTCCATCCTTTTTAGGCACAAGCACTATATTGGATAACCATTTCGGATACTCCACAACCTGTAAGAACCCTGCGTCCAGTTGCTTGGTTACTTCTTCCTTTACCTTCAATGCCCATTCAGGTTTTAACCTTCTCAACTTTTGCTTTACTGGCTTTTTAAGGGGATTGGTGAGGATGAAATGCTGCACAATGTCAGGATCTATGCCGGGCATGTCTTCATAAGACCATGCAAAGGCTGTTATGTTGGCCTTTAAGAGGACTATCTGTCACACCCCATTTTTGCACCACCTTACTAGGGCTCATCATTTCATGCATGTTTTTGTTTTGTTTTTGAGTCTAGTCACTTGCATTAGTTTTCTAGAGTCACAAGGACAATGGATATGAATTTTGGTTCAAATTGGAGTTAATCTTGAGGGATAATAAGAGCTTTTGTGACTTGAGGGGCATAATCGTCTTTTAAGTCCCAAACTTTTCATTTGACCTTGGAATGATCTCCAAATTGTCAATTGGAGTTCATATGGATGCATATGAGGTATTTCTAGGTTCAATTTGGTAAGTCAATGGCTCAGGATTAAAATGGCTCGAAGTGGTTCAAGTTGGTTAATTGACCCTTCCTTGGGTTAGCTCTAATTGACTCACAATTACCAACCAAATCTTTTCAAATTGACTTTCATTAGTCATCATTTTACCCTCAAAAGTGTTTCATGAAGTTCAATTTTAATATGGCCTGATGATGAGTTTAGTGTGGTTATTTACGGATTATCCTTGAAGAATTAGTGCGAATCACAGCATGAGATTTTTGGTTAAAATGAAAAGAAAATTATTTTATTAAATTAGCCATTTTTAACATGACACTAACACGTGTACGTATGTGATGAGTGTGTGTACGCACATACGATACATGTGCATGCGTGTTAGCGGTCAGTCTCCCAATTTTTATAAAAGACAATTTCCTTTTCCTATTCAGATTAGAAGTCTTTTGTCATTATAAAATACCTTTTGATTATTCTCCAAGGAAACCTAGTCCAGGAAGGAAAGAGAAACTCCAGATTTCAGCTATAAATACTCTCTTAATGTCTTCAAACAAGGGAGAAGAGAAGAGGGTTTGGAGGGAGTGAAATTCGTCATAATTCAGCAGCAGATTTTCTGAAAACCAGCAGTCGTATTTTAATCATAACATTTTCATCGGAAGTCAGAATTTGATGAAATTGGTCTTGTTAGAAAGATAATGCAATTCTCTACAACTTTGTATTTCACAAGCTTTGTCCAAATCCAACGTTTTCATACCCAAAAACGCGATTGAAGTTGCTGCTGCTGCAAAGTGACGAGAATCACTTTTTCTTTTCTCTTGTTCTCTTTTTGTTTTCTATTTCTTTTCAAAGTTGAGTGAGTTTTGATCTCTTTGCTGTGATACCACTTTGACAAAGAGGAGGATTCGTGTTGGTTTGATTCACTATAAAGACCTGAGGAGCCACGAACAATTACAAACACAAGGGGAGCCACTTCCTAAGGTATTCTCCTTCTCTATTCAAGCTTAAACTAGGTTCTCATATGGGTTAGGCTTATTGCATGTTAAAGGTGACTTTTTTATCATGTATTAACACTCTAGCTAGTTAATATACATGGAATATCTATTTTTTATCTACTGTTTAGCATGCTTTAGGGCTGTCTTTTAGGTTTTTAATGCATAGTTATGATTCTTGTGCTCCTGCTTGTCCTTGTGCTAGGATTAGTGTCATTGCATGTTAGAGTTAGGATTTTCATCATGTTATATTGCTTTAGTTAGTTAATATGCATGATTTAATTTCTGTTTAGTTTGGTTTTAGCATGATTAAAGTATGTTTTGTATGTTTTTAAGCATATTTGTGAGTTTAGGGTTTTAGAGTCATTGTTTCGTGTTTGTTTTCATATAGCATGATAAAGTAGACTTTTTTATTTGGTTTTTCTTCGTGTTTGCTGTATATGTTTTTCATATGGAGTAAACATGATAGTTTTGCATGCATGTTAGTATGTTTTAGGGTTTTTATGCATGATATGGTTCTAGGAATATGTTAGGACTTATTATTGTTCGCTGTTTTTGCTATTGGCATGCTTAGTGGATGATTTTAGGTCATAATACTATTCTGTCCAGATTTGCATGTTAGTGTTTTTGCATGGTTTTGAGCACTTGTAAGGGTGCAAATAGGTGTGGTATTTGTCCCATGGCAAATAGGGCTGCTTATGTCTGAAATGGCTAAATGCTTGGAGCTAATTGCGCTCAGGTAAGTGGGTGTGAAGGTGCCCCAATTCACCTTTCTTCTTAACTCATTCTCTTCTCCCTATTTAGGGTTAATTTTTAATATGATCCTATGGTTTAATTAGAGGTTTCCTTAACCAACAAAATTCTGGTTTTTATTAAAGTTTCCATTTTGTGGATTTCTTTCCTAAAATCAAACTTTCTATCATATTCAACTCTTTTGATCAAATAAGGAAACCTAGGGTTTTAACCATAGGTTTGTATTAGGATTTAACCTTAGTTCTAATCGAACTACGTGGATTTTGATCCATGTATTTCGTTGCATGGTACGTAGGCGCTCTTCGTGAGGCTCAAGTCAGTTCTAGGATCCAAGCATCCTAGGTTTATTTATGTTTTCTTTTCTTCTTTTTATTTTCTGTTTTTATTTGCTTATTATGCATGGATGGATGAATGAAATATATGATATGCATGCAATTCTTGTGATGATATACTTGCTGATTTTTGTATGAAAAGATCTTGATTTAGCCCAAATGAACTGAGAGACCGAAAGGGTGACATGGGTGCCTATAGGCTTTGCCTAGAACCTTCCCATGTCATAACTTAGCCTCTGAATCCCCGATTTCTTTGGTTTTCAAAAGATTGGTTTTTGCCTTTCCTTTTTTTTATGGAGTCATTCAAATTGTTTTCCTAAAACAACTTGATTTTTAGGGTTTTCCTTGTTTCCTTTAAAAAATAAGGTGGCGACTCCTTTCCTTTTTCTTTTTCAAACCCACTTTCTTTTCAATCCCTCGTGGGCCCAATTTCCGGGGTTCACAGTTTGGCGACTCCACTGGGGATTTGTGGGCTAGACTCTATAAAGTTTAATTGGGCTAGGTTAATTTCTTATGTTTAATTAAAATCAATCACATTGCATCCGCTTGATTGTGTGCTTTCATTTATTGCATTGTGTGTGCAAACTCTTGCATGCTAGGATCGATGTCCCTCGATGTATCCTTGCCAACGATCGGCCTAGTCTCAACCTTGGTTTTCCTGATTCCATGTGTTGGGGCGAAAGATATCAACCTCTCTTGCCTAGTACCCTTGGGCTTGCCCTTGGGTATATTAAATGAGTTAATCACGTACTGCTGGACCCACGCGGCGTTCCTGATGCCACATGTGGTTAGGTATAAGGATTGCTCAAGCAAGTGAAGGACCCTAGCCTACCCTTATCATTAGTCCATATAGACAGACTTGTAGGACACTACGGTCTCACCTTTATGCACCCATAATTGTTTGTAATGATGCTATGCTGTGTTTGTGGTGTGAGGCTTTATATCTTATGCCCTTAATATAGACCTTTAAACCCTAGCCTTCGTTAAGGCCATGGGTTAGGAGGAATAAATTAAGGAAATAGGATGTAAAGCTATGTTTGTGATGTGCTAGTCCTAGGGGATTAATTAAACCTAGTTGAAGGACTCTATGCCCTATTCTTTAAAACATACCCTTAATCCATGATCCCTGTAAAGGTAATTGGATAAAAGGAATGAATTAATTGAACATGGTGTAGAGACCGAGTTCATTAAGGAAAATATGGAGGTTTAGGACAGATCCTTAGGCTAAAGGTTAAAACTTTTCTATCCATAGACGTGCTGGCTTGGATCCGCAATCCACAAGGGCGTCTAGTGAGTGTTGAGTGTCACACCCCATTTTTGCACCACCTTACTAGGGCTCATCATTTCATGCATGTTTTTGTTTTGTTTTTGAGTCTAGTCACTTGCATTAGTTTTCTAGAGTCACAAGGACAATGGATATGAATTTTGGTTCAAATTGGAGTTGATCTTGAGGGATAATAAGAGCTTTTGTGACTTGAGGGGCATAATCGTCTTTTAAGTCCCAAACTTTTCATTTGACCTTGGAATGATCTCCAAATTGTCAATTGGAGTTCATATGGATGCATAAGAGGTATTTTTAGTGTCAATTTGGTAAGTCAATGGCTCGGGATTAAAATGGCTCGATGATGTTTTAGGGTTTTTATGCATGATATGGTTCTAGGAATATGTTAGGACTTATTATTGTTCGCTGTTTTTGCTATTGGCATGCTTAGTGGATGATTTTAGGTCATAATACTATTCTGTCCAGATTTGCATGTTAGTGTTTTCGCATGGGTTTGAGCACTTGTAAGGGTGCAAATAGGTGTGGTATTTGTCCTATGGCAAATAGGGCTGCTTATGTCTGAAATAGCTAATGTTTGGAGTAATTGCGCTCAGGTAAGTGGGTGTGAAGGTGCCCCAATTCACCTTTCTTTCTTAACTCATTCTCTTCTCCCTATTTAGGGTTAATTTTTAATATGATCCTATGGTTTAATTAGAGGTTTCCTTAACCAACAAAATTCTGGTTTTTATTAAAGTTTCCATTTTGTGGATTTCTTTCCTAAAATCAAACTTTCTATCATATTCAACTCTTTTGATCAAATAAGGAAACCTAGGGTTTTAACCATAGGTTTATATTAGGTCTTAACCCTAATTCTAATCGAACTACGTGGACTTTGATCCATGTATTTCGTTGCATGGTACGTAGGCGCTCTTCGTGAGGCTCAAGTCCGTTCTAGGATCCAAGCATCCTAGGTTTATTTTTGTTTTGTTTTCTTCTTTTTCTTTTTCTATTTTTATGTGCTTATTATGCATGGATGGATGAATGAAATATATGATATGCATGCAATTCTTGTGATGATATACTTGCTGATTTTTGTATGGAAAGATCTTGATTTAGCCTAAATGAACTGAGAGACCGAAAGGGTGACATGGGTGCCTATAGGCTTTGCCTAGAACCTTCCCATGTCATAACTTAGCCTCCGAATCCCCGATTTCTTTGGTTTTCAAAAGATTGGTTTTTGCCTTTCCTTTTTTATGGAGTCATTCAAATTGTTTTCCTAAAACAAACTATTTTTAGGGTTTTCCTTGTTTCCTTTAAAAAATAAGGTGGCGACTCCTTTCCTTTTTCTTTTTCAAACCCATTTTCTTTCAATCCCTTGTGGGCCCAATTTCCGGGGTTCACAAGGGTAATCACTTTACCTTTAATTATGGTACCCACAGAGTTCAGAGTAGAGTTTCAAGTCTTGGATGTGCCGTCATGTTTTAATCTGTTATTGGGAAGGCCTTGGATTCATCCTACTGGGGCTGTACCATCATCATTACATCAAAAGGTAAAGTTCCCTCATGAGGGAGCCATTGTCACGCTTCATGGGGACTATGATTTGAAAATGGCGGGTGTACCCATATGTGAAATAAAACCAGAGTCAATTGAGATACCCTTTGTCGGGGTTTAAGTATGTGTAGTGTATAAAACCAGAGTCAATTGATACCCCTTGACTATTGTCCCCATGGTAATTTACATGTTGGTGAGATAATGCGAAAAATGAATTTCTTTCCGGGCATGGGCCTAGGGCGTTGCCAACAAGGAATCCCTCGTTCTATTTAAAGCCGTGTTGCTTCCTATACCTTTGGGTTAGGATATGAGCCCACCAAGAATGACTATGCAGAAATGACTAGGAGGAATAAGGAGAAGGGAAAGGCCAGAGCCGAAGGAAGGGTGCCGGACTTTAAGATTTCACCATACAGGCCGACTCTGAATGGCTATTTTATCAAGGAGGGGGATGACTTCCTGTACTGTGGATTCCCAGAGCCTATGATTAATCCAACAACCAAGACCAGAATCCCGGGGTTCGAGATTTTCTTCACCGAGTGGTATCCAATCATCGCTGAAATGGTGGATGATGAAGCCATCAATGACAGTTATTGGGAGAAGAAAGAAGAAGATTGGGTGGAGCACATGGACTCTGAAACCATGGTCACTCTGTTCCAAGACATGGTTCTCACCATGGGGTTTGAAGGCATACAAGAGGTCGGAAAGGAAGAGCCATCACACTATTGCACTTTTTACCCAAGTTCCGATCCAGCTTTGGCAGATAGAGATTTTTGTGACAAGTACTTTACAGAGGGGCCGAATCCTCAGAGCTTGACAAGTTGGTACAATGCTATGGGAAAGAAGAAAGAAGATTGGGTAGAGCATGTGGATACCGATGCTATGGTCACCATGTTCCAAAATATGGTTCTTACTTTGGGGGAGTCAGCAGCAGAAGATTGCCAAGATTCGTCAGTTCACCTTGCAACCATGCCACTTCACAATTGGTACCTAGAAGATGGTGCCATTGCAGAGATCCTTGAGGGAGAAGATCATGACCTGCCTGATTGTAGCTTGTAGGTTCCTTAGTTAGAGTCTTTCTTGCTTTCAATAAAGTGTGTCCGCCTATCCCACTTTGTGGAGTTAGGAGTCGTTTCATAGTTGTGGCACCAAATTTTGTTTCCTTTTTTATCTTCAAGTTTATGTCTTTTTGCTAGTTCCTTTAATTAAGTGTGTTTCTTTTATACAATGTTTGCTTGCAGCGTTTCTTTCCTCTCTTCTATGGATATTTATGGCATGGATATAGATCCTAGGAATGACGTCCCCCCAGAGCTCGTCGAGCGAAGGAAAAGGGGTGTCACCGAACCTAACATGGATGAATTGGAATCAATCAATTTAGGGACAAATGAATTGCCAAAGATAATTAAAATTGGGATAACCCTCTCACCACTTGAAAAAGAAAAGCTGATAGCCCTCTTAAAGGCCAACATAACAGCTTTTGCATGGTCTTATGAAGACATGCCCAGCATAGATCCTGACATTGTGCAGCATTTCATCCCCACTAATCCCCTTAAAAAGCCGGTAAAGCAAAAATTGAGAAGTTTAAAACCTGAATGGGCATTGAAGCTAAAGGAAGAAGTAACCAAGCAACTCGATGCGGGGTTCCTGCAGGTTGTGGAGTACCCGGAATGGTTATCCAATATAGTGCCCGTGCCTAAAAAGGATGGAAAGTAAGGATGTGTGTGGATTTTCGAGATCTTAATGCAGCGAGCCCTAAGGACGATTTTCCTTTGCCTCATATCGATGTGTTGGTAGACAGTACTGTGGGACATGTGCTTCTCTCTTTTATAGATGGGTTTTCTGGATACAATCAAATAAAGATGGCGCCACAAGATATGGAGAAAACAGCCTTTATCACACAGTAGGGAACGTATTGCTACAAAGTGATGCTGTTCGGTTTGAGAAATGCCGGGCTACCTATCAGAGAGCTACTACAACATTGCTGCATGACATGATCCATAAGGAGGTGAAAGTGTATGTGGACGACATGATCGTGAAGTCCGTGGACCGAGAAGGACACTTCATAGCACTAGAAAGGTTCCTAGAGCGGGCAAAGAAGTATAACCTGCGATTGAATCCCCAGAAATGCGCCTTTGGCGTCACTGCGGGCAAGTTATTAGGGTTCATGATTACTCAGAGGGGAATCGAGGTTGATCCAGGGAAAATCAAGGCCATTGTAGAGATGGAGCCGCCTAGCACAGAAAAGCAGATTCGAGGGTTCTTGGGGAGAATTCAGTGTATAAGTAGGTTCATCGCTAATTTAACTATGGTGTGTGAGCCGATTTTCAAGATGCTTAAGAAGGGTGTGCCGAAGGTATGGAATGAAGAATGTCAATAAGCTTTTGAGACTATTAAAAGGTATTTGAGTAATCCACCAATTCTAGTTCCTCCGCGACAAGGTGAGCCGTTATTGTTATACTTGACGGTCACTGAAACCGCGACAGGAGCTATGCTAGCTCAGTACCTCGAGGGGTCAAAGAAGGAGAATGCCATTTATTACCTAAGCAAGAAGATGACGGACTATGAGGTGAAGTACAATGCCGTAGAGAAGGCTTGTGTAGCTTTGGTGTGGGCAACTCAGAAACTCCGTCACTACATGATGTCCTATGAGGTTTTCTTGATAAGTCGTATGGATCCACTGAAGTACTTGATAGAAAGACCGGTTTTATCCTACAGAACTGCTCGTTGGTCGATTCTTCTCAATGAATTCGACATAAAGTATGTAACGCAGAAGTCAATGAAAGGAAGTGTCATTACAGATTACTTGGCTAGCTGCCCTGTAGCGCCATCAGAACAATTTAATGATCAATTCCCTGATGAGGATGTCCTGGAAATTGGAAAGAAGGTCTAGAAAGTATACTTTGATGGAGTTGCAAACAAGAGAGGGTATGGGATAGGAGTCCTACTGGTTTCACCTGAAGAAGTATGCACACCATTGGCGGTCAAGTTAGGGTTTGAAGCAACCAACAACATTGTTCAATATGAAGCCTGCATCCTTGCGTTGGAAGCAGCACTAGAATTGGGGATTAAAGAGTTAGAAGTTTTCAGAGATTCAGCATTAATTATTTGCCAGATAAAGGGAGAATGGAAGACTTGTGATGAGAAGCTGCTGCCGTATCATGCTTACTTAGAAGCCTTGACTAAAGAATTTGTGGAAATAGAGTTCAATTATTTGTCGAGAAATAAGAATCAGTTCGTTGATGCTTTGGCAACTCTAGCTTATATGGTAGAAATACCGGATAGTGGGAATGTAAAACCGTTGGTGATAGAATGTAGAGAAAAGCCTGTGTATTGCTGCTCTATTCGAGTAGGAGAAGTGAAAGATGGCCATCCTTGGTACTATGACATCATGAAATTCATTGAGGAAAGAGAATATCCGGAGGGAGCATCTCGCATTGATAGGAGAACACTAAGGAAGTTGGCAAGTCACTATGCTTTGTGTGGAGGAAAGCTATACCGGAGATCATACGACGGGGTCCATCTGTTGTGTGTCACTGAGGAAGAAGCCGAACGTCTTGTTAGTGAAATCCATGAAGGAGTTGGAGCACCGCACATGAATGGTTACATGCTAGCTAAGAAAATCATGAGGTTGGGCTACTATTAGTCTACAATGGAGAGAAATTGCCATGCACATGTCAAGAAGTGCCATAAGTGTCAGGTCTTTGCTAATGGACAACACTTGCCTTCCATGCCTTTGACAAGCATGTCATCGCAGTGGCCATTTGCAGCATAGGGAATAGATATAATTGGGCAGATTAAGCCGAAAGCCTCTAATGGGCATGAATACATCTTGGTAGCTATTGATTACTTCACTAAGTGGGTATGTTGGGAATCAAACTAGAGAGGAAAAATACAAAGGCGGAATTTAAAATTTTTCCTACGATTCCCAAACCCATGAATCTTAATTATGCTTAATACAAAACAAAAACCCTAACTAGAAGAGGGTAGAATTACTTACAGTTGATTCAAGTCTTCTCCTTTATGCTCCAAGCTTTGTCTTCTGATTGAGCAGTCCAAGTGCACTGCCTCCAACAGTATCCACACCTAGCTTGAGCAAGTTGTCCTTTCCTTCTTCTTCCTTAGGGTTGCTAGAGGTGGAGAAGAGGGAGAGAGAGAGAGGGAGAGCTGTGTAAATTTCGGCCAGCACTTGGGAGCCTCCAAGAGTGCATTAAGTGATGATGTCATCACATCATAAGAGGCTTTAAATAGCCTCCAACTAGGGCCGGCCAAGGGGGGATTCCAAACCCTAATCTAATTTGTGTAATTACTCTTAATTACACAATTAGCCCACTAGTTTGCATCAAATACAAATTAGCCCCTTAAAGAACTTTTCTTTAATCACTTATACCCTTTCTCTCATAGACAATCAAGCTCTCTTAGCATGATCAGTGTGTGACCCATTGGGTTCACATCATCAAGTAGTAGGAACAGCACAAGTTGTGCACAATGGAACACTTTCCATTAAGGGTCTAATTGAAACTCCTTTCAATTCCCTAATTGATTATAACTCATTTATATCAATTAGGGCTTCTACTAACCATGAGTAACACCTAGCATATGGCTCATGGTGTGGTCCTTAATGAGGTGAATAGTCATTTACAAAGAACCCTTCTGTTATAGTTTACAGGTTACAATTCCATCCTTCCATCAACACAATGTCTCCAATTGAACTAATAGGACATGGAAGTCTGTCAAGTCCCTAGTTCAATTACTTTATACTCATTCATTAATATCAACTCAATGATGAACTTATGGAAACTCCTTTCCATATTCATTCTACCATGGGCCCATGGATTTAATGAGTTATATTCAATGAATGCTGTATGAGACATTCACTCCCTTTTTCCTGAGAGTGATGGATTCCTTGTTGATCACTCACATGCCTTCACACATATAGCAGAAGGGCCAATGAACACCCTTACAGACCCCTGAATAGGATCTGCACTTAGTGTTATCAAACTTCTAAAGCTACATGCATAAGACAACGATGGTGTCTCAGGTCTAAGGATTACTTGTACCACTATAACAATGAGAAACTGATTGACAGGCAGGTTAAAACTCCATTCAGTTTATCTCATATCTTTGGTCACATTCAGTGTACCTATTCTGATAATAGGCACCCACTTGTTGGTTGTAGTGTCTCCACACAAATAGCTTGAGACTAGCTATCCTCCTATAGAGTCAACCTAACAAGTGCTAGTCCTATGGTTCATCACTGTCTATCATAGTGAACCTTCAACTAGGAATGATTTAGGAGTTTAGTACAGAGATATATTTGCAGTCTCAAAATTACAACCCTTTGTAATTTCATATTCTCAACTCTAACTCCATGGACATATTATGTAAATATAAATTATGCATATAAACATAATAGAATAAGCCCTTTTATTAAATCAATAATAAATGTGACATATATAAATGAAATCAATTGATTGTTCCTAATCCCTAAACAATCATCTCCATGATTGGCTCTAGGGCATAATCCTAACAATCTCCCACTTGCACTATAGCCAATCCACCATGTATCTCATACTCATATCCTGTGGGTGGTGATCCAACACACTTGGGTCATAGCTTTAGTGAAGGGGTCTTCTTTATTCTCTGTTGTATTAAACTTCTATATGTATATGTCATCTCTTCCAATGATCTCTCTAATCACTTGGAATCGCCGCTTAAAGTTTGGACTTTTGATGAGACCGTGGATCCTTGTCTTGAGCACTAGCCTTATTGTTGTCACAAAAACAATAGTAAAGGCTTCTCAATGTTAGGAACCACTCCTAGTTCTGCAATGAACTTACTCATCCAAACATGCAGCAATGAGCTCAAATTTACAGCTCCACCATTTAAGGTGAGAACATACCTCGATGTTGATCTCCTATCATCATCGTCAGATTGAAAATCTGTATCCGTTCTACCAACCATTTCAAGTTTCTTTCTCCATAGGCAAGGGATAGGTCCTTTTAGTTCTTCTCAAGAACTTAAGGATAGCCTTGACTGCTTCCCAGTGTTCCTCATCTGGGTCTGCCTGATATCTGCTCGTAACATTTACAGCAAAACTGATATCTGGTCTTTTAGTTATAGACAACTTGATTCCATGTCTGACAGGAATAAGACCTCCTTTTTGGAATCATGCATTTTGAACTCTTTCAAAATCTTGTCTATGTACTTTGATTGGGAGAGACTTAGCATCCTTTAGATCTATCTCTATAGACCTCTATTCCTAGAATATAGGATGCTTCTTCCAAATCTTTTATGAAGAAACTTTGTGAAAAACCAATTTTTCACTTTTGACAACGTCTCTACATTATTCCCCTAATAAGTAGAATGTCATTCACTTATAGGACCATAAATGTGATCGCACTCCCACTAACCCTTTGTACAATCATGGTACAAGAACGGGTTCTATCTCAACAAGGACAGGGGTTGCATCAATGTTGGTTTGTGTCTCATTAGACAACTCTTTGAGTTCTTTTTTCCTATTGTTATCTCCTTCTTGAATAAACTCTTTTTCAAGAAAGATTGCAAACTTACAAACAAAACACCTTTTGTTCATCAGGATAATAGATATGATATCCTAAACTTTCTTTAGGGTAATCCACAAACCTACATTTAAGTTATCTTGATTTCCAATTTGGTTGCATTATATGTCTCTACATATGTAGTGCATCCCCATACCTTAACATGTTTAAGGTTTGGTGCTTCCCTTTCCATATCTCATATAGGTCCTAAGGGACAGCCTTGGTTTGAACTCTGTTTCATAGGTACGTGGCAATTTCTAGGGCATATCCTAACAAGGATAATATTAGGTCGTTGTAACTTATCATGGACCGGACCATATCAAATAAGGTCCTCTTCCTCCTTTTGACATACCATTTAGTTATGATGTTCTAAGAGGTGTCCATTAGAATAGAATGCCTATTTGAACAAGTTGATCTGAAAGATCACCAGTTAAATATTCGCCTCCTCGATCCAATCGAAGAGCTTAATATTTTTACTAGTTTGTTTTCTTTACTTCATATCTGAATTCTTTGAACCTTTTCAAATGTTTCAGATTTGTACTTCTTTAAGTATATGCACCTATACCTTAACATTTTTAAGTAAAGGTTCATAAAGTATGAGAAACTATTTCTCTTGTTCTCTTGGGTTTATTAGCATTCAATTTTAGAGCTATCATGTTTCATGCAATTCATATTTGCAAGGTAGTTTAGAAGATAAATGCTATAAATTCCAGAAGTAATGAACTCTTCATAAAAACATTTATTAAATCAAATTAAAAACACTGTTTAGGCAAAACTGAAATAAAGATAATGTTTCTAAAAACTTCTGGAATGTCAAGATAGCTTATTAATTTTAAACTACTCCTTCAGGTAGAGTCAAGCAGCAAGTCCCATAGCTAATACAGCAACACTTTGCTCCATTCTCTACTCGTAGGGATATTCCGCTTCTACTCAGCCTTCTGCTTCCCACTAGATCCTGCATGGAATTCAAAATTCACATCAGAATTAAGTACCCAAGTGGAAGCAAAACTAACATTTAGTTTAGAGCATGATCTATACCTTCCGAAGGTCGGCTCTTTAGAGTATCCAGATACTCCCGGCAGTTACGTTTCCAGTGCCCATCCTTGCCGCAGTGAAAACAGGTTCCTTTGGCCTTGTCAGTATTACCTTTCTTGACACCTCCCTTTGGCTTCAAGTTCTTCTTCTTCTTCCCTTGGGTACTCTTACCCTTTCCTTTGCCCTTGCCCTTAGGCTTGGGCTTGGCCTTGGAAGTAGAAGCTCCATCAAATGCGAGCAAAGAACCTTTTCCCTTCTTCATTGTCTCCTCAGTCATCTTGAGCAAATTGTGCAGCTCGGGGAGAGTGGGCTCAAGCTTGTTCATATGAAAATTCATTATGAACGGCCCAAATGAATCAGGAAGGGACTGCAATATAATGTCTGAACACATATCAGCTTCAATGATCACATCAAGCTTTTCAAGCTGCTCGATATGGTTGATCATTTTCAAGGTGTGATCAGTCACAGATGAACCCTCATTCATCCTTGCCTTGAATAGATCCTTGACAATATTGTACTTTGCGGTCCTACTTTGCTCCCCATACAACTCTTGTAAGTGGAGAAAGATGTCGCGAGCACTTTTCATGGACTCATGTTGCTTCTGAAGCTCAGGGCTCATGGATGCCATCATATAGCATCTTGCCTTCAAATCGTCGTCCATGCGCTTCTGAAAAGCGTCTCTCTCTTGCTGAGTTGCAGTCTCAGCCAGCGCCTCAGGAAGTGTGCCATCAAGTGTGTAGGTAATCTTTTCGGAAGTTAAAACTATTTTTAAGTTCCTCAGCCAATCAAGGTAATTTGGTCCAGTCAAACGGTTGATGTCCAATATTTTGGATAGCGGGTTGAGGTGAGCCATTTCTATGAACTACATATAAAATTAAATAGAGAATTAGATTTCATTTTTAATCCATAATGATCGGGTCTTTAATCATATGGTACCTCCCACTATTTTATCAAATTCCATACACCCTTTGATGGAATTCGGGAATCTCATTCCTAATGGGGATTGGGGTCCCACTATGACCTAGAAGCCTCACATGTTAGTTTCTTGACTTCTAACCCACAGTAAGAAGACAACTCTTTGTCTATTGCTTCATAAGCAAGTTCCAATCATTTTGCCTCTAGGGTACATACTCCTCACATGTTAGTTTCTTGGAATACTTCCCTAGTTAAGTTAAGCCCATCATTCACACAGGTATGTTTCACCAAATATATACCTCACATGTTAGTTTCTTGGTATATACCAGCTTAGGCACCCCATGATATCTATATATGTGATAGTTTCAAGTAATGTCTTTAATATGGGTAGCTCCTACATGTCTGCAGCCAGGTACCCACATTAAGGGACGTTAGATGATCCTATAATGATGGAAGGCAATGAAGAATCCATTCCCTAATGTATTCTCCATTTCCAACTTAATATTAAAATAGAGGGGTTTTAAGGGTCTCATCAAATTAACTAATCTAACATACATCTCATGCATTTAAATAAGAAATATATAACAACATTATATATATGTAATCCACTTATCGATATTAGTCCCTATAAGGTGACATATAACGATCTTTGGATTTGGAGCTATCTCTATTAATCTCATTAAAAGCTCCCACTATGATGATTATGGACTTTAAGAGGATTCAATCCAAGCCAATGAATTGAATCCTTGGTCTAAGGTGGGTGTAGGTAATCGTAAAACATTCATTTGAAACATAGCATGCACTCTTGAAAATCTTCTCCAAGCTTTCAAGTCCTTCAATCTCCTCCATTGGCTTCATGGTCTCTACCATAGGCTTGTTGGGCTCCACCATGCTCCTTTAGGTCCACCATGCTCCTTAGTGCGCTCTCGATTACATAACATTTACATAATTTTAAAGAAAGGGATACATAAGGGGAATGTGGGGTACATAAGAGAATGATAGAGAGAGAGAAGAAGGTGGCATGCAAGCCCCAAATAAATAATACATCACCAAAAATTAACAACTCTTGAAAAATTAATATAACCCATTCATAAGACGGCCAATCACAATTGGTTTAAGGGGTATAGTCCATAATCATCATCCATCCATAACCATACAATCACATTGCATAATAAAGGAAATAACTATAAGCAATAAGCATATGGGCATTCATGGTAACTCTATTGATTGGTTTTCATTAATCTCATTAATGTATCCTAATCTTATTAGGATATGCATAAGTTCTTGAATTAATTAAGTCTTAACATTTAAGACATTTAATTTCAATTAATCAAATCAATTGAAACATTTAAAGTCCCCTAATAAAACTCTAATATCAAATATTAGGGTCTCTTTAATTAAACAAAACAATTTCATTTAATTAAAAAATTCCAGATTTTAATTTAATCCTAAATTGTGTTTTAAACCATTTAAAACATTATAAAATTAATCACCATTAATTAAATAATCAATTTCGGAATTAAATAAAATCATTTTATTAATTAATTAGTGCATTAGGGTTTCCTAAAACCCTAAACCCTAAATGCATTAACTCTAAACCCTAAGTGTAACCCTAATGCATTAAATGCCTTATGATTGGTCAATTAATGACCAATCATTTAAACCCTAGGTTTATACGGTATTAATGATTAGGATTAGGGTTTAATTAATGCCACCTAGGATATTAATTACACCTAATTAATATGCACTAATTAGGGTTTCTAAAACCCTAAACCTTAAACCTATTAAATGTCAATGATTAATTACTAAACCATTAATGATCATGATTGGTCATTAATGACCAATCATTTAACACTAGGTTAGACACATTAATTACTAGGTTTAGTTATTAATTAATGCATTAATAGAATTAGGGTTTAATTAGTATGAATTAGGGTTTCCTAAACCCTAAACCCTAGACATCATAAATGCAATTAATTATACCCTAATGATTAATAACCATGATTGGTCAATTAATGACCAATCATTAAACATTTTAATTAAGGTAATTAATAGTCAATTAGGGTTTTTAATTAATGCAATTAATGAATTAGGGTTTCATAATTAAAGGGAATTAGGGTTTCCTAAGAAACCCTAAGGCTGCGCCACCTATAGTGGGCTGCCATGGCTAGCCAAGGCTGCCATGGCTTGGCTAGGCCATGGGAGGCCATGGCCAGCAAAGGGGGACTCAAGCTAGGGTGTGGGCCAAGCCCATGGACACGTGTGGAGTGGCCAAGAGGGCTGTCTTCTTCAAAGAACATTAGGGTTTCAAGAACCTTTGCTGGCACCACCATGGGAGGACCTCCAAGGTCACAAATGTTTCTAAAACTCAATCAATTCGACTCCACCAACATAACCAGCTTTTGTATCATGTCCCTACATGAATTACTAAGCTAATTGAAGTGGTTTGGATGATCAAATCATCCACAATTGTTCTAAACAATTCAAGAACAGTAGGCTGTCCAGAATTTGACAGCATACTGTCCCTGATCACAAATTGATTCAAAACCCAGCAAGATGATTAATTCAGGTTACCAAATTATTTTTCCTAGCATCCTACATGTCTTAGGAAACTAATAAAATTGGTTTCATGCAATTTGGAGTTCCCTAGCTCAAGATATGAACAAAACTCCATTGATGACTTTCTGCAGAAAAACAGCCTGCTGTGTTTTTCAAGAAATCAAACTTTTTGATTCTTATATGCATCAAGACTCTTATAAAACTTAAAGAAAATCATACATACAATATGTATAATTATCCTATAAAGGATTTACATCAATTTTACAGAGATATCATATCAGAACAGTAGCAAGAACCATAGGGTTCTAAAACCCAGATTCGAACTCCATGGTGTTCTTCCCAAACTTTTTGATTTGTTTTAATTCTCATGCATCCCTATGCTTGAGAAATCACCATAACAACTTTATGTGAATTAATTACAGCCATCTCATGTCTTAATTAAACCAAAACAAAAACAAACACAAAAGAGAACAACCTAGGGTTCCAAACCCTAGGTTCGGCCTCCATAGAAGAAACACTGGTTTCTTCTTCTTCTGTATACATCACATGCTTCTCAAAAATTCCAGAATTAATGTTAGAAGAATATTAGAATAGGAGAAGAGGGAAAAACAGCCTAGGGTTCAAAACCCCAGGTTTGGCCATGAAGAGGAAACCCTAGTTTCCTCCTTCTTCTTCTCCAAAACTGAAACCTATTCAACTCTTTGAATTTCCAGCAGCCCTAAAACACCTTTTAGAAGAGAAATAGAAGAGAAATAACCTAGGGTTCATAAACCCCAGGTTCGGCCATGAGAGGGAACCAAGCTTTATGCATGAACAGAATTTTAATTCATTAAACCAATCAATTTACCATGAATTACAGCCCACATGCAGTTTGTATTAGGCATAATCATGGCTCTGATACCACTGTTGGGAATCAAACTAGAGAGGAAAAATACAAAGGCGGAATTTAAAATTTTTCCTACGATTCCCAAACCCATGAATCTTAATTATGCTTAATACAAAACAAAAACCCTAACTAGAAGAGGGTAGAATTACTTACAGTTGATTCAAGTCTTCTCCTTTATGCTCCAAGCTTTGTCTTCTGATTGAGCAGTCCAAGTGCACTGCCTCCAACAGTATCCACACCTAGCTTGAGCAAGTTGTCCTTTCCTTCTTCTTCCTTAGGGTTGCTAGAGGTGGAGAAGAGGGAGAGAGAGAGAGGGAGAGCTGTGTAAATTTCGGCCAGCACTTGGGAGCCTCCAAGAGTGCATTAAGTGATGATGTCATCACATCATAAGAGGCTTTAAATAGCCTCCAACTAGGGCCGGCCAAGGGGGGATTCCAAACCCTAATCTAATTTGTGTAATTACTCTTAATTACACAATTAGCCCACTAGTTTGCATCAAATACAAATTAGCCCCTTAAAGAACTTTTCTTTAATCACTTATACCCTTTCTCTCATAGACAATCAAGCTCTCTTAGCATGATCAGTGTGTGACCCATTGGGTTCACATCATCAAGTAGTAGGAACAGCACAAGTTGTGCACAATGGAACACTTTCCATTAAGGGTCTAATTGAAACTCCTTTCAATTCCCTAATTGATTATAACTCATTTATATCAATTAGGGCTTCTACTAACCATGAGTAACACCTAGCATATGGCTCATGGTGTGGTCCTTAATGAGGTGAATAGTCATTTACAAAGAACCCTTCTGTTATAGTTTACAGGTTACAATTCCATCCTTCCATCAACACAATGTCTCCAATTGAACTAATAGGACATGGAAGTCTGTCAAGTCCCTAGTTCAATTACTTTATACTCATTCATTAATATCAACTCAATGATGAACTTATGGAAACTCCTTTCCATATTCATTCTACCATGGGCCCATGGATTTAATGAGTTATATTCAATGAATGCTGTATGAGACATTCACTCCCTTTTTCCTGAGAGTGATGGATTCCTTGTTGATCACTCACATGCCTTCACACATATAGCAGAAGGGCCAATGAACACCCTTACAGACCCCTGAATAGGATCTGCACTTAGTGTTATCAAACTTCTAAAGCTACATGCATAAGACAACGATGGTGTCTCAGGTCTAAGGATTACTTGTACCACTATAACAATGAGAAACTGATTGACAGGCAGGTTAAAACTCCATTCAGTTTATCTCATATCTTTGGTCACATTCAGTGTACCTATTCTGATAATAGGCACCCACTTGTTGGTTGTAGTGTCTCCACACAAATAGCTTGAGACTAGCTATCCTCCTATAGAGTCAACCTAACAAGTGCTAGTCCTATGGTTCATCACTGTCCATCATAGTGAACCTTCAACTAGGAATGATTTAGGAGTTTAGTACAGAGATATATTTGCAGTCTCAAAATTACAACCCTTTGTAATTTCATATTCTCAACTCTAACTCCATGGACATATTATGTAAATATAAATTATGCATATAAACATAATAGAATAAGCCCTTTTATTAAATCAATAATAAATGTGACATATATAAATGAAATCAATTGATTGTTCCTAATCCCTAAACAATCATCTCCATGATTGGCTCTAGGGCATAATCCTAACAGGGTAGAGGCAGCATCTTTCAAGACCCTGAATGCTAAGAAGGTAGCGCAGTTCATACAGCTTAACATCATTTATAGATATGAGGTACCCCAAGAGATTATTTCAGACAATGGTCAGCACTTTCAGAAGGAAACCAAGGAGCTTTTGCAAAAATACAACATAGTGCATCATCTATCCTCCCCTTATCGCCCGCAAACTAATGGAGCAGTGGAGGCCGCCAACAAAAATGTTAAGAAGATACTATAGAAAACAGCTGACACTTACACTGATTGGCATGAGAAGTTGCCTTTAGCCTTGTGGGGCTATAAAACATCCGTGAGATCGTCAACAGGGGCTACCCCCTATTCTTTGGTGAATGGCATGGAGGCTGTCTTGCCTATTGAGTTGGAGGTACCGTCGCTACGGGTTGCCATGGAGAGTCAGATAGCAGAAGTAGATTGGGTTAAGAACCGTTATAATGAGTTGGCATTGCTAGATGAAAAGCGGTTGAGAGCCTTGTATCATGTGCAGGGGTATCAGCGAAGGATTGCGAGAACATTCAATAAGCATGTCAAAGACCGAGGTTTGAAGAAAGGGGATTTGGTGTTAAAAGAAATCAGAGCTCCAATTTTTGATCCACGAGGAAAGTTCAAACCAAGTTGGGGTGGCCCATATGTCATTAAGGAGATATTACCAGCAGGGGCTGTTCGCCTCAGGGATTTGGATGGAATTGAGTTCGCTCGCCCTACCAATTTGGATCAATTGAAGAAGTATTATGTATGAGACCTGCTAGGTTGAAAACCCATAAGGGCGGCCTAGGCAAAAGTTAAGGCATTTGTACTACGAGGACCTAATTCCCCATTCCTAAAGAAAAAAAGAAAAAAAAATAAAGAAAAAAAAAGAAAAAAAAAGAAAAAAAGGAGAAAAGAAAAGAAAAAAGAAGAAAGAAAAAAGGATGGGGATACGTAGGCAACCCATAAAGTTACCTTGGGTGCGGTCCAAACAACACCACAAATCTCAAAATTGAATTATTATTGGCAATTCATTTAGAACTAATTGATTGACATAGCAATTTATTGGTGTTAAATAAAGAACTATTGACATGCCATAGATATCCTATCCTTCAAGTCTTCAAGTCCTTTTGACTTTCTTCATAGTCTCTTGGTTTGCTTTCTTCTCCTTTCTTTCAAGTCTTCGCTTCTTTCGTAAGTCATGGGCATGTGCTGCTTCCACTGCTTCCAGAATGTCTTCCCTACAAAATCCAAGTCTTGTGTCCTTGATAAGGTCATAAATCCTTTCCCTGCGTAGGGTTTCTCTTTCACCCAAGCTAGTCTTCAACCATGTCTTGTATTCAAGGCTCATGACATAAGGCCCATCAGTATTTTCAATTCGAGTCAGTTTCAGCTGGTCAGTCCATCTAGTCTTGGCCCACTTAACCATTGTGGGGCCCACAGGTTCAACAGAATGATCAAATACCACAAAAGCGGGTATGGTTTGCATAGCACCCAACTGACGAAGGATTCTTGAGGTCCAATAGAATGAAGTTGATTTCAACCCTATGAGCTTGACCATAGCACACCCAGAAGTTCGGAGAAGAATTTGTTCCTTGCATCCCCATGTGAAGACAAACCACTTGATGTTTCGCCATGAGAGAGTTTGGAAGTAGCCTAACCATTCCCTCAAAGAAAATTGACCAGGGAGTTCAACTCGACGGCAACAATAATGTTGGGGTTTGTATGGATTAATGGTGGTAGGAGATAAGAAGTTAAGCCTTTCGAGAAGCCACATTTGCAGTAGAATGGGGCTCCCTCCTAATGGGGCTTGTGGGTTATCATGAACTTTGCCTAAATTATTCAGGGTTTCAGTAAGCACCATGGGAATCAGGTTGTGATGTTTGAGAAGAAAAGGGATCAGTTCACATATTTGAATAGGGACATAGAGAGTCCCCGTGGAGATAAGGAAGCGGCCAATCAAGCAAAAAGCAAAAGCGCGTTGAGTAGTAAGGTTGAAATTCAGGGTACCTTTGCTGTCATGAGCCAAAAAAGAAGTTGCTATTTCCATGAGATTCACCATGTGATCCTTCACAAATATGGAGACCTCTTGTTGAGAAATCCCAAGGAAGTTGGAGAAAGAAGGCAGGTAACTTGAACGTGGAGTAGGGAGGATGAAAGGTCCTACAGGTAAAACTCCATACAAAGCGCAAAATTCCTCCATTGTTGGGCATAGCTCTTCATAGTTGAAGCGGAATACATGAAGTTGGGGATCCCAAAAGTATGTAGCAGCAATAAGCAGAGTGGTTTCAAGCTTCACATGCATCAAAAAGAATAATGGATCCAAGCAGTAGCGCTTGAACTCCCCCCTTGCCTCCGCACTCATAACTTTCAGAAAATCACTCAAGAGTTTGTCTAGGGCTTCCATAACTTGCTCTTAATGAATGTAAGTAGGGTTTAAGACCCCTTAGATGTGCTTTTATAGGAAAAAATTTGGAAATCCGTGTTTTGGAAGGAGGGAATACGTTAAAATAGGAAGTTTCCTAAAAACAGGTTGTGGACCCCGGAAATTGGGCCCACAAGGGATTGGAAAGAAGAATAGGGTTTAGAAAAGGAAAAGGGAGTCGCCACCTTATTTTTTAAAGGAAACAAGGAAAACCCTAAAAAACAATTTTGTTTTAGGAAAACAAAAGATTGACTCCATGTTTAAAAATGGAAAGACAAAAAGTCTTTTGGAAACCAGAGATTGTGGATTCGGAGGCTAAGTTACGATATGGGAAGGTTCTAGGCAAAGCCTATAGGCACCCATATCGCCCTAAACAGTCTCTTAATTTAATTGGGCTAAATCAAAGTCTTAATCACACACAAATCAACAATTATCATCACAAGACAGCATGCATATCATCCATCCATTCATCCATATAAGCAATTAAATCAAAGAAAAACAGAAAAAAGAAAAAAGGGGGAAGAAAACCTATGATACTTAGTATCCTAGGGCGGACTTGAACCTCACGAAGAGCGCCTATGTACCATGTATGGAAATACATGGATCAAAGTCCACGTAGTTCGAAAGAGAATAGGGTTATAACCTAATCAAGGCTTATGGTAAACCCTAAGTTTCCTTTCATGAGAAACATAGTAAATTTCCAAAAAATGAATGATTCTCAAAAGATCTTTGGTAAATATGGAATTTGATAAAGATGGAAACTTTGATTTGAAAAGTATTTTTTATTGAAATGAAACTATAAGGATTGCCATGTTCCCCTATTAGGAAATAACCCTAGGGGGGAGAAAGGGAAAGTTTCAAGGAAAGGAAAGAAGGGTGAATTGGGGCACCCTCATACCCTACTTACCTTAAGCAAAAGCAACCTATCAAAATAACCACCCTATTGCATAGGGTAATTACCTTATTTGTAAGATTTCATCTCACAATAGCCAAAATAACCACCCCACATTGGTGGGGTAGTTGCACCTGTTGTACCTATCAAGCACCTGCAATTTGCATGCAAAAAATACCAAAAATACCAACCAACCAAGCTAGGTTCCAATCAAGCAATTATCATGCTTAAACATAGGCTAACACATGCTCAAAAATATCATATCAAGGACAATTAACAGATCTGGACAGAATTGAAAATAAGGCTTAAAATCCTTCATAAGTCATGTAAACAACACGAATCATGAAATAAAGTAAACCCTAACTCAACCCTACATGCAATGACATGCAAAAAACCCTAAAATCAACTATATGAATGCTAAAAATATCATAGTTACCTAATATGGAACACATATGCAGCAACTATGAAGAAAAACTAAAGAAGAACCCTAAGCTATCATGCTATATGCAACTTTCCTAAAACAAGGATGAATGAAACCCTAGAATCGCACTAGTGCATAAAATCCCATGAAATCACTCTAAACCATGCAAAACAGAATATGAACAGCATTCAATCCATGCATATTAACCAATAGAATGATCTACACATGATAAAGACACAAGCTTGCACATGAAATATAGCTATTCTAAGTAAAAACCTAATTTCAGCACAAGAGAAACCCTAGAATCCCAAACATGCAGTAAATTACATGGAACAGCATCCTAGCATACTAAACAGCCCATAAACATCCTCTTAATCATGCATACATACCAATGGAAGCAACAAGACATGATAAAAACACAAGCTTTAATATGCAAAAGAGTTATTTCATGTAGAAAACCAATTTCAGCACTAAGGAAACCCTAAAGTCCCAAACATGCAGTAAATCACATGGAATAGCATCCTAGCATACTAAACAGCCCATGAATATTATCCTAAACATGTACACTAGCTAATAGAAGTAGGAAAACATGATAAAGACATGTGCTTTGACATAAAATCATGCTATTCTATGCAAAAACCCTAACTTAAAAAAAAAAAAAAAAAAAAAAGAAAAGAAAAGAGAAGGTATACCTATGGTGAAGTCCCCTTTTGCTGCTGTAGAGAGTCCTCCTTCTCTTATTGTACTGCTGGAAATTCCTTCCTTCAAGCCTTCAAACAAAGCTCCAGCCCTCCTTCAAGCTCTCTCTCTCACTTTCTCACTCAAAGTTTAGGTTAAACTACCCTAAGGATGGCTGTCATAGCCTCCAAGTCTCACACATGCCTCTCTACTTCAGAAATTCCCTCCCCCATTGCTGAAGTATAAGGGGGTATTTATAGGGATTGAGGGGAAACCCTCAATGGTTGGGATTAAAACCCTAGGGATTGATCCAAGGGCTCTTAGAGGTTCCCTTGGGGCTCAAGTAGGTCAAATAGGGCTGAAATTAGGGTTAAATGACGGCTGGAGGCGAGCAAATCCGAGAAAATAGGGAGGGAGCTGCGTCAAGGCTCAAAAAAGGAAAGTGGCTCGGGTGACCACCTGGGGCTGGGCGGCTAGCCTCCTGGGCCTAGGCGGCACCTCCGATTTTGACGAAACGAAAGCCAAAACGACCGTGTTTCGAAGGGGAATGTAATTTGAGTCACTTGAGGGCAAGAAACCCTAGCCATGGCTGCATGGTTGGGTCCTACAAAGGTGGTTAACCGCTATGCCTCACCATCGCTTAGCTTAGGTATGCACATAGGGTCGCACCGAATGCTTTCCAATTCAAAATTCAAACTCCCTAAACACATTTGGGGATGAAATTAAGACTAATCAAGGTCACATGAGTAGTCATAGAGTGAAAATTATGGGCCAATTCGAGCTAACCCGAAATAGGTCTCTTAGCCAACCTGAGCCTTGTTGAGCCATTCTAATCCCGAACCATCAATTCATCGAATTGAACCCATAAATACCTCAAATACAAACATATGAACTCCAATTGGCAACTTGGAGATCATTTCAAAGGTCAAATGGAAAGTTTGTGACCAAAAGGACGATTATGCCCCTTAAGTCACAAAAGTTCTTATTAACCCTTAAGATCAACTCCAAATCAAACCAAAATTCATACACATCATCCTTAGGACTCTAAAAACCCAATGCAAAAGACTAGACTCAAAAAGGAAACAAAATGACTTATGTAATGACAAACCCTAGCTAAGGTGGCAAAAATGGGGTGTGACAGAAGCCCCTCATTGGCGAGCAAGTTTCACTTGCGAACCAATGACCAAAAGAACAACCCATTTTTGCCTGGGGAATTGATTTCATCAAGACCCACTAGGGGAAAGAGAGTGATCATATTCATTGAATTCTTCGAATTCACCATACACAAGCATAAAGGTACTCCACATAAGTTCTACAGAACTCTTCTCATACTGCACACCAATTTCACTGGGGGACAAGATGAGGTATCCACAGCTTACATCGAACTTCGTTCGATGAAAGGTCTTCCCATACTATACCAGTGACACTGGTGAATAATACGAGGTATCCATAGCTTACATCGAACTTTGTTCAATGAAAGGTCTTCCTATACTACACCAGTGGCACTGGTGAATAATACGGGGTATCCATAGCTTACATCGAACTTCGTTTGATGAAAGGTCTTCCCATACTACACCAGTGGCATTGGTGAATAATACGAGGTATCCATAGCTTACATCGAACTTCGTTCGATGAAAGGTCTTCCCATACTACACCAATGGCACTGGTGAATAATACGAGGTATCCATAGCTTACATCGAACTTCGTTCGATGAAAGGTCTTCCCGTACTACGCCAATGGCTCTGGCGAATAATATGAGGTAACACTATGCCATCAAGGCTATCTCAAAATATGAGAAAGATACATCCTCCTCATATTCAAATCATCAAGGTTATCATTCAAATGTCATAGCACGGGAAAGATCACGTCTTTCAAACCATCAAGGTTATCATTTAGATGTCAAGGTAATCACATAACACGAGAAAGATCACGTCTTTCTCTTGCTCAAATCATTAAGGTAAACACATACCACGGGAAAGATTGCATCTTTCGAACTATCAAGGTAAACATGTGACATGAGAAAGATTGCATCCTTCTCATATCAAACTCTCAAGGTGAACACATAGCATGAGAAAGATCGCATCCTTCTCATAATCAAACTGTCAAGGTAAACACAAATCATGGGAAAGATTGCATCTTTCATGTCATCAAGGTAAGCATGTAACATGAGAAAGATTGCATCTTTCTTATGTTAAACTCTCAAGGTGAACACATAGCATAAGAAAGATCGCATCCTTCTCATATTCAAACCATCAAGGTAAACACAAATCATGGGAAAGATTGCATCTTTCAGGTCATCAAGGTAAGCATGCAATCATGAGAAAGATTGCATCTTTCTCTCACTAAGTCATCAGGACAAAGGTAAGCTTCTACTTACCAACACTCAGCAAATTCACCAAGTCATCTCACATGGAGGCTATTCATGCCTCAACTCAAACATCAACTCATATAGGAGACACATTCTCCTCATGAAAGCAATCATTCACATGCATATGGGGAAGGTATCTTTATCCCAAATGACAACGAATCATAGTGACATAAGAGGGAATTCATCCCTAATGATCAAAAGTCATATGCATAGAGAGGGTTGTTCAACCCTATTAGCATGCCATGCCCACACAAGGGCCACCAATGCAATCTATTTCAAAACCATTTCAAGTCAAACAATATCAAGATATTCACTCATTTTTCAACTCAAAACAAGCTTGAGAATTCATCTCAAAGAGGGTTCAAAAGCGTGAATAGGCGAGCAAAGGCCAAACGAGCAAGGGAGGCTGACCACCTGGCTGCAGATGGGTTGCCGCCTAAGCCCAGGCGGCTTGCCGCCCCAGGCTGGGCGGTTACCCGAGGCTGGTGTCTCCAATTTTGCGGGTTTTTTAAACCCTTGACCCTCATTTGATGCACACACACACCCAACTCGAAAATAGAGAGTTTCTCTCTCTAGAAACCCATTCCATCTTCTCCAAACACTCACACACACATTCTCATTCAAAGTTTCACTTTCAATTCAAGTTGTGTGCATAAAATAGCATCAAGAACAAGCCATTCAACAACAAAAACAAGCATCAATCATCAAGTTACAAGATCAAATTCATCATCTTTCTTATCAAACCCATTTTTCTCACATACAAGCTCAACCATCATCAATGGCTTCTAGCAATGATTCCAACATCAAGTATCCATATTATGTGATCAAGAATACATACAAGGCACCAATCTATGATGAATCCCAAGATAAGGTGTTGCTTGAACCCAAGAAGCATCTCTCATACCTCCATTCCCAACATGAGGTTAGTTCTTCCCAACTTAACATGTTTATCATGAAATCTTGATTTCTATTAGATAAAATGCATTCCCATGATCTTCTTTTGATTGTTTCTATCATTGTTAAGCCAATTTCATTGATTTGGCAAGGATTGAATGTGTACAAAGCTTGTTTCCCAATGCTTGAGAAAAGATGCCCACCAAGTGTTTGATAAAATGCCAAAGAGACAAAAACATGTTCAATTCTTGAAAAATCAATTGGTTTGCATTGTAGTACAAAATCAAATGGTCTTGGACAGGATTTGGTATACAAAATCTTTCATTCCAATGCTTGAAAACAAGGTACACACCAAGTGTTCGATAAAATGCCCGAAAGACAAAAACATGTTCAATCCTTACAAGATCAATGAATTTGAATACACAAAGTCATGGGCATTCATTTCTAATTCATTTCATGAATCAAAACCCATATTTTAAAACTTTTGGAAAACCATTTGAAATCAATTACCAATGTATGCCCAATATCTCTATGTTTTTAATGCTAACTCAATACTCAATCCTTTGACATAGCCCGACTTCCAAGGTCTCCGTACAAGGACATCAATAAAGGGGCTCATCTCATGGTGGAGACATATGGAGCATGCCCAACCACGTGCTCGCAAGATAGTAAAGAAGGCGGGTTTCGGGCCCTTCCTAGATGCTCTATGGAACGAGCAATGGGATAGGCAAGCATTGTTTGCCTTGACAGAGCTATGGTGGGACACCACCAACACTTTCAATTTTAGCTTCGGGGAGATGACCATGACTCCTAAGGACTTCACCATGATAACTAGGTTGAGCTTGAAAGGCAAGCGCTTGGAATACTACGAACAAGCCAACATGGATCAGAACTACATAGTAGCTCTACTCGAGGTGGAAGCGGAGCTAAGCCCAAAAGGTGTGCGCCATACTTGGCTCTACAACACCTTTGCCATTGTGGAAGAGAGTGAGGGGACGGATCCCCAATACATTGTGAGAGCTTTTTTGCTCTACATGATTTCATGCACCTTCTTTGCGGGCACCAATGACATGGCTCGACTAGAGTTGCTAGCTAGCATGGAAGATGTGAACAAGATTGGGAGATACAATTGGGGTGGGGCTGCTTTTGCAACCATGTATCGCTCCATGACTGACATGTCCTGAGGAGTTGCAAAGAACTTTGGGGGACTTCCTTTCGTTTGGGAGGTAACAAAGAACATTCAATTCTATATTATTTCCCGAAACTTAACACACACATGATTTCTCCTATTTCTTTGATTTTCCACAGATATGGTACTACGAGTACCTGAACATGTGTCGCCCAACTCTTGCTAGTGATGCCATGTCATGGCCCATTCTTCAGAATTATGCTCCATCTTGCTTGGCTACAAGAGCCTCTAATCGACATGATTATGCCCATGCAAGGGCATATCTTGCCAGCTTGACTGCTGATATGGTAGAATATTTCTTTCTCTTTTTTTTTTTTTTATCCTTTTATCTTTTTTCTCATTTCTCATTTTAAACTCAACAGGTGGAATGGGATCCATGGAGGCTGTGGGAGTATAGGCTACCCGAGAAGTACTCCTCTTGCTTGGAGTTGACAAGCAAAAGGTTCTTCTTTGAAGGCCCCACAGGTAGATGCTGGCTTCTTGGGGAGTGAGTCCGGAGACAAGTCCACGGAAACATAAACGCAGCTGTGACACCTTCCATGCCACCAAAGGACATGAGGCATACTAGCCACCTAGTGGGGGATGAACTAGAAGAGGCTCTAAGGGGTTGGGATGCTGAGGGATTCACCTCCCCTCGCATAGAATACACTGCCTTCTGTCGATAATATCTGATGAATCCTAGGGTCACTGGTCTCCCACCTCAAGGGGTGAGCTCCCCACACTCTTAAACTCTTTTTTAAGATCATAAGAAAGACTTCACTTGACAAGCATTTGAATTTCAGGGTCGACGGGCAAGGGGACACAGCTCCATAGTTGGATCTGCCACTGGGATGACTTACAATGACGAGGATGATGACCTTGAAGGCAATCAACCTCCACCCCTCCCACAACTAAATTGGTATGTGAACTTGTGCAGTGGGACAAAATTTGTGAAGACTGACATTACCCATCCACCATTCGATGAATATCCCAAGATCGATCCATATTATGAGAATGTGAGTTCTAAACTCGTACCTTCTTGAAATTGGATTCTTTCATTATTGTTAGCCATGTTCATACTCTCCTAGGTTCCACGGGAGTATGCCCAGGAATGCATTAAACTCAATGAAGGATTAAGGAGGGATCTTGTGCGAATGAGTTTAGAGAACTCAGTTCTGGAGGCACGCTTGAATCCCCAAGTAAGTGATCATCTTTATCAACTATCAACTAGGATTGGCACCATTACCCTACTAACTCATTATCTTCCATTGCAACAGGCATCATCATCTCATCCACCACAGGATATGCCCCCTCCTAGAGCACCTCGTTCAGGGCATGATGGAGCTGGGCCAAGTCGAAAGAGAAGGCCCACGGGAAATCATTGAGTTTCACTCACCTCTTGTTAGGAATGTTTGGAATCTATGTTATGTATTAATTAGGAATTTCAATTCCCAACCTTGAACTCCTATTATGGATACTTGATGAATCTATGTTGAACTTTATTGCAATGATATGATCTTGTATTGTGTGAAAAACGGGCTTAAATCAAGCACAAAAGAGTCAAAACATCACAAAAGGGCCAAACAAAGGCATAACAAGGCAAAAATGGGCGAAACAAAGCGGCGGCCTCGGGTGACCACCTAGCCGCCTGGGCCCAGGCGGCTAGCCACCCAGGCCTGGGTGGTCACCCGAGCCCGAAGCGGTGTTTCGCCTGTTTTTAGGAAACTTCCTATTTTGACGGAAATTCCACCTTCCAAAACACGGATTTTCGAATTTTTTCCTATAAAAGCACATCCAAGGGGTCTCAAACCCTACTAACATTCATTGAGAGCAAGTTATGGAAGCCCTAGACAAACTCTTGAGTGATTTTCTGAAAGTTATGAGTGTGGGGGCAAGGAAGGAGTTCAAGTGCTACTGCTTGGATCCGTTGTTTTCTTTGATGCATGTGAAGCTTGAAACCATTCTTCTTACTGCTGCTACATATTTTTGGGATCCCCAACTTCATGTATTCCGTTTCAACTACGAAGAACTATGCCCAACAATGGAAGAGTTTTGCGCTTTGTATGGAGTTTCACCTGTAGGACCTTTCATCCTCCCTACTCCACGCTCAAGTTACTTGATTTCCTTCTCCAACTTCCTTGGAATTTCTCAACAAGAGGTCTCCATATTTGTGAAGGATCACATGGTGAATCTCATGGAAATAGCAACTTCCTTTTTGGCTCATGATAGCAAAGGTACCCTGAATTTCAACCTTATTACTCAACACGCTCTTGCTTTTTGCTTGATTGGTCGCTTCCTTATCTCCACGGGGACTTTCTATGTCCCTATTCAAATATTTGAACTGATCCCTTTCATTCTTGAACATAACAACCTGATTCCCATGGTGCTAGCTGAAACCCTCAACAGCTTAGACAAAGTTCATGATAACCCACAAGCCCCATTAGGAGGGAGCCCCATTCTACTGCAGATGTGGCTTCTTGAAAGGCTTAACTTCTTATCTCCTGCCACCATTAACCCATACAAACCCCAACATTATTGTTGCCGTCGAGTTGAACTCCCTGGTCAATTTTCTTTGAGGGAATGGTTGGGCTACTTCTAAACACTCTCATGGCGAAACATTAAGTGGTTTGTCTTCATATGGGGATACAAGGAACAAATTCTTCTTCGAACTTCTAGGTGTGCTATGGTCAAGCTCATAGGGTTGAGATCAACTTCATTCTATTGGACCTCAAGAATCCTTCGCCAGATAGGTGCCATGCAAACCATACCTACTTCTGTGGTATTTGATCATTCTATTGAACTTGTGGGCCCCACAATGGTTAAGTGGGCCAAGACTAGATGGACTGACCAACTGAAACTGACTCGGGTTGAGAACACTGATGGGCCTTATGTCATGAGCCCTGAATACAAGACATGGTTGAAGACTAGCTTGGGTGAAAGAGAAACCATACGCAGGGAAAGGATTTATGACCTTATCAAGGACACAAGGCTTGGATTTTGCAGGGAAGACATTCTAGAAGCGGTGGAAGCAGCACATGCTCATGACTTGCGAAAGAAGCGAAGACTTGAAAGAAATGAGAAGAAAGCAAACCAAGAGACTCTGAAGAAAATCAAAAGGACTTGAAGACTTTAGGAATAGGATATCTATGGCATGTCAATAGTTCTTTATCTAACACCAATAAATTGCTTTGTCAATCAATTAGTTCTAAATGAATTGCCAATAATAATTTAATTTTGAGATTTGTTGTTGTGGTGTTGTTTGGACCGCACCCAAGGTAACTTTATGGGTTGCCTACGTATCCCCATCCTTTTTTCATTTTTTTTTTCTCTTTTTCTTTCTTTCTTTTTTTTTTTCTTTTTTTTCTTTTTTCTCTTTTTTTCTTTTTTTTTCTTTTTTTTCTAGGAATGGGGAATCAGGCCCTCGTAGTTCAAATGCCTTAGCTTTTGCCTAGGCCGCCTTTATGGGTTTTCAACCTAGCAGGCCTTACACATGATACTTCTTCAATTGATCCAAGTTGGTAGAGCGAGCAAACTCGATCCCATCCAAATCCATGAGGCGGACAGCCCCTGCGGGTAATATCTCTTTAATGACATATGGGCCACCCCAACTTGGCTTGAACTTTCCTCGTGGATCAAAAATCGGAGCTCTGATTTCTTTCAACACCAAATCCCCTGTTTTCAAACCTCGGTCTTTAACATGCTTGTTGAATGCTCTCGTAACCCTTCGCTGATATCCCTGCACATGATACAAGGCCCTCAATCGCCTTTCATCTAGCAACGCCAACTCATCATAACGGTTTTTAACCCAATCTGCTTCTGCTATCTGACTTTCCATGGCAACCGATAATGACGGTACCTCCAACTCAATAGGCAAAATAGCCTCCATCCCATACACCAAAGAATAGGGGGTAGCCCTTATTGACGATCTTATGGATGTTCTATAGCCCCACAAGGCTAAGGGTAACTTCTCATGCCAATCAGTGTAAGTGTCAGCTGTTTTCTGTAGTATCTTCTTAACATTTTTGTTGGCGGCCTCCACTACTCCGTTAGTCTGCGAGCGATAAGGGGAGGATAGATGGTGCACTATGTTGTATTTCTGTAAAAGCTCCTTGGTTTCTTTCTGAAAGTGCTTACCATTGTCTGAAATAATCTCATGGGGTACCCCTTACCTGTAGATGATGTTGAGCTGTATGAACTGCGCTACCTTCTTGGCATTCAGGGTCTTGAAAGATGCTGCCTCTACCCACTTAGTGAAGTAATCGATAGCTACCAAGATGTACTCATGCCCATTGGAGGCTTTCGGCTTAATCTGCCCAATTATATCTATTCCCCACACTGCAAAGGGCCAAGGCGACGACATGCTTGTCAAAGGCATGGAAGGCAAGTGTTGTCCATTAGTAAAGACCTGACACTTGTGACACTTCTTGACATGTGCATAGGAATCTCTCTCCATTGTAGACCATGTTAGGATTATGCCCTAGAGCCAATCATGGAGATGATTGTTTAGGGATTAGGAACAATCAATTGATTTCATTTATATATGTCACATTTATTATTGATTTAATAAAAGGGCTTATTCTATTATGTTTATATGCATCATTTATATTTACATAATATGTCCATGGAGTTAGAGTTGAGAATATGAAATTACAAAGGGTTGTAATTTTGAGACTGTAAATATATCTCTGTACTAAACTCCTAAATCATTCCTAGTTGAAGGTTCACTATGATGGACAGTAATGAACCATAGGACTAGCACTTGTTAGGTTGACTCTATAGGAGGATAGCTAGTCTCAAGCTATTTGTGTGGAGACACTACAACCAACAAGTGGGTGCCTATTATAAGAATAGGTACACTGAATGTGACCAAAGATATGAGATAAACTGAATGGAGTTTTAACCTGCCTGTCAATCAGTTTCTCATTGTTATAGTGGTACAAGTAATCCTTAGACCTGAGACACCATGGTTGTCTTATACATGTAGCTTTAGAAGTTTGATAACACTAAGTGCAGATCCTATTCAGGGGTCTGTAAGGGTGTTCATTGGCCCTACTGCTATGTGTGTGAAGGCATGTGAGTGATCAAGAAGGAATCCATCACTCTCAGGAAAAAGAGAGTGAATGTCTCATACAACATTCATTGAATATAACTCATTAAATCCATGGGCCCATGGTAGAATGAATATGGAAAGGAGTTTCCATAAGTTCATCATTGAGTTGATATTAATGAATGAGTATAAAGTAATTGAACTAGGGACTTGACAGACTTCCATGTCCTATTAGTTCAATTGGAGACATTGTGTTGATGGAAGGATGGAATTGTAACCTGTAAACTATAACAGAAGGGTTCTTTGTAAATGACTATTCACCTCATTAAGGACCACACCATGAGCCATATGCTAGGTGTTACTCATGGTTAGTAGAAGCCCTAATTGATATAAATGAGTTATAATCAATTAGGGAATTGAAAGGAGTTTCAATTAGACCCTTAATGGAAAGTGTTCCATTGTGCACAACTTGTGCTGTTCCTACTACTTGATGATGTGAACCCAATGGGTCACACACTGATCATGCTAAGAGAGCTTGATTGTCTATGAGAGAAAGGGTATAAGTGATTAAAGAAAAGTTCTTTAAGGGGCTAATTTGTATTTGATGCAAACTAGTGGGCTACTTGTGTAATTAAGAGTAATTACACAAATTAGATTAGGGTTTGGAGACCCCACTTGGCCGGCCCTAGTTGGAGGCTATTTAAAGCCTTTTATGATGTGATGACATCATCACTTGATGCACTCTTGGAGGCTCCCAAGGGCTGGCTGGAAAAATTACAGCTCTCCCTCTCTCTCTCTCCCTCTTCTCCACCTCTAGCAACCATAAGGAAGAAGAAGGAAAGGACAACAAGCTCTAGCTAGGTGTGGATACCGTTGGAGGCAGCACACTTGGGCTGCTCATTCACCGCTGTTCGGAGACAAAGCTTGGAGCAAAAAGGAGAAGAAAAAGCTTGGAGCATAAAGGAGAAGACATTAATCAACTGTAAGTAATCCCAACTCTCTTGGTAGTTAGGGTTTATGTTTTTGTATTATGCATAATCGGATTCATGGGTTTGGGAATCGTAGGAAAATTTTAATTCCGCCTTTGTAGTTTTCCTCCCTAGTTAGATTCCCAACAGACCAATAGTAGCCCAACCTCATGATTTTCTTGGCTAGCATATAACCATTCATGTGCGGTGCTCCAACTCCTTCATGGATTTCACTAACAAGACGTTCGGCTTCTTCCTCGGTGACACACAACAGATGAATCCCGTCGTACGACCTCCGATATAGCTTTCCTCTACACAAAACATAGTGACTTGCTAGCCTCCTCAGTGTTCTCCTATCAACGCGGGATGCTCCTTCTGGATACTCCCTTTCCTCGATGAACTTCATGATGTCATGGTACCAAGGATGGCCATCTTTCAACTCTCCTTCTCGAATAGAGCAGCAGTACACAGGTTTTTCTCTACATTCTATCACCAACGGTTTTACATTCCCACCATCTGGGATTTCCACCATAGAAGCTAGAGTTGCCAAAGCATCAGCGAACTGATTCTTATTTCTTAACAAATAATTGAACTCTATTTCCACAAACTCCTTAGTCAAGGCTTCTAAGTAAGCATGATATGGCAGTAGCTTTTCATCACAAGTCTTCCACTCTCCTTTTATCTGGCAGATAATCAGTGCTGAATCTCCGAAAACCTCTAACTCTTTGATCCCCAATTCCAGTGCAGCTTCCAATGCAAGGATGCAGGCTTCATACTCAGTGATATTGTTGGTTGCTTCAAACCCTAACTTAACCGCCAATGGTGTAAATGCTTCTTCAGGTGAGACTAGTAGAACTCCTATCCCATACTCTCTCTTATTTGCAGCTCCATCGAAGTATACTTTCCAACTCTTCTTTCTGATTTCCAGGACATCCTCATCGGGGAATTGATCATTGAATTGTTCTGATGACGCCACAGGGCAGCTAGCCAAGTAATTTGCAATGATACTTCCTTTCACTGACTTCTGTGTTACATACTTTATGTCGAATTCATTAAGAAGAATTGACCAACGAGCAGTTCTTTAGGATAAAACCGGCCTTTCGATCAAGTACTTCAGTGGATCCATACGACTTATCAGGAGAACCTCATACGACATCATGTAGTGACGAAGTTTCTGAGTTGCCCACACCAAAGCCACACAAGCCTTCTCTATGGCATTATACTTCACCTCATAGTCCGTCATCTTCTTGCTTAGGTAGTAAATGGCATTCTCCTTTTTCGACCCCTCGAGGTACTGAGCTAGCATAGCTCCCGTCGCAGTTTCAGTGACCGTCAAGTATAACAATAACGGTTCACCTTGTCGCGGGGGAACTAGAATTGGTGGATTACTCAAATACCTTTTAATAGTCTCAAAAGCTTCTTGACATTCTCCGTTCCATACCTTTGGCACACCCTTCTTAAGCAGCTTGAAAATCGGCTCACACACCATAGTCAAGTTAGCAATAAATCTACTTATGTACTGAATTTTCCCTAGAAATCCTCGAATCTGCTTTTCTCTGCTAGGCGGCTCCATCTCCACAATGGCCTTGATTTTTCCCGGATCAACCTCAATTCCTCTCTGAGTAATCATGAACCCTAATAAATTGCCTGTAGTGACACCAAAGGCGCATTTCTGAGGATTCAACTGCAGGTTATACTTCTTTGCTCGCTCTAGGAACCTTTCTAGTGCCATAAAGTGTCCTTCTCGATCCACGGACTTCACGATCATGTCGTCCACATACACTTCCACCTCATTATGGATCATCTCATGCAGCAATGTTATAGCAGCTCTCTGATAGGTAGCCCCGGCATTTCTCAAACCGAACGGCATCACCTTGTAGCAATATGTTCCCCACTGTGTAATAAAAGCTGTTTTATCCATATCTTGCGGCGCCATCTTTATCTGATTGTATCCGGAAAACCCATCCATAAAAGAGAGAAGCGCATGTCCTACAGTACTATCTACCAACACACCAATGTGGGGTAAAGGAAAATCATCCTTAGGACTTGCTGCATTAAGATCTCGAAAATCCACACACATCCTTACTTTTCCATCCTTTTTAGGCACAGGCACTATATTGGATAACCATTCCGAATACTCCACAACCTGTAGGAACCCTGCGTCCAGTTGCTTAGTTACTTTCTCCTTTACCTTCAATGCCCATTCAGGTTTTAACCTTCTCAACTTTTGCTTTACCGGCTTTTTAAGGGGATTGGTGGGGATGAAATGTTGCACAATGTCAGGATCTATGCCGGGCATGTCTTCATAAGACCATGCAAAGGCTGTTATGTTGGCCTTTAAGAGGGCTATCAGCTTTTCTTTTTCAAGTGGTGAGAGGGTTATCCCAATTTTAATTATCTTTGGCAATTCATTTGTCCCTAAATTGATTGATTCCAATTCATCCATGTTAGGTTCGGTGACACCCCTTTTCCTTCGCTCGACGAGCTCCGGGGGGACGTCATTCCTAGGATCTATATCCATACCACAGATATCCATAGAAGAGAGAAAGGAAACACTGCAAGCAAACAATGTATGAAAGAAACACACTTCATTAAAGGAACAAACAAAAAGACACAAACTTGAAATGGAAACAAAATTTGGTGCCACAACTATGAAACGACTCCTCACTCCACAAAATGGGATAGGTGGACACACTTTATTGAAAGCAGGAAAGACTCTAACTAAGGAACCTACAAGCTACTATCAGACAGGTCATGATCTTCTTCTTCTAGGATCTCTGCAATGGCTCCATCTTCTAGGTACCAATTGTGAAGCGGCATGGTTGCATGGTGAATTGACGAGTCTTGGCAATCTTCTGCTGCTGACTCCCCCATAGTAAGAACCATATCTTGGAACATGGTGACCATAACCTCGGTATCCACATGCTCTACCCAGTCTTCTTTCTTCTTTCCCATAGAATTGTACCAACTTGTCAAGCTCTGAGGATTCGGCCCATCTGTAAAGTACTTGTCACAAAAATCTTTGTCTGCCAGTGCTGGATCGAAACTTGGGTAAAAAGTGCAATAGTGTGATGGCTCTTCCTTTTCGAACTCTTGTACACATTCAAACCCCATAGTAAGGACCATGTCTTGGAACAAAGTGACCATGGCTTTAGAATCCATATGCTCTACCCAATCTTCTTCTTTCTTCTTGCAATAACTGTCATTGATGGCTTCATCATCCACCATTTCAGCGGAGATTGGATACCACTCAGTGAAGAAAATCTCAAACCCCAGGATTCTGATCTTGGTTGTCGGATTGAACATAGGCTCTGGGAACCCACAGTACAGGAAATCATCCCCCTCCTTGATAAAATAGCCATTCAGAGTCGGCCTGTATGGTGAAATCTTAAAGTCTGGCACCCTTCCTTCTGCTCTAGCTTTTCCCTTCTCCTTATTCGTCTTGTCATTTCTGCATAGTCATTCTTCATGGGCTCATATCCTAACCCAAAAGTGTAGGAAACAACCCGGCTTTGAATAGAATGAGGGAGTCCTTGTTGGCGACGCCCTAGCCCCATACCTGGGAAGAAATTCATTTTCCGCATTATCTCACCAACATGTAAATTACCATGGGGACAATAGTCAAGGGGTATCAATTCTTCCTTTTCCAACTCCTTTTCTATGCACTGCACATACTCAAACCCAGACAAGGGTATCTCAACTAATTCTGGCTTTATTTCACATATGGGTACACCCGCCATTTTCAAATCATAATCCCCTTGAAGCGTGACAATGGCTCCCTCATGAGGGAATTTTACCTTTTGTTGCAGTGATGATGGTACAGCCCCAGTAGGATGAATCCAAGGCCTTCCCAATAACAGATTAAAACACGACGGCACATCCAAAACTTGAAACTCCACTTTGAACTCTGTGGGTCCCATAATTAAAGGTAGAGTGATCACCCCAATTACTTCTCTACGAGTGTTATCATACGCCCTCACTGTCTGCCCAGATGGAGTGAAATCAGTAAGCCCCAAGCCCAAAACGGTTGCAGTTCTCAAGGGACATACATTTAGTGCGGAACCATTATCAATCAAAACTGTGGGAACCCTCTTCCCCATGGTGTCAACGGTTATGTGCAAAGCTTGGGAGTGGCTGGGTCCACTCTTAGGTAAGTCAGCCTTTGTAAACACTATAGTGGAATTCTTCGGAGCAGGGTTTACTAGATTCACCAATCCCTCAGGAGACAAATCAACCGGAACCTGTATCTGGTTTAACAACTTCAACACTGTCTGTCTGTGTTTGTGAGAGGCCATAAGCAAGCCCCATATGGTGATATTGGCATTGGTCTTCTTCAATTGTCTGAGTACTTCATCCTCTTCTTCTTGCACATCAAGGCGTTTATCTAACTCACCCAACGAATTATCAGACTCCAAGTGCGGAGGCTTGATATGGCGGCCTCCTCTTGTCATGTGGTCTACTTCTTCATCACTAGCCCATATGTCATCAATTTCATTTGTGTCACTCATTAGGTCATCCCTGTCACACCCCATTTTTGCACCACCTTACTAGGGCTCATCATTTCATGCATGTTTTTGTTTGGTTTTTGAGTCTAGTCACTTGCATTAGTTTTCTAGAGTCACAAGGACAATGGATATGAATTTTGGTTCAAATTGGAGTTGATCTTGAGGGATAATAAGAGCTTTTGTGACTTGAGGGGCATAATCGTCTTTTAAGTCCCAAACTTTTCATTTGACCTTGGAATGATCTCCAAATTGTCAATTGGAGTTCATATGGATGCATATGAGGTACTTAAGTCCCGTGGCCCTGATGATGAGTTTAGTGTGGTTATTTACGGATTATCCTTGAAGAATTAGTGCGAATCACAGCATGAGATTTTTGGTTAAAATGAAAAGAAAATTATTTTATTAAATTAGCCATTTTTATCAAGACACTAACACGTGTACGTATGTGATGAGTGTGTGTACGCACATACGATACATGTGCATGCGTATTAGCGGTCAATCTCCCAATTTTTATAAAAGACAATTTCCTTTTCCTATTCAGATTAGAAGTCTTTTATCATTATAAAATACCTTTTGATTATTCTCCAAGGAAACCTAGTCCAGGAAGGAAAGGGAAACTCCAGATTTCAGCTATAAATACTCTCTTAATGTCTTTAAACAAGGGGGAGGAGAAGAGGGTTTGGAGGGAGTGAAATTTGTCATAATTCAGCAGCAGATTTTCTGAAAACCAGCAGTCGTATTTTAATCATAACTTTTTCATCCGAAGTCAGAATTTGATGAAATTGGTCTTGTTAGAAAGATAATTCAATTCTCTACAACTTTGTATTTCACAAGCTTTGTCCAAATCCAACGTTTTCATACCCAAAAACGCGATTGAAGTTGCTACTGCTGCAAAGTGACGAGAATCACTTTTTCTTTTCTCTTGTTCTCTTTTTGTTTTCTATTTCTTTTCAAAGTTGAGTGAGTTTTGATCTCTTTGCTGTGATACCACTTTGACAAAGAGGAGGATTCGTGTTGGTTTGATTCACTCTAAAGACCTGAGGAGCCACGAACAATTACAAACACAAGGGGAGCCACTTTCTAAGGTATTCTCCTTCTCTATTCAAGCTTAAACTAGGTTTTCATATGGGTTAGGCTTATTGCATGTTAAAGGTAACTTTTTTATCATGTATTAACACTCTAGCTAGTTAATATACATGGAATATCTATTTTTTATCTACTGTTTAGCATGCTTTAGGGCTGTCCTTTAGGTTTTTAATGCATAGTTATGATTCTTGTGCTCCTGTTTGTCCTTGTGCTAGGATTAGTGTCATTGCATGTTAGAGTTAGGATTTTCATCATGTTATATTGCTTTAGTTAGTTAATATGCATGATTTAATTTCCGTTTAGTTTGGTTTTAGCATGATTAAAGTATGTTTTGTATGTTTTTAAGCATATTTGTGAGTTTAGGGTTTTAGAGTCATTGTTTTGTGTTTGTTTTCATATAGCATGATAAAGTAGACTTTTTTATTTGGTTTTTCTTCGTGTTTGCTGTATATGTCTTGCATATAGAGTAAACATGATAGTTTTGCATGCATATTAGTATGTTCTAGGGTTTTTATGCATGATATGGTTCTAGGAATATGTTAGGACTTATTATTGTTCGCTGTTTTTGCTATTGGCATGCTTAGTGGATGATTTTAGGTCATAATACTATTCTGTCCAGATTTGCATGTTAGTGTTTTCGCATGGTTTTGAGCACTTATAAGGGTGCAAATAGGTATGGTATTTGTCCTATGGCAAATAGGGCTGCTTATGTCTGAAATAGCTAATGTTTGGAGTAATTGCGCTCAGGTAAGTGGGTGTGAAGGTGCCCCAATTCACCTTTCTTCCTTATCCCTTCTCTTCTCCCTATTTAGGGTTAATTTTTAATATGATCCTATGGTTTAATTAGAGGTTTCCTTCATAAACAAAATTCTGGTTTTTATTAAGGTTTCCATTTTGTGGATTTCTTTCCTAAAATCAAACTTTCTATCAATTCTCTTTTGATCAAATAAGGAAACCTAGGGTTTTAACCATAGGTTTATATTAGGTCTTAACCCTAATTCTTATCGAACTACGTGGACTTTGATCCATGTATTTCGTTGCATGGTACGTAGGCGCTCTTCGTGAGGCTCAAGTCCGTTCTAGGATCCAAGCATCCTAGGTTTATTTTTGTTTTCTTTTCTTCTTTTTCTTTTTCTGTTTTTATGTGCTTATTATGCATGGATGGATGAATGAAATATATGATATGCATGCAATTCTTGTGATGATATACTTGCTGATTTTTGTATGGAAAGACTTTAATTTAGCCCAAATGAACTGAGAGACCGAAAGGGTGACATGGGTGCCTATAGGCTTTGCCTAGAACCTTCCCATGTCATAACTTAGCCTCCGAATCCCCGATTTCTTTGGTTTTCAAAAGATTGGTTTTTGCCTTTCCTTTTTTATGGAGTCATTCAAATTGTTTTCCTAAAACAAACTATTTTTAGGGTTTTCCTTGTTTCCTTTGAAAAATAAGGTGGCGACTCCTTTCCTTTTTCTTTTTCAAACCCATTTTTCTTTCAATCCCTTGTGGGCCCAATTTCCGGGGTTCACAGTTTGGCGACTCCACTGGGGATGTTGTGGGCTAGACTCTATAAAGTTTAATTGGGCTAAGTTAATTTCTTATGTTTAATTAAAATCAATCACATTGCATCCGCTTGATTGTGTGCTTTCATTTATTGCATTGTGTGCGCAAACTCTTGCATGCTAGGATCGATGTCCCTCGATGTATCCTTGCCAAACGATCGGCCTAGTCTCAACCTTAGTTTTCCTGATTCCATGTGTTGGGGCGAAAGCTATCAACCTCTCTTGCCTAGTACCCTTGGGCTTGCCCTTGGGTATATTAAATGAGTTAATCACGTACTGCTGGACCCACGCGGCATTCCTGATGCCACATGTGGTTAGGTATAAGGATTGCTCAAGCAAGTGAAGGACCCTAGCCTACCCTTATCATTAGTCCATATAGACAGACTTGTAGGACACTACGGTCTCACCTTTATGCACCCACAATTGTTTGTAATGATGCTATGCCGTGTTTGTGGTGTGAGGCTTTATATCTTATGCCCTTAACATAGACCTTTAAACCCTAGCCTTCGTTAAGGCCATGGGTTAGGAGGAATAAATTAAGGAAATAGGATGTAAAGCTATGTTTGTGATGTGCTAGTCCTAGGGGATTAATTAAACCTAGTTGAAGGACTCTATGCCCTATTCTTTAAAACATACCCTTAATCCATGATCCCTGTAAAGGTAATTGGATAAGAGGAATGAATTAATTGAACATGGTGTAGAGACCGAGTTCATTAAGGAAAATATGGAGGTTTAGGACAAGTCCTTAGGCTAAAGGTTAAAACTTTTCTATCCATAGACGTGCTGGCTTGGATCCGCAATCCACAAGGGCGTCTAGTGAGTGTTGAGTCTACCCATCAGATAGACATGGCCGACGAAAGAACTAGTGAGGGGCACTTTGACCTTGAGGCTTGCCTGAAAGCCATCATGGCCAAGCTTGACCATACCGCCGAGACATCCGATACCGCATTGAAAATGGCTCAAGAGAACCAACAGAAGATGGCGGATCTTGAACAAAATGGCTCTAAGGCCCATTCCTCGGGTATACCTCATGGGGCTGGCACCGAAGAGGGACCTCAATCCAATGAGAACACCAAGACAAGGGGGGAAAGTAGCTCGAAACCTGAGGTCACCAACCTAGAAGGGGAAGCCAAGGGGAAAGGTACTAGCAGTGATTCCGTGTTAGCTAGCAAGGTAGAAGCTTTGGAGAGAACCATAAAAGGGATTCGCAGGGCTGATGACATGGTCGATGTGCGGACTCTATCCCTGTTTCCAACGGCTCGTATTCCACTACAATTCAAGATGTCGGAGTTAGAAAAGTTCGATGGGACGGGTTGCCCTAAGACTCATTTGAAGATGTACGTGCGAGCTATGCACCCTCGAGGGGCTACTGACGAGCTTTTAGCTCAAATGTTCCATGAAACCTTGGCCACTTCTGCTTTGAAATGGTTCTTATCCTTGGATGAGAATAGAACCCGAACTTGGGAAGACATATGTAATGAGTTTTCAGAGCACTACAAGTATAACACAGAGGTGGACGTTACTCGAAGGGACCTAGAAACTACCAAGCAAGGGGCTTATGAAACTTTCTCCGCTTACATTACAAGGTGGAGACAAAAGGTGTCGAGAATGACGGATAGGCCGAATGAGGAGGACCAAATTCAGTTAGTGGTTAAGAACCTGCTGCCCGTGTATCACAAGCACCTATTTGCCCACTATTTCCCAAATTTCAAAGCTCTCATTGGGGCTGGCACGCAGGTTGAAGATGCTATCAATGATGGGACAATCAAGACTGAGGAAGTGAGGAGTCGCAAGACAAACTTTACTGGGAAGAACAATGCCGAGGTCAACACCATAACTCAACCAATCCAACCCTTTTCTCTCAATGATGTCAATCCACCTCGCCAATTCACTGACCTATTCATGCCACTCGAAAGAGTCCTTGAAAAGCTCATAAGTCGTGACCTATTGAAGCCACTCGACCCAAGACCTCCACCAAATCCCTTACCCAAGAGCTACAATGAGAATGAGTACTGTAAGTACCACCAATCCAAAGGCCATGCCACCAATCGCTGTATTCGCCTTCGCCACCAAGTCCAAGACCTCATTGATAAGCAAGTCATTTCACCACCAACCCGTCCAAATGTCACCCGTAATCCTCTCCCATCACACAACAACACACCCCCACCTAACACCATAAATGCCATTGGGGTTGAATCCTCTCGCCCTCACCATCCCATAAGACAATACACTCCGCTCCCCATGACCTTAACCCGTCTCTTCACCATTTGCCGCAATAACAGCCTTATCATGCCACTTCCACCAAAGCCAAGACCATCAATCCCTCACCAATATTGCCAATACCATCGTGCACCCGGCCATGACACCGAGGCTTGTTCTATACTAAAGAAGATCATCCAAGACCTCATTGACCAAAAGGTTTTGTTGTTGCCAAAGAAATCTATCCAACAAGAGCTGAAAGAAAGATATGAAGCAGGGGATCCTCAGGTTGGCCTATTAGGTGAAGCGTCGGGGAAATATGATTACTATGTGCTGTACTCAAGCCCAAGTCCGATATCAGATGAGCCGATAGTCCCTTCAGGTTGGGATGACTTGCCGACAGAAATGGAGAGCATTGATATGATAGAATGGGATGACTTAATGAATGACTCCGAGGAAGTCCATGACATATGGGCTAGCGATGATGAGTTGGACCATATAACCAGAGGGGGTCGTCATTTCAAGCCCCCCCACCTAGAATCTGAAAATCCGTTGGAAGATATGGAAGGGCAGAGGCGTCCTAGCTTGCAAGAAGAAGAGGATGAAGTGCTTAGGCAGCTGAAGAAGACCAATGCCAACATCACTATTTGGGGCTTACTCATGGCCTCACATAAGCACAGACAGACCGTGTTGAAACTGCTGAATCAGATACAAGTGCCTGTTGACACATCCCCTGAGGGATTGGTACATTTGGTGAATCCAACTCCCAAGAACTCCACCATCGTGTTCACCGATGTGGACCTACCCAAAAGCGGGCCAAGCCATTCTCAAGCTCTCTATGTGACCGTTGACACTATGGGGAAGAGGGTACCTACCGTCCTTATCGACAATGGGTCTGCACTGAATGTATGTCCTCTCCGAACTGCCACTGTCTTGGGTTTGGGACCCACCGATTTCACGCCATCTGGGTAGACTATAAGAGCTTATGACAACACCCGCCGTGAAGTAATAGGGGTAGTTACTTTGCCTCTTATCATGGGACCCACTAAATTTAGGGTGGAATTCCAAGTATTGGATGTGCCGTCATGTTTCAACTTGCTGTTGGGCTGACCTTGGATCCATCCTGCTGGGGCTGTGCCATCTTCACTCCATCAAAAGGTAAAGTTTCCTTATGAAGGGGCCATAGTAACACTTCAAGGGAACTATGAACTGAAACTCGCAGGCGTGCCTATATGTGAGATACAACCAGAATCAGCGGCGGTGCCACTATCTGGGTTTGACTATGTCCAATGCATTGAGAAAGAGCTCGAGAAGGGTGAATTAATACCCTTGGACTTGTGCCCCCATGGCAACTTGCACGTTGGTGAGATCATGAGAAGAATGAGCTTCTTTCCAGGCATGGGGCTAGGGCGTCGCCAACAAGGGATCCCTACGTCCGTTCAAAGCCGTGTCACCTCATACACCTTTGGGCTAGGGTATGAGCCCTCTAAAAATGATCATGCGGAAATGCTGAAGAGAAACAAGGAGAAAGTAAGAGCCAAAGCCGAGGGAAGGGTGCCAGACCTGAAGATCTCGCCATATCGACCTACTTTGAATGGTTACTTCGTCAAAGAAGGGGATGATTTTCTATATTGCGGGTTTCCAGAACCCACCTTTGACCAAGCTGCCAAGATCCGAGTTCCAGGTTTTGAAATTTTCTTCACCGAATGGTATCCAATCACAGTTGAAAGGGTGGATGATGAAGCCATCAATGATGAGTTCTGGGAAAGGAAAGAAGAAGACTGGGCAGAGAACCTTGATGCAGGGGCTATGGCTGAAATGTTCCAAGATATGATCCTCGCTGTGGAAGACTCGACCATTGAAGAACTCCAAGGTTCGTCCATTAGCCATGCTACTATGCCACTCCTGAATTGGTACCTTGAATGTGGTGTCATTGCGGAGCTCCATGAAGAAGAAGATCTTGGCCTACCTGATAGCAGCTTGTAGGTGTCTTAGTTTAGCAATATTTCCCTAATTCAATAAGATGTATCTACTTAACTCACTTTGTGGAGTCATAGTATTGATACAGATTTGTTCATTTTTCTTCTTTTGTGTGTCATTCCTACTATTCCTAGTCAATAAAGTGTGTTTTCTTTCCCTATATATGCAGTGTCTCTTTTCTCTCCTCTATGGATATTTATGGCATGGATATAGATCCTAGGAACGATGTCCCCCCGGAGCTCGTTGAGCAAAGGAAAAGGGGCGTCACCGAACCTAATATGGATGAATTGGAATCAATCAACTTAGGGACGAATGAATTGCCAAGAATAGTTAAAATTGGGAAAACCCTCTCCCCCGTTGAAAAAGAAAAGATGATCTCCCTCTTAAAAGCCAACATTATGGCTTTTGCATGGTCTTATGAAGACATGCCTGGCATCGACCCCGATATTGTGCAACACTATATCCCCACTAATTCCCTAAAGAAGCCGGTAAAGCAGAAACTCAGAAGATTAAAACCAGAATGGGCTCTAAAAGTAAAAGAAGAGGTAACTAAACAACTAGACGCGGGTTTCCTCCAAGTTGTGGAGTACCCCGAGTGGTTGTCGAATATAGTGCCTGTGCCTAAAAAAGATGGGAAAGTGAGGATGTGTGTCGACTTCCAAGATCTCAACGCCGCGAGCCCTAAGGATGACTTTCCTTTACCCCATATCGACGTGTTGGTGGATAGTACAGTGGGATATGCACTCCTCTCCTTCATGGACGAATTCTCCGGGTATAACCAGATAAAGATGGCGCCTCAAGACATGGAGAAAACAACCTTTATCACGCAATGGGGAACGTACTGTTACAAGGTAATGCCTTTTGGCTTAAGAAACGCTGGGGCTACTTACCAAAGATCAGCTACGACCTTATTGCATGATATGATCCATAAGGAAGTCGAGGTTTATGTCGATGATATAATCGTAAAGTCCGTGGATAGAGAAGGGCATTTCAAGGCACTAGAGAAATTCCTAGAGTGTGCAAAAAAGTACAATCTCCGTCTCAACCCACAGAAGTGTGCTTTTGGTGTCACTGCAGGCAAGTTATTGGGGTTTATGATCACTCAGAGAGGTATCGAAGTGGACCCAGGGAAGATAAAAGCTATTGTGGAGATGGAGCCGCCTAGCACTGAGAAGCAGATCCGGGGTTTTCTGGGAAGAGTTCAATACATAAGCCGATTCATTGCCAACTTAACCATGGTTTGCGAACCAATCTTCAAATTGCTTAAGAAAGGTGTGCCAAAAGTATGGAACGAAGAATGCCAAGAGGCCTTTGAGACCATTAAGAGATACTTGAGCAATCCTCCAATCTTAGTTCCCCCACGGCAAGGTGCGCCGCTTTTGTTATACTTAACGGTCACCGAAACCGCGACGGGGGCTATGTTAGCTCAATATCTCGAAGGGTCTACAAAGGAGAATGCCATCTATTACTTAAGCAAGAAAATGACAGACTATGAAGTGAAGTACAATGCGATTGAAAAAGCTTGTGTGGCACTAGTATGGGCGACGCAGAAACTCCGACACTACATGATGTCCTTCGAAGTGTTCTTGATAAGTCGCATGGACCCGTTGAAGTACCTGGTAGAAAGGCCAGTATTGTCATTCAGAACTGCTCGATGGTCAATTCTCCTCAATGAATTCGACATCAAGTACGTGAATCAGAAGTCTATCAAGGGAAGCGTCATCGCAGACTACCTAGCCAGCTGTCCGGTGTCATCATCCGCTCCGTTCAACGATCAATTCCCAGATGAGGACGTGCTAGAGATTGGTAGAAAAACTTGGAGAGTATACTTCGATGGGGCAGCCAATAAGAAAGGTTATGGGATAGGAGTCCTGCTGGTCTCACCCGAAGAGGCATTTACACCGTTAGCGGTCAAGTTGGGGTTCGAAGCTACCAACAACATTGCTGAGTATGAGGCCTGTATCCTAGCACTGGAAGCGGCACTTGAATTGGGGATCAAAGAATTGGAAGTGTTCGGGGACTCAGCACTAATCATTTGCCAGATAAAAGGGGAATGGAAAACTCGAGATGAGAAATTGTTGCCTTACCATGCCTAGCTGGAAGCTCTAACCATGGAGTTCTCAGAGATAGAGTTCAACTACCTTTCAAGAAACAAGAACCAGTTCGCCGATGCCTTGGCGACCCTAGCATCCATGGTGGAGATACCTGAAGGGGGAAATGTAAAGCTGTTGGTGATAGAATGCCGAGACAAGCCTGTGTACTGTTGTGCAATCCGAGGAGGAGAGGTAAATGATGGCCACCCGTGGTTCCATGACATAATGAAGTTCATTGAAGAAGGGGAGTACCCAGAAGGAGCATCTCGCATTGATAGAAAAACCCTAAGGCGATTGGCAAGTCACTATGTACTTTGTGGAGGAAAGCTATATCGAAGGTCATACGACGGGATCCACCTGCTGTGTGTCACCGAGGAGGAAGCTGAGCATCTGATTAAAGAAATCCATGAAGGGGCAGGGGCTCCGCATATGAATGGCTATATGTTAGCTAAGAAAATCATGAGGTTAGGCTATTATTGGTCTACCATGGAAAGAGACTGCCACGCACATGTCAAGAAGTGCCACAAATGCCAACTGTTCGCCAGTGGACAACATTTGCCTTCTATGCCTTTAACGAGTATGTCATCACCTTGGCCATTCGCGGTATGGGGGATAGATATCATCGGACAGATCAAGCCAAAGGCATCAAATGGGCATGAATACATCCTGGTCGCCATCGACTACTTCACTAAGTGGGTGGAAGCAGCGTCCTTCAAGACCTTGAATTCCAAGAAGGTAGCACAGTTCATACAGCACAGCATCATCTATCGATATGGGGTACTGCATGAAGTTATCTCAGACAATGGCCAGCACTTTCAGAAAGAAACCCATGAGCTCTTGCAAAAGTATGGCATAGTTCACCATCTGTCGTCGCCATACCGTCCTCAGACTAATGGAGCGGTGGAAGCAGCTAACAAAAACATCAAGAAGATACTACAGAAGACTGCGGACTCACACACAGACTGGCATGAGAAGTTGCCATTGGCTCTATGGGGTTACAGAACATCAATAAGGTCGTCAACAGGGGCTACCCCTTATTCTCTAGTTTATGGAATGGAGGCCGTGTTGCCAATTGAATTGGAAGTTCCTTCACTAAGAGTTGCCGTAGAGAGCCAGATAACAGAAGTGGACTGGGTTAAGAGCCGCTATGATGAGTTAGCTTTGCTGGATGAAAGGCGTTTAAGGGCGCTGTATCATGTTCAGGGGTATCAACGGAGAGTTGCCAGAGCATTCAACAAGCATGTCAAAGATCGAGGTCTAAAGAAAGGGGATGTAGTGCTGAAAGAAATCAGAGCTCCAGTGTTCGATCCGCGGGGAAAATTCAAGCCAAGTTGGGGTGGGCCATACATTATCAAAGAGATATTGCCAGCAGGGGCTGTTCGCCTCATGGATTTAGATGGAATTGAGTTCGCTCGTCCAACTAATTTGGATCAATTGAAGAAATATCATGTTTGAAGCCTGCTAGGTTGAAAACCCGTAAGGGCGGCCTAGGCAAAAGTTAAGGCATAAGAACTACGTAAGACCTGATTCTCCATTCAAAAACAAAAAAAAAAAAAACAAACAAAAAAAAACAAACAAAAAAAAAAGAAGCAAAAAAAAAAAACCATGGAGATACGTAGGCAACCCATAAAGTTACCTTGGGTGCGGTCTAAATCAAACAAGAAAATCCCAAATTTGATTTATTATTGGCAATTTATCCAAAACTAAAATTGATTGACATAGCAATTCATTGGTATTAAGTAAAAGAACTGTAAAAATGCCATAAATATCCTATTCTATTTTCTTGAGCCTCTTTGCAGCTCGCTCCTCAGCTTTCTTCTTCTCTCTTTCATGTCTTCTTTTCTTCCTCAAGTCATGTTCATAAGCTGTTGTTACTGCTTCCATAATATCTTCTCTGCAAGGTCCAAGTTCATTGTTCTTGATAAGTCCAAAAATCCTTTCTCTTCGAGTAGTCTCTCTCTCACCCAAATTACTTTTCAACCATTCCTTATACTCTGAGCTCATCATATACGGACCATCAGTATTCGTAACTTGGGTTAGTATCAACTTGCTAGGCCATCGGTCCTTCGCCCAAGTCACTACAGAAAGACCCGCGGGCACCACAGGATAGTCACCTTTCAAGGAAGTGGGTATGGTTTGCATGGCGCCCATCTGACGCAGAACCCTTGAAGGCCAATAAAAAGAAGTAGACCTCAGTCCTATGAGTCTCACCATGGCGCATCCAGAAGTCCGCAGAAGCACCTGGTCACTGCAGCCCCATATAAATACAAACCACTTGACACTCCTCCAAGAAAGGGTTTGGAAGTAACCTAGCCAATCTCTCAATGAAAATTGCCCAGGTAGTTCAATGCGGCGAAGGCAGTAGTGCTGGGGCTTGTATGGTGTAATGGCAACTAGTGACAAGAAATTCAGTCTTTCAAGCAACCACATCTGCAGTAGAATGGGGCTACCTCCTAAAGGAACCTTTGGGTCCTCATGAGTTTTATCCAAACCATTCAGGGTTTCAGCTAGCACCATGGGAATCAAGTTATGGCCCTTGGCAAGGAGAGGAATCAAGTCACAGATTTGAATGGGAACATGTGGAGTACCAGTGGAAATAAGAAAACGACCAATGAGGCAAAAGGCAAGAGCATGCTTAATAGGAAAGGTAAAATTCAGAATACCTTTACAATCATAAGCTAAAAAAGAGGTTGCCAATTTCATCAAGTCTACCATATGGTCCTTTACAAACGTAGAGGCATATTGTGGGTGAATCCCAAGTAGATTGGAGAAAGAAGTAAGAAAGCTTGGGCGAGGAGTAGGGAGAATGAAAGGACCTACCGTTGAAACTCCATACAATGCACAGAATTCCTCCATGGTTGGGCACAGTTCTTCATAGTTGAAGCGGAACACATAAACTTGAGGATCCCAAAAATATGTAGCAGCAGTCAAGAGGTTCGTTTCAAGCCTCACATGCCTCAAGGAGAGCAATGGATCCAAGCCAAAGCACTTAAACTCAGATTTTGCTTCAGCACTCATAACTCTCAAAAACCCTCCTAAAAATTTGTCTAGAGCCTCCATAATTTCTAATGAATGAATACAAGTAGGTTTAGGAACCTCTTGGATGTGTTTTTATAGGGAAAAGGTCACAAATCCAAGTTCAAATAGGAAAAAACCCATCAGAATAGGAAGTTTCCTATTCAAAGTGGGATTTCCGCTTTGGGCTCGGGTAACCACCCAGGCCTGGGCGGCTAGCCTCCCGAGGCCTGGTGGTCACCCAAGCCACTTTGTTTTGGTTTTGCTTCTCGCTTTGTCTCGCCTTGACGCGTGATCAAACCTCCTTCCAAATGAGATATTCAACACTTTTTGAGCTTAAAATCAATCAAATTCCATCTTGAAATCAATTCCTTGAATTGATTTTATGTTCAAAAGGGTTGAATATATTTCCCCTGTGTCATGCCAACTCAAGTGACAATGTGTTAAGTCACTTTCCTCTTGCACCATGCCTGTTCAATCTTGATAAATTGATCATATATCCTCATTTCAAATCTTGATTTTTCATCCCACTTGGTTGAATATACTCATCACTTGAATATATTCTTCCATTACAAAAGTGTATTCACTCTTTGAATATGCTTCTCGGTTTCAAATTCTCATTCCCTATCCTACTTGGTTGAATATATTCATCACTTGAATATATTTTTCCATTTCAAAAGTGTATTCACCCTTTGAATATGCTTCTCGGTTTCAAATTCTCATTCCCTATCCTACTTGGTTGAATATATTCATCACTTGAATATATTTTTCCATTTCAAAAGTGTATTCACCCTTTGAATATGCTTCTCAGTTTCAAATTCTCATTTTCTATCATACTTGGTTGAATATATTCATCACTTGAATATATTCTTCCATTTCAAAAGCATGTTCGCCCATTGAATATGCTTCCTAGTTTCAGATCCTCATTATCACTTACTTAGTTAAATATATTCATCACTTGAATATATTTCTCCATTTCAATGGTATGTTCATCACTTGAACATACTTCTCAGATATTTTGTCACTTACTTGGTTAAGTATATCCATCGCTTGGGTACACTTCTCCATTTTAATGGTATGTTCATCACTTGAACATACTTCTCAGATCATTTGTCACTTACTTGGTTAAGTATATCCACCACTTGGGTATATTTTTTCCATTTCAATGGTATACTCATCACTTGAGTATACTTCTTAGATATTTTGCCACTTACTTGGTTAAGTATATCCATCGCTTGGGTATATTTCTCCATTTCAATGGTATGTTCATCACTTGAACATACTTCTCAGAATATTTGTCACTTACTTGGTTAAATATATTCATGACTAGAATATATTTCTCCATTTCAATGGTGTACTCATCACTTGAGTACACTTCTCAGATTATTCTCTATCTTACTTGCTTAAGTATATCCATCGCTTGGATATATTTCTCTATTTCAATGGTATGTTTATCACTTAAACATACTTGTCACTTACTTGGTTAAGTATATCCATCACTTGGATATATTTCTCTATTTCAATGGTATGTTTATCACTTAAACATACTTGTCACTTACTTGGTTAAGTATATTCGTGACTAGAATATATTTCTCCATTTCAATGGTGTACTCATCACTTGAGTACACTTCTCAGATTATTCTTATCTTACTTGGTTAAATATATCCGTCGTTTAGATATATTTCTCCATCTCAATGGTATGCTCATCACTTGAGTGTACTTCTCAGCTTACTTGGTTAAATATATCCATTACTTGGATACATTTCTCCATTTCAAAAGTATGTTCATCACTTGAACGTACTTCTCAGTCTTTTTCAATCATTAAGTATACTCATCACTTGAGTATATTTCTCAGCATCTTTTTCATCACTTGGTTAAATATGTTCGTGACCTGAATATATTTCTCCATTTCAAAAGTACACTCATCACTTGAATATATTCTTCCATTTCAAAAGTGTATTCACTCTTTGAATATGCTTCTCGGTTTCAAATTCTCATTCCCTATCCTACTTGGTTGAATATATTCATCACTTGAATATAATTTTCCATTTCAAAAGTGTATTCACCCTTTGAATATGCTTCTCAGTTTCAAATTCTCATTTTCTATCATACTTGGTTGAATATATTCATCACTTGAATATATTCTTCCATTTCAAAAGCATGTTCGCCCATTGAATATGCTTCCTAGTTTCAGATCCTCATTATCACTTACTTGGTTAAATATATTCATCACTTGAATATATTTCTCCATTTCAATGGTATGTTCATCACTTGAACATACTTCTCAGATATTTTGTCACTTACTTGGTTAAGTATATCCATCGCTTGGGTACACTTCTCCATTTCAATGGTATGTTCATCACTTGAACATACTTCTCAGATCATTTGTCACTTACTTGGTTAAGTATATCCACCACTTGGGTATATTTTTTCCATTTCAATGGTATACTCATCACTTGAGTATACTTCTCAGATATTTTGCCACTTACTTGGTTAAGTATATCCATCGCTTGGGTATATTTCTCCATTTCAATGGTATGTTCATCAGTTGAACATACTTCTCAGAATATTTGTCACTTACTTGGTTAAATATATTCATGACTAGAATATATTTCTCCATTTCAATGGTGTACTCATCACTTGAGTACACTTCTCAAATTATTCTCTATCTTACTTGCTTAAGTATATCCATCGCTTGGATATATTTCTCTATTTCAATGGTATGTTTATCACTTAAACATACTTGTCACTTACTTGCTTAAGTATATCCATCGCTTGGATATATTTCTCTATTTCAATGGTATGTTTATCACTTAAACATACTTGTCACTTACTTGGTTAAGTATATTCGTGACTAGAATATATTTCTCCATTTCAATGGTGTACTCATCACTTGAGTACACTTCTCAGATTATTCTTATCTTACTTGGTTAAATATATCCGTCGTTTGGATATATTTCTCCATCTCAATGGTATGCTCATCACTTGAGTGTACTTCTCAGCTTACTTGGTTAAATATATCCATCACTTGGATACATTTCTCCATTTCAAAAGTATGTTCATCACTTGAACGTACTTCTCAGTCTTTTTCAATCATTAAGTATACTCATCACTTGAGTATATTTCTCAGCATCTTTTTCATCACTTGGTTAAATATGTTCGTGACCTGAATATATTTCTCCATTTCAAAAGTACACTCATCACTTGAATACACCTCTCAGATTATTCTTATCCTACTTGGTTAAGTATATCCATCGCTTGGATATATTTCTCCATTTCAAAGGTATGTTCATCACTTGAATGTGCTTCTCAGATTTCATTCTCATCACTTGGTTAAATATATTCGTGACTAGAATATATCTTTCCATTTCAAAAGTATGTTCATTCGTAGTGGCTTGAATATGCTTCTCTTATCAATTCTCAACCCTCAGTGGTTTAAGTATACTCATGACTTGAGTACACTTCCTTATTTCAGTCTCAGGTTTTCAACCTCCCATCATTGTTGGTATCAGTGTGTGATTTCTCCGGGCTTTTTGGCCAAAAATGGGTTGTTCTTTATCATTGGTTCACAAGTGTAACTTGTTCGCCAATGAGGGGCTTCTGTCACACCCCATTTTTGCACCACCTTACTAGGGCTCATCATTTCATGCATGTTTTTGTTTGGTTTTTGAGTCTAGTCACTTGCATTAGTTTTCTAGAGTCACAAGGACAATGGATATGAATTTTGGTTCAAATTGGAGTTGATCTTGAGGGATAATAAGAGCTTTTGTGACTTGAGGGGCATAATCGTCTTTTAAGTCCCAAACTTTTCATTTGACCTTGGAATGATCTCCAAATTGTCAATTGGAGTTCATATGGATGCATATGAGGTACTTAAGTCCCGTGGCCCTGATGATGAGTTTAGTGTGGTTATTTACGGATTATCCTTGAAGAATTAGTGCGAATCACAGCATGAGATTTTTGGTTAAAATGAAAAGAAAATTATTTTATTAAATTAGCCATTTTTATCATGACACTAACACGTGTACGTATGTGATGAGTGTGTGTACGCACATACGATACATGTGCATGCGTGTTAGCGGTCAGTCTCCCAATTTTTATAAAAGACAATTTCCTTTTCCTATTCAGATTAGAAGTCTTTTATCATTATAAAATACCTTTTGATTATTCTCCAAGGAAACCTAGTCCAGGAAGGAAAGGGAAACTCCAGATTTCAGCTATAAATACTCTCTTAATGTCTTTAAACAAGGGGGAGGAGAAGAGGGTTTGGAGGGAGTGAAATTCGTCATAATTCAGCAGCAGATTTTCTGAAAACCAGCAGTCGTATTTTAATCATAACTTTTTCATCCGAAGTCAGAATTTGATGAAATTGGTCTTGTTAGAAAGATAATTCAATTCTCTACAACTTTGTATTTCACAAGCTTTGTCCAAATCCAACGTTTTCATACCCAAAAACGCGATTGAAGTTGCTGCTGCTGCAAAGTGACGAGAATCACTTTTTCTTTTCTCTTGTTCTCTTTTTGTTTTCTATTTCTTTTCAAAGTTGAGTGAGTTTTGATCTCTTTGTTGTGATACCACTTTGACAAAGAGGAGGATTCGTGTTGGTTTGATTCACTCTAAAGACCTGAGGAGCCACGAACAATTACAAACACAAGGGGAGCCACTTCCTAAGGTATTCTCCTTCTCTATTCAAGCTTAAACTAGGTTTTCATATGGGTTAGGCTTATTGCATGTTAAAGGTAACTTTTTTATCATGTATTAACACTCTAGCTAGTTAATATACATGGAATATCTATTTTTTATCTACTGTTTAGCATGCTTTAGGGCTGTCCTTTAGGTTTTTAATGCATAGTTATGATTCTTGTGCTCCTGTTTGTCCTTGTGCTAGGATTAGTGTCATTGCATGTTAGAGTTAGGATTTTCATCATGTTATATTGCTTTAGTTAGTTAATATGCATGATTTAATTTCCGTTTAGTTTGGTTTTAGCATGATTAAAGTATGTTTTGTATGTTTTTAAGCATATTTGTGAGTTTAGGGTTTTAGAGTCATTGTTTTGTGTTTGTTTTCATATAGCATGATAAAGTAGACTTTTTTATTTGGTTTTTCTTCGTGTTTGCTGTATATGTCTTGCATATAGAGTAAACATGATAGTTTTGCATGCATATTAGTATGTTCTAGGGTTTTTATGCATGATATGGTTCTAGGAATATGTTAGGACTTATTATTGTTCGCTGTTTTTGCTATTGCCATGCTTAGTGGATGATTTTAGGTCATAATACTATTCTGTCCAGATTTGCATGTTAGTGTTTTCGCATGGTTTTGAGCACTTGTAAGGGTGCAAATAGGTGTGGTATTTGTCCTATGGCAAATAGGGCTGCTTATGTCTGAAATAGCTAATGTTTGGAGTAATTGCGCTCAGGTAAGTGGGTGTGAAGGTGCCCCAATTCACCTTTCTTCCTTATCCCTTCTCTTCTCCCTATTTAGGGTTAATTTTTAATATGATCCTATGGTTTAATTAGAGGTTTCCTTCATAAACAAAATTCTGGTTTTTATTAAGGTTTCCATTTTGTGGATTTCTTTCCTAAAATCAAACTTTCTATCAATTCTCTTTTGATCAAATAAGGAAACCTAGGGTTTTAACCATAGGTTTATATTAGGTCTTAACCCTAATTCTTATCGAACTACGTGGACTTTGATCCATGTATTTCGTTGCATGGTACGTAGGCGCTCTTCGTGAGGCTCAAGTCCGTTCTAGGATCCAAGCATCCTAGGTTTATTTTTGTTTTCTTTTGTTCTTTTTCTTTTTCTGTTTTCATGTGCTTATTATGCATGGATGGATGAATGAAATATATGATATGCATGCAATTCTTGTGATGATATACTTGCTGATTTTTGTATGGAAAGACTTTAATTTAGCCCAAATGAACTGAGAGACCGAAAGGGTGACATGGGTGCCTATAGGCTTTGCCTAGAACCTTCCCATGTCATAACTTAGCCTCCGAATCCCCGATTTCTTTGGTTTTCAAAAGATTGGTTTTTGCCTTTCCTTTTTTATGGAGTCATTCAAATTGTTTTCCTAAAACAAACTATTTTTAGGGTTTTCCTTGTTTCCTTTAAAAAATAAGGTGGCGACTCCTTTCCTTTTTCTTTTTCAAACCCATTTTTCTTTCAATCCCTTGTGGGCCCAATTTCCGGGGTTCACAATCCCATTCAATCATATCAATGTCCTCCATCTGTACTTCTTCAGGTATATCATCCCAGCCCGTGGGAATTATGGGCTCACTTGGCAATGGAACAGGATAAAGCACATAGTAATCAAATTTCCCCGAAGGTTCTCCTAATAGCCCCACTTGAGGGTCTCCTACTTCATACCTTTCTTTCAACTGCTGTTGGATAGGCTTCTTTGGCAATTGTAGGGTCTTTTGATCAATGAGGTCTTGGACGACTTTTCTCAACATAGCACAGTCCTCAGTGTCATGGCCGGGTATACCATGGTATTGGCAATATTGATGGGGTGTTTGGGGTCTTGGCTTTGGAGGGTGAGGTATGATAAGGCCTTGGTTGCAGCATTGGTGAAAGGCTTGGGTCAAGGACATGGGTAATGGAGTGTATTGTCTTATGGGTAGGCAAAGTCGAGATGGGTCGGCTTCAATGGCATTTATGGAGTTGGATGAATTATGTGAGGGAAGTGGATTTTGGGTGACATTTGGGCGATTTGGTGGAGTTGGTGGTGAGATGATTTGTTTGTCAAGTAAGTCTTGGATCTCATGCCTAAGGCGATAGCAACAGCTGGTTGAGTGGCCTTTGGCTTGGTGGAATTTGCAGTATTCATTCTCATTGTAGCTCTTAGGCAATGGGTTTGGTGGTGGTCTTGGGTCGAGAAGTCCCAACAGGCCTCGGCTTTTTAGCTTTTCAAGTACTTTCTCAAGTGGCATATACAACTCAGTGAATTGGCGAGGTGGGTTGGTGTCATTTAGGGAGATAGGTTGAATGGGTTGGGCTATGGCATTGACCTCGGCATTGTTTTTCCCAGGAAAGTTCGGCCTGCGGCTCTTTTGGACTTCTTTTGTCTTGATTGACCCATCGGCAATGGCATCCTCAACTTGTGTACCTGCTCCGATAAGAGCCTTGAGATTAGGGAAGTAGTGAGCAAAGAGGTGCTTGTGATACACCGGCAATAGGTTCTTAACAACCAGTTGAATCTGATCTTCCTCATTCGGTCTATCTGCCATTTTCGAGGCCTTTTGCCTCCACCTTGTAATGAAAGCGAAAAAAGTTTCATTAGCCCCTTGTTTCGTGGTCTCTAGGTCCCTTCTTGTGACATCCACCTCAGTGTTGTACTTGTAGTGCTCTGAAAACTCATTACATATGTCCTCCCAAGTCCAGGTTCTATTCTCATCCAAGGCTAGGAACCACTTTAAGGCAGAAGTGGCTAGGGTTTCATGGAACATTTGGGCCAAGAGTTCATCTGTTGCTCCTCGAGGGTGCATAGCTCGTACGTACATCTTCAAATGGGTCTTAGGGCAACCCGTTCCATCAAACTTTTCTAATTCGGGCATCTTGAATTGTAGTGGAATACGAGCTTGAGGAAACAAAGATAGGGTACGTACATCCACCATGTCATCTGTCCTACGGATTCCCTTTATAGTTCTCTCCAAGGCTTCTACCTTGCTAGCCAACACAGAGTCTGTATCAGAGGTCTTCCCCTTACTCCCCCTTTCTAGGTTAAAAATTTCAGGTGATTCATTTCCCTTGGTCTTAGTACTTCCTCCCTCATTGGTCTTAGTGCCTTCTCCAGACTAGGTCCCATTTTCGGTGTTATCCCCCAGGGTACGACCATTATTCTGTTCGGGTTCCGACATCTTATGTTGGATATCTTGGGCCATTTTCAATGCCCTTTCGGATACATCAGTGGTGTAATCAAGCTTGTTCATGATAGCCTTCAAACAAGTCTCAACATCAAAACCCCCTTCACTAGTTGCTTCGTTGGCCATATCTGACTGGTTAGTAGGATCAATCTTCACTAAGCGCCCTTGCTGGTCGCGGATCCAAGCCAGTACGTCCTCTCACTCCTCTATGAAAGGGAACAATCAGTCTCTCATCCTAAGGGTATGTCCTAGGCTTCCATATTTGTCTCAATGACTCCACGCCATATATACTCAATTAGTCCCTTTTAATCCAGTCACCTTTACAAGGGTCATGGGCGAAAGGTACGTATTAAGGATATAGGGTGCAAAGGTCCTCTATTAATTTTCCATTAAGCACATCACAAACACGGTCATGATATCATTACAAACAATGTGGGTGCATAAGGGTGAAACCATAGTGCCCTACAAGTCTGTCTATATGGACTAATGATAAGGGTAGGCTGGGGTCCTTCACTTGCTTGAGCAATCTTTATACCTAACCACATGTGGCATCAGGAACGCTGCGTGGGTCCAGCAGTACGTGATTAACTCATTTAATATACCCAAGGGCAAGCCCAAGGGTACTTGGCAAGAGAGGTTGAGAGCTTTCGCCCCAACACATGGAATCAGGAAAACCAAGGTTGAGGCTAGACCCGTCAGTGGCAAGGGACATCGATCCTAACATGCAAGAGTTTGTGCACACAATGCAATAAATGAAAGCACACAATCAAGCGAATGCAATGTGATTGATTTTAATTAAACAAAAGAAATTAACTTAGCCCAATCAAATTGTATAGAGTCTAGCCCACAAATCCCCAGTGGAGTCGCCAGTCTGTGGACCCCAGAAATTGGGCCCACAAGGGATTGGAAAGAAGAATAGGGTTTAGAAAAGGAAAAGGGAGTCGCCAACTTATTTTTTAAAGGAAACAAGGAAAACCCTAAAAAACAGTTTTGTTTTAGGAAAACAAAAGATTGACTCCATGTTTACAAATGGAAAGGCAAAAAGTCTTTTGGAAACCAGAGATTGTGGATTCGGAGGCTAAGTTACGATATAGGAAGGTTCTAGGCAAAGCCTATAGGCACCCATATCGCCCTAAACGGTCTCTTAATTTAATTGGGCTAAATCAAAGTCTTAATCACACACAAATCAACAATTATCATCATAAGACAGCATGCATATCATCCATTCATTCATCTATATAAGCAATTAAATCAAAGAAAAACAGAAAAAAGAAAAAAGGGGGGAGAAAACCTAGGATACTTAGTATCCTAGGGCGGACTTGAACCTCACGAAGAGCGCCTATGTACCATGTATGGAAATACATGGATCAAAGTCCACGTAGTTCGAAAGAGAATAGGGTTATAACCTAATCAAGGCCTATGGTAAACCCTAAGCTTCCTTTCATGAGAAACATGGTAAATTTCCAAAAAATGAATGATTCTCAAAAGATCTTTGGTAAATATGGAATTCGATAAAGATGGAAACTTTGATTTGAAAAGTATTTTTTATTGAAAGGAAACTATAAGGATTGCCATGTTCCCCTATTAGGAAATAACCCTAGGGGGGAGAAAGGGAAAGTTTCAAGGAAAGGAAAGAAGGGTGAATTGGGGCACCCTCATACCCTACTTACCTTAAGCAAAAGCAACCTGTCAAAATAACCACCCCATTGCATAGGGTAATTACCTTATTTGTAAGATTTCATCTCACAATAGCTAAAATAACCACCCCACATTGGTGGGGTAGTTGCACCTGTTGTACCTGTCAAGCACCTGCAATTTGCATGCAAAAAATACCAAAAATACCAACCAACCAAGCTAAGTTCCAATCAAGCAATTATCATGCTTAAACATAGGCTAACACATGCTCAAAAATATCATATCAAGAACAATTAACAGATCTGGACAGAATTGAAAATAAAGCTTAAAATCCTTCATAAGTCATGTAAACAACACGAATCATGAAATAAAGTAAACCCTAACTCAACCCTACATGCAATGACATGCAAAAAACCCTAAAATCAACTATATGAATGCTAAAAATATCATAGTTACCTAATATGGAACACATATGCAGCAACTATGAAGAAAAACTAAAGAAGAACCCTAAGCTATCATGCTATATGCAACTTTCCTAAAACAAGGATGAATGAAACCCTAGAATCGCACTAGTGCATAAAATCCCATGAAATCATTCTAAACCATGCAAAACAGAATATGAACAGCATTCAATCCATGCATATTAACCAATAGAATGATCTGCACATGATAAAGACACAAGCTTGCACATGAAATATAGCTATTCTAAGTAAAAACCTAATTTCAGCACAAGAGAAACCCTAGAATCCCAAACATGCAGTAAATCACATGGAACAGCATCCTAGCATACTAAACAGCCCATAAACATCCTCCTAATCATGCATACATACCAATGGAAGCAACAAGACATGATAAAAACACAAGCTTTAATATGCAAAAGAGTTATTTCATGTAGAAAACCAATTTCAGCACTAAGGAAACCCTAGAGTCCCAAATATGCAGTAAATCACATGGAATAGCATCCTAGCATACTAAAGAGCCCATGAATATTATCCTAAACATGCACACTAGCTAATAGAAGTAGGAAAACATGATAAAGACATGTGCTTTGACATAAAATCATGCTATTCTATGCAAAAACCCTAACTTTATAAATAAAAAAAATAAAAAATAAAAAAGAGAGAAGAGGAGAAGAGAGGGTATACCTATGGTGAAGTCCCCTTTTGCTGTTGTAGAGAGTCCTCCTTCTCTTATTGTACTGCTGGAAATTCCTTCCTTCAAGCCTTCAAACAAAGCTCCAGCCCTCCTTCAAGCTCTCTCTCTCACTTTCTCACTCAAAGTTTAGGTTAAACTACCCTAAGGATGGCTGTCATAGCCTCCAAGTCTCACACATGCCTCTCTACTTCAGAAATTCCCTCCCCTATTGCTGAAGTATAAGGGGGTATTTATAGGGATTGAGGGGAAACCCTCAATGGTTGGGATTAAAACCCTAGGATTGATCCAAGGGCTCTTAGAGGTTCCCTTGGGGCTCAAGTAGGTCAAATAGGGTTGAAATTAGGGTTAAATGGCGGCTGGAGGCGAGCAAATCCGAGAAAATAGGGAGGGAGCCGCGTCAAGGCTCAAAAAAGGAAAGTGGCTCGGGTGACCTCCTGGGCCCAGGCGGCTAGCCGCCCAGGCCTGGGTGGTCACCCGAGGCCCTGTCAGCTTATGCCCATTTTTGACCCTTTCAGCTTCCAAATGTGTTTCAGGGCTCAAATCAACTCCGATTTTGACGAAACGAAAGCCAAAACGACCGTGTTTTGAAGGGGAATGTAATTTGAGTCACTTGAGGGCAAGAAACCCTAGCCATGGCTGCATGGTTGGGTCCTACAAAGGTGGTTAACCGCTATGCCTCACCATCGCTTAGCTTAGGTATGCACATAGGGTCGCACCGAATGCTTTCTAATTCGAAATTCAACCTCCCTAAACACATTTGGGGATGAAATTAAGACTAATCAAGGTCACATGAGTAGTCATAGAGTGAAAATTATGAGCCAATTCAAGCTAACCCGAAATAGGTCTCTTAGCCAACCTGAGCCTTGTTGAGCCATTCTAATCCCGAACCATCAATTCATCGAATTGAACCCATAAATACCTCAAATACAACCATATGAACTCCAATTGGCAACTTGGAGATCATTTCAAAGGTCAAATGGAAAGTTTGTGACCAAAAGGACGATTATGCTCCTCAAGTCACAAAATTTCTTATTAACCCTCAAGATCAACTCCAAATCGAACCAAAATTCATACACATCATCCTTAGGACTCTAAAAACCCAATGCAAAAGACTAGACTCAAAAAGGAAACAAAATAACTCATGTAATGACAAACCCTAGCTAAGGTGGCAAAAATGGGGTGTGATACAGGTGAAACTCCGCTTTGGGCTCGGGTGACCACCCAGGCCTGGGCGGCTAGCCGCCTGGGCCGAGGCCGCCGCTTTGTTTCGCCCATTTTTGCCCTATTGTGCCTTTGTTTGGCCCTTTTGTGATGTTTTGACTCTTTTGTGCTTGATTTAAGCCCATTTTTCACACAATACAAGATCATATCATTGCAATAAAGTTCAACATAGATTCATCAAGTATCCATAATAAAGAGTTCAAGGTTGGGAATTGAAATTCCTAGTTAGTACATGACAAGAAGAGGATAAGATTCCAAACATTCCTAACAAGAGGTGAGTGAAACTCAATGATTCCCTGTGGGCCTTCTCTTTCGACTTGGCCCAGCTCCATTATGCCCTGAACAAGGTGCTCTAGAAGGGGGCATATCCTATGGTGGATGAGATGATGATTCCTGTTGTAAAGAAGATAATGGGTTAGTAGGGTAATGGTGCCAATCCTAGTTGAAAGTTAATAAAGATGATCACTTACTTGGGGATTCAAGCGTGCTTCTAGAATTGAGTTCTCTAAACTCATTCGCACAAGATCCCTCCTCGATCCTTCATTGAGTTCAATGCATTCCTGGGCGTAGTCCCGTGGAACCTAGGAAATTATGAACATGGTTAATAATAATGAAAAAATCTAATTCCAAGAGGGTAAGAGTTTAGAACTCACATTCTCATAATATGGATCGATCTTGGGATATTCATCGAATGGTGGATGGGTAATGTCAGTCTTCACAAATTTTGTCCCACTGCACAAGTTCACATACCAATTTAGTTGTGGGAGGGGTGGAGGTTGATTTCCTTCAAGGTCATCATCCTCGTCATTGTAAGTCATCCCTACAGCAGATCCAACTGTGGAGCTGTGTCCCCTTGCCCGTCAACCCTGAAATTCAAATGCTTGTCAAGGAGGAGTCTTTCTTATGATCTTCAAAAGAATTTAAGAATTTGGGGAGCTCACCCCTTGAGGTGGGAGGCCAGTGACCCTAGGACTCATCAGATATTGTCGACAAAAGGCAGTGTATTCTATGCGAGGGGAGGTGAATCCCTCAGCATCCCAACCCCTCAGAGCCTCTTCTAGTTCATCCCCCACTAGGTGGCTAGTATGCCTCATGTCCTTTGGTGGCATAGAAGGTGTCACAGCTGCATTCATGTTTCCACGGACTTGTCTCAGGACTCACTCCCCAAGATACCAGCATCTACCTGTAGGGCCTTCAAAGAGGACCCTTTTGCTTGTCAACTCCAAACAAGAAGAATACTTCTCGGGTAGCTTATGCTCCCACAGCCTCTATGGATCCCATTCCACCTGTTAAGTTTAAAATGAGAAATGAGAAAGAAAAGATAAAAAGATAAAAAGAGAAAGAAAAATTTTACCATATCAGCAGTTAAGCTGGCAAGATATGCCCTTGCATAGGCATAATCATGTCAGTTGGAGGCTCTTGTAGCCAAGCAAGATGGAGTGTAATTCTGGAGGATGGGCCATAACATGGCATCACTAGCAAGAGTTGGGCGGCACATGTTCAGGTACTCGTAGTACCATATCTGTGGAAACTCAAGGGAATAAATGAAATCACATATGAGTCAAGTTCCGGGAAATAATAGAGAATTGAATGTTCTTTGTTACCTCCTAAACGAAAGGAAGCCCCCCAAAGTTCTTTGCAACATCTCGGGACATGTCAGTCATGGAGCGATACATGGTTGCAAAAGCAGCCCCACCCCAATTGTATCTCCCAATTTTGTTCACATCTTCCATGCTAGCTAGCAACTCTAGTCGAGCCATGCCATTGGTGCCCGCAAAGAAGGTACATGAAATCATGTAGAGCAAGAAAGCTCTCACAATGTATTGGGGATCCATCCCCTCACTCTCTTCCATAATGGCAAAGGTGTTGTAGAGCCAAGTACGGCGCACACCTTTTGGGCTTAACTCCACTTCTACCCCAAGTAGAGCCACTATATAGTTTTGATCTATGTTGGCATGCTCGTAGTATTCCAAGCGCTTGCCTTTCAAGCTCAACCCAGTTATCATGGTGAAATCCTTAGGGGTCATGGTCATCTCCCCGAAGCTAAAATGGAAAGTGTTGGTGGTATCCCACCATAGCTCTGTCAAGGCAAACAATGCTTGCCTATCCCATTGCTCGTTCCATAGAGCATCTAAGAAGGGCCCAAAACCTGCCTTCTTTATTATCTTGCGAGCACGTGGTTGGGCATGTTCCATATGTCTCCACCATGAGATGAGCCCCTTCATTGATGTCCTTGTACGGAGACTTTGGAAATCGAGCTATTTCAAAGGATTGTGTATTGAGTTAGCATTGAAAACATAGAGATATTGGGCATACATTGGTAATTGATTTCAAATGGTTTTCCAAAAGTTTTAGAATATAGGTTTTGATTCATGAAATGAATTAGAAATGAATGCCCATGACTTTGTGTATTCAAATTCATTGATTTTATCGAACACTTGGTGGGAGACTTGTTTTCAAGCATTGAAATGAAAGATTTTGTATCCCAAATCCTTGCCAAAACCATTTGACTTTGTACTACAATGCAAACCTATTGGTTTTTCAAGAATTGAACATGTTCTTGTCTCTTTGGCATTTTATCAAACACTTGGTGGGCATCTTTTCTCAAGCATTGGGAAATAAGCTTTTTGCATATTCAATCCTTGCCAAATCAACGAACTTGGCTTAATAATGATAGAAATAATCAAAAGAAGACCATGGGAATGCATTTTATCCAATAGAAATCAAGATTTCATGATAAACATGTGAAGTTGGAAAGAACTAACCTCATGTTGGGAATGAAGGTATGAGAGATGCTTCTTGGGTTCAAGCAATACCTTGTCTTGGGATTCATCATATATTGGTGCCTTGTATGTATTCTTGATCACATAGTATGGATACTAGATGTTGGAATCATTACTAGAAGCCATTGATGATGGTTGAGCTTGTATGTGAGAAAAATGGATTTGATGAGAAAGATGATGAATTTGATCTTGCAACTTGATGATTGATGCTTGTTTCTATTGTTGAATGACTTGTTCTTGATGCTATTTCATGCACACAACTTGAATTGAAAGTGAAATTTTGAATGAGAATGTGTGTGGGAGTGTTTGGAGAAGATGGAATGAGTTTCTAGAGAGAGAAACTCTCTATTTTCGGGTTTAGAGAAGTGTGAGCATGAAATAGGGGTCAAGGGTTTAAAAACCCTCAAAATGGGCAGCACCAGCCTCAGGTAACCACCCAGCATGGGGCGGCAAGCCGCCTGGGCTTGGGCGGCAAGCCACCTGCAGCCAGGTGGTCAGCCCCCTTACTCGCTCTGTTGCGCTCGTTTGGCCTTTGCTCGCCTATTCGTGCTCTTGAACCTTCTTTGAGACGAAATCCCAAGCTTTTTTGAGTTGAAAAATGAATGAATATCTTGATATTGTTTATCATGAAATGGTTTTGAAATAGATTGCATTGGTGGCCCTTGTGTAAGCATGGCATGCTAGTAGGGTTGAACAACCCTCTTTATGCATATGATTTTTGATCATTTCGGATGAATACCCTCCTATGTCACTATGATTCATTGTCATTTGGGATAAAGATACCTTCTCTATATGCATATGAATGATTGCTTTCATGAGGAGAATGTGCCTCCTATATGAGTTGGTGTTTGAGTTGAGGCATGAATAGCCTCCATATGAGATGACTTGATGAACTTGTTGAGTGTTGGTAAGTAGAAGCTTACCTTTGTCTTGATGACTTAGTGAGAGAAAGATGCAATCTTTCTCAAATTAGCTTGAAAGATGTAATCTTTCCCATGACTTGTGTTTACCTTGATGGTTTGAATATGAGAAGGACGCGATCTTTCTCATACTATGAATTCACCTTGAGAGTTTGATATGAGAAGGATGCAATCCTTCTCATGTCACATGTTTACCTTGATAGTTCGAAAGATGCAATCTTTCCCGTGGTATGTTTTTACCTTAATGATTTGAGCAAGAGAAGGACGTGATCTTTCTCGTGTTATGAGATTACCTTGATATTTGAATGGTGACCTTGATGATTTGAATATGAGAAGGATGTATCTTTCTCATGTTTTGTGATAGCCTTGATGGCATAGTGTTTACCTCATATTATTCACCAGAGCGATTGGTGTAGTATGGGAAGACCTTTCATCGAACGCAGATTCGGTGTAACCTATGGATACCTCGTATTATTCACCAGAGCCATTGGTGTAGTATGGGAAGACCTTTCATCGAACACAGATTCGGTGTAAGCTATGGATACCTCGTATTATTCACCAGAGCCATTAGCATAGTATGGGAAGACCTTTTATCGAACATAGTTCGGTGTAAGCTACGGATACCTCGTATTATCCACCAGCGTGACTGGTGTAGTATGGGAAGACCTTTCATCGAACGCAGATTCAGTGTAAGCTACGGATACCTCATATTATCCACCAGCGTGACTGGTGTAGTATGGGAAGACCTTTCATCGAACGCAGATTCGGTGTAAAGCTATAGATACCTCATATCATTCACCGGCGTGACTGGTGTAGTATGAGAAGACCTTTCATCAAACGTAGTTCGATGAAGGCTGTGGATACCTCATCTTGTCCCCCAGTGCAACTGGTATACAGTATGAGAAGAGTTCTGTAGAACTTATGAGGAGTACCTTTGTATTTGTGTATGATGAATTCTAAGAATTCAATGATATGATCACTCTCTTTTCCCTAGTGGGTGTTGATGAAATCAATTCCTCGGGCAAAAATGGGTTGTTCTTTTGGTCATTGGTTTGCAAGTGAAACCTGCTCACCATTGAGGGGCTTCTGTCACACCCCATTTTTGCTACCTTAGCTAGGGTTTGTCATTTCATGTGTCTTTTTGTTTCCTTTTTGAGTCTAGTCTTTTGCATTGAGTTTCTAGGGTCCTAAGGATGATGTGTATGAATTTTGGTTCGATTTGGAGTTGATCTTGAGGGCTAATAAGAACTTTTGTGACTTGAGGGGCATAATCATCTTTTAGGCCACAAACTTTCCATTTAACCTTGAAATGATCTCCAAGTTGCCAATTGGAGTTCATATGGTTGCATTTGAGGTATTTGTGGGTTCAATTCGATGAATTGATGGTTCGGGATTAGAATGGCTCAACAAGGCTCAGGTTGGTTAAGAGACCTACTTCGGGTTAGCCCGAATTGGTTCATGATTTTCACTCCATGACTATTCATTTAACTTTGATTAGTCTTAATTTCATCCCCAAATGTGTTTAGAGAGGTTGAATTTCGAATTAGAAAGCATTCGGTGCGACCCTATGTGCATACCTAAGCTAAGCGATGGTGAGGCATAGCGGTTAACCACCTTTGTAGGACCCAACCATACAGCCATGGCTAGGGTTTCTTGCCCTCAAGTGACTCAAATTACATTCCCCTTCGAAACACGGTCGTTTTGGCTTTCGTTTCGTCAAAATCGGAGTTGATTTGAGCCCTGAAACACATTTGGAAGTCGAAAGGGTCAAAATTGGGCTTAAGATGACATGGCCTCGGGTGACCACCCCGGCCTGGGCGGCTAGCCGCCTAGGCCCAGGTGGCTAGCCGCCCAGCCCCAGGTGGTCACCCGAGCCACTTTCCTTTTTTGAGTCTTAACGAAGCTCCCATCCTATTTTCTCGGATTTGCTCACCTCCAACCGCCATTTTACCCAATTTTCAGCCCTATTTGACCTACTTGAGCCCCAAGGGAACCTCTAAGAGCCCTTGGATCAATACCTAGGGTTTTAATCCCAACCATTGAGGGTTTTCCCTCAAACCCTATTGTGAACCCCGGAAATTGGGCCCACAAGGGATTGAAAGAAAATGGGTTTGAAAAAAGAAAAAGGAAAGGAGTCGCCACCTTATTTTTTAAAGGAAACAAGGAAAACCCTAAAAATAGTTTGTTTTAGGAAAACAATTTGAATGACTCCATAAAAAAGGAAAGGCAAAAACCAATCCTTTGAAAACCAAAGAAATCGGGGATTCGGAGGCTAAGTTATGACATGGGAAGGTTCTAGGCAAAGCCTATAGGCACCCATGTCACCCTTTCGGTCTCTCAGTTCATTTGGGCTAAATTAAAGTCTTTCCATACAAAAATCAGCAAGTATATCATCACAAGAATTGCATGCATATCATATATTTCATTCATCCATCCATGCATAATAAGCAAATAAAAACAAAAAAAAGAAAGAAGAAAAGAAAATAAAAATAAACCTAGGATGCTTGGATCCTAGAACGGACTTGAGCCTCACGAAGAGCGCCTACGTACCATGCAACAAAATACATGGATCAAAGTCCACGTAGTTCGATTAGAACTAAGGTTAAATCCTAATACAAACCTATGGTAAAAACCCTAGGTTTCCTTATTTGATCAAAAGAGAATTGATAGAAAGTTTGATTTTAGGAAAGAAATCCACAAAATGGAAACCTTAATAAAAACCAGAATTTTGTTTATGAAGGAAACCTCTAATTAAACCATAGGATCATATTAAAAATTAACCCTAAATAGGGAGAAGAGAAGGAGTTAAGAAGAAAGGTGAATTGGGGCACCTTCACACCCACTTACCTGAGCGCAATTACTCCAAACATTAGCTATTTCAGACATAAGCAGCCCTATTTGCCATAGGACAAATACCACACCTATTTGCACCCTTACAAGTGCTCAAAACCATGCAAAAACACTAACATGCAAATCTGGACAGAATAGTATTATGACCTAAAATCATCCACTAAGCATGCCAATAGCAAAAACAGTGAACAATAATAAGTCCTAACATATTCCTAGAACCATATCATGCATAAAAACCCTAAAACATACTAACATGCATGCCAAACTATCATGTTTACTCCATATGAAAAACATATACAGCAAACACGAAGAAAAACCAAATAAAAAAGTCTACTTTATCATGCTATATGAAAACAAACACGAAACAATGACTCTAAAACCCTAAACTCACAAATATGCTTAAAAACTCACAAGACATACTTTAATCATGCTAAAACCAAACTAAACAGAAATTAAATCATGCATATTAACTAACTAAAGCAATATAACATGATGAAAATCCTAACTCTAACATGCAATGACACTAATCCTAGCACAAGGACAAACAGGAGCACAAGAATCATAACTATGCATTAAAAACCTAAAGGACAGCCCTAAAGCATGCTAAACAGTAGATAAAAAATAGATATTCCATGTATATTAACTAGCTAGAGTGTTAATACATGATAAAAAAGTTACCTTTAACATGCAACAAGCCTAACCCATATGAAAACCTAGTTTAAGCTTGAATAGAGAAGGAGAATACCTTAGGAAGGGCCTTCCTTTGTGTTTGTAATTGTTCGTGGCTCCTCAGGTCTTTAGAGTGAATCAAACCAACACGAATCCTCCTCTTTGTCAAAGTGGTATCACAGCAAAGAGATCAAAACTCACTCAACTTTGAAAAGAAATAGAAAACAAAAAGAGAACAAGAGAAAAGAAAAGCGATTTTCGTCACTTTGCAGCAGCAGCAACTTCAATCGCGTTTTTGGGTATGAAAACGTTAGATTTGGACAAAGCTTGTGAAATACAAAGTTGTAGAGAATTGAATTATCTTTCTAACAAGACCAATTTCATCGAATTCTGACTTCATATGAAAAAGTTATGATTAAAATACGACTGCTGGTTTTCAGAAAATCTACTGCTGAATTATGACGAATTTCACTCCCTCCAAACCCTCTTCTCCTCCCCCTTGTTTAAAGACATTAAGAGAGTATTTATAGCTGAAATCTGGAGTTTCCCTTTCCTTCCTGGACTAGGTTTCCTTGGAGAATAATCAAAAGGTATTTTATAATGATAAAAGACTTCTAATCTGAATAGGAAAAGGAAATTGTCTTTTATAAAAATTGGGAGACTGACCGCTAACACGCATGCACATGTATCGTATGTGCGTACACACACTCATCACATACGTACACGTGTTAGTGTCATGATAAAAATGGCTAATTTAATAAAATAATTTTCTTTTCATTTTAATCAAAAATCTCATGCTGTGATTCGCACTAATTCTTCAAGGATAATCCGTAAATAACCACACTAAACTCATCATCAGGGCCACGGGACTTAATACCTCATATGCATCCATATGAACTCCAATTAACAATTTGGAGATCATTCCAAGGTCAAATGAAAAGTTTGGGACTTAAAAGACGATTATGCCCCTCAAGTCACAAAAGCTCTTATTATCCCTCAAGATCAACTCCAATTTGAACCAAAATTCATATCCATTGTCCTTGTGACTCTAGAAAACTAATGCAAGTGACTAGACTCAAAAACCAAACAAAAACATGCATGAAATGATGAGCCCTAGTAAGGTGGTGCAAAAATGGGGTGTGACAGAAGCCCCTCATTGGCGAACAAGTTACACTTGTGAACCAATGATAAAGAACAACCCATTTTTGGCCAAAAAGCCCGGAGAAATCACACACTGATACCAACAATGATGGGAGGTTGAAAACCTGAGACTGAAATAAGGAAGTGTACTCAAGTCATGAGTATACTTAAACCACTGAGGGTTGAGAATTGATAAGAGAAGCATATTCAAGCCACTACGAATGAACATACTTTTGAAATGGAAAGATATATTCTAGTCACGAATATATTTAACCAAGTGATGAGAATGAGATCTGAAAAGTACGTTCAAGTGATGAACGTACCTTGGAAATGGAGAAGTATATTCAGGTCACGAATATATTTAACCAAGTGAGTGACAAAAAATCTGAGAAGTATACTCAAGTGATGAGTATACCATTGAAATGGAGAAATATATTCAGGTCGCGAATATATTTAACCAAGTAATCTGAGAATGAAATCTGAGAAGTATACTCAAGTGGTGAGCATACCATTGAAATGGAGAAATATATCCAAGCGATGGATATATTTAACCAAGTAATCTGAGAATGAAATCTGAGAAGTATACTCAAGTGGTGAGCATACCATTGAAATGGAGAAATATATCCAAGCGATGGATATATTTAACCAAGTAGGATAAAGAATAACCTGAGAAGTATACTCAAGTGATGAGTGTACTTTTGAAATGGAGAGATATATTCAGGTCACGAATATATTCAACTAAGTGAGTGACAACATATCTGAGAAGTATACTCAAGTGATGAGGATACTTAATGATTGAGAAAGACTGAGAAGTACGTTCAAGTGATGAACATACTTTTGAAATGAAGAAATGTATCCAAGTGATGGATATATTCAACCAAGTAAGCTGAGAAGTACACTCAAGTGATGAGCATACCATTGAAATGGAGAAATATATCCAAACGACGGATATATTTAACCAAGTAAGATAAGAATAATCTGAGAAGTGTATTCAAGTGATGAGTGTACTTTTGAAATGGAGAGATATATTCAGGTCATGAACATATTTAACCAAGTGATGAAAAAGATGCTGAGAAATATACTCAAGTGATGAGTATACTTAATGATTGAAAAAGACTAAGAAGTACGTTCAAGTGATGAACATACTTTTGAAATGGAGAAATGTATCCAAGTGATGGATATATTTAACCAAGTAAGCTGAGAAGTACACTCAAGTGATGAGCATACCATTGAAATGGAGAAATATATCCAAACGACGGATATATTTAACCAAGTAAGATAAGAATAATCTGAGAAGTGTACTCAAGTGATGAGTACACCATTGAAATGGAGAAATATATTCTAGTCACGAATATACTTAACCAAGTAAGTGACAAGTATGTTTAAGTGATAAACATACCATTGAAATAGAGAAATATATCCAAGTGATGGATATACTTAACCAAGTAAGTGACAAGTATGTTTAAGTGATAAACATACCATTGAAATAGAGAAATATATCCAAGCGATGGATATACTTAAGCAAGTAAGATAGAGAATAATCTGAGAAGTGTACTCAAGCGATGAGTACACCATTGAAATGGAGAAATATATTCTAGTCATGAATATATTTAACCAAGTAAGTGACAAATAATCTGAGAAGTATGTTCAAGTGATGAACATACCATTGAAATGGAGAAATATACCCAAGCGATGGATATACTTAACCAAGTAAGTGGCAAAATATCTGAGAAGTATACTCAAGTGATGAGTATACCATTGAAATGGAAAAATATACCCAAGTGATGGATATACTTAACCAAGTAAGTGACAAATGATCTGAGAAGTATGTTCAAGTGATGAACATACCATTGAAATGGAGAAATATACCCAAGCGATGGATATACTTAACCAAGTAAGTGACGAAATATCTGAGAAGTATGTTCAAGTGATGAACATACCATTGAAATGGAGAAATATATTCAAGTGATGAATATATTTAACCAAGTAAGTGATAATGAGGATCTGAAACTAGGAAGCATATTCAATGGGCGAACATGCTTTTGAAATGGAAGAATATATTCAAGTGATGAATATATTCAACCAAGTATGATAGAAAATGAGAATTTGAAACTGAGAAGCATATTCAAAGGGTGAATACACTTTTGAAATGGAAAAATATATTCAAGTGATGAATATATTCAACCAAGTAGGATAGGGAATGAGAATTTGAAACCGAGAAGCATATTCAAAGGGTGAATACACTTTTGAAATGGAAAAATATATTCAAGTGATGAATATATTCAACCAAGTGGGATGAAAAATCAAGATTTGAAATGAGGATATATGATCAATTTATCAAGATTGAACAGGCATGGTGCAAGAGGAAAGTGACTTAACACATTGTCACTTGAGTTGGCATGACACAGGGGAAATATATTCAACCCTTTTGAACATAAAATCAATTCAAGGAATTGATTTCAAGATGGAATTTGATTGATTTTAAGCTCAAAAAGTGTTGAATATCTCATTTGGAAGGAGGTTTGATCACGCGTCAAGGCGAGACAAAGCGAGAAGCAAAACCAAAACAAAGTGGCTTGGGTAACCACCAGGCCTCGGGAGGCTAGCCGCCCAGGCCTGGGTGGTTACCCGAGCCCGAAGCGGAAATCCCACTTTGAATAGGAAACTTCCTATTCTGATGGGTTTTTTCCTATTTGAACTTGGATTTGTGACCTTTTCCCTATAAAAACACATCCAAGAGGTTCCTAAACCTACTTGTATTCATTCATTAGAAATTATGGAGGCTCTAGACAAATTTTTAGGAGGGTTTTTGAGAGTTATGAGTGCTGAAGCAAAATCTGAGTTCAAGTGCTTTGGCTTGGATCCATTGCTCTCCTTGAGGCATGTGAGGCTTGAAACGAACCTCTTGACTGCTGCTACATATTTTTGGGATCCTCAAGTTCATGTGTTCCGCTTCAACTATGAAGAACTGTGCCCAACCATGGAGGAATTCTGTGCATTGTATGGAGTTTCAACGGTAGGTCCTTTCATTCTCCCTACTCCTCGCCCAAGCTTTCTTACTTCTTTCTCCAATCTACTTGGGATTCACTCACAATATGCCTCTACGTTCGTAAAGGACCATATGGTAGACTTGATGAAATTGGCAACCTCTTTTTTGGCTTGTGATAGTAAAGGTATTCGGAATTTTACCTTTCCTATTAAGCATGCTCTTGCCTTTTGCCTCATTGGTCGTTTTCTTATTTCCACTGGTACTCCACATATTCCCATTCAAATCTGTGACTTGATTCCTCTCCTTGCCAAGGGCCATAACTTGATTCCCATGGTGCTAGCTGAAACCCTGAATGGTTTGGATAAAACTCATGAGGACCCAAAGGTTCCTTTAGGAGGTAGCCCCATTCTACTGCAGATGTGGTTGCTTGAAAGACTGAATTTCTTGTCACCAGTTGCCATTACATCATACAAGCCCCAGCATTACTGCCTTCGCCGCATTGAACTGCCTGGAGAGTTTTCATTTAGGGATTGGTTAGGTTACTTCCAAACCCTTTCATGGAGGAATATCAAGTGGTTTGTCTTCATATGGGGTTGCAGTGAACAGGTGCTTCTGCGAACTTCTGGATGCGCCATGGTGAGACTCATAGGACTGAGGTCTACTTCTTTTTATTGGCCTTTAAGGGTTCTTCGTCAGATGGGTGCCATGCAAACCATACCTACTTCCTTGAAAGGTGACTATCCTGTGGTGCCCGCGGGTCTTTCTGTAGTGACTTGGGCGAAGGACCGATGGCCTAGAAAGCTAACACTAACCCAAGTTATGAATACTGATGGTCCGTATATGATGAGCCCCGAGTATAAGGAATGGTTGAAAAGCAATTTAGGTGAGAGAGAGACTACTCGAAGAGAAAGGATTTTTGGACTTATCAAGAACAATGAACTTGGACCTTGCAGAGAAGATATTATGGAAGCAGTGACAGCAGCTTATGAACACGACTTGAGGAAGAAAAGAAGACATGCAAGAGAGGAGAAGAAAGCTGAAGAGCGAGCTGCAAAGAAGCCAAAGAAAAACTGAAGACTCAATAGAATAGGATATTTATGGCATATTTATAGTTCTTTTACTTAATACCAATGAATTGCTATGTCAATCAATTTTAGTTTTGAATAAATTGCCAATAATAAATCAAATTTGGGATTTTCTTGTTTGATTTAAACCGCACCCAAGGTAACTTTATGGGTTGCCTACGTATCTCCATGGTTTTTTTTTCTTCTTTTTTTTTTGTTTTTTTTTTTTTTGTTTTTGAATGGAGAATCAGGTCTTACGTAGTTCTTATGCCTTAACTTTTGCCTAGGCCGCCCTTACGGGTTTTCAACCTAGCAGGCTTCAAACATGATATTTCTTCAATTGATCCAAATTAGTTGGACGAGCGAACTCAATTCCATCTAAATCCATGAGGCGAACAGCCCCTGCTGGCAATATCTCTTTGATAATGTATGGCCCACCCCAACTTGGCTTGAATTTTCCCCGCGGATCGAACACTGGAGCTCTGATTTCTTTCAGCACTACATCCTCTTTCTTTAGACCTCGATCTTTGACATGCTTGTTGAATGCTCTGGCAACTCTCCGTTGATACCCCTGAACATGATACAGCGCCCTTAACCGCCTTTCATCGAGTAAAGCTAACTCATCATAGCGACTCTTAACCCAGTCCACTTCTGTTATCTGGCTCTCCACGACAACTCTTAGTGAAGGAACCTCTAATTCAACTGGCAACACGGCCTCCATTCCATAAACTAGAGAATAAGGGGTAGCCCCTGTTGACGACCTTATTGATGTTCTGTAACCCCATAGAGCTAATGGCAACTTCTCATGCCAGTCTGTGTGTGAGTCCGCAGTCTTCTGTAGTATCTTCTTGATGTTCTTGTTAGCTGCTTCCACCGCTCCATTAGTCTGAGGACGGTATGGTGATGACAGATGGTGGGCTATGCCATACTTTTGCAAGAGCTCATGGGTTTCTTTCTGAAAGTGCTGGCCATTGTCTGAGATAACTTCATGCGGTACCCCATATCGATAGATGATGCTGTGCTGTATGAACTGTGCTACCTTCTTGGAATTCAAGGTCTTGAAGGACGCTGCTTCCACCCACTTAGTGAAGTAGTCGATGGCGACCAGGATGTATTCATGCCCATTTGATGCCTTTGGCTTGATCTGTCCGATGATATCTATCCCCCATACCGCGAATGGCCAAGGTGATGACATACTCGTTAAAGGCATAGAAGGCAAATGTTGTCCACTGGCGAACAGTTGGCATTTGTGGCACTTCTTGACATGTGCGTGGCAGTCTTTTTCCATGGTAGACCAATAATAGCCTAACCTCATGATTTTCTTAGCTAACATATAGCCATTCATATGCGGAGCCCCTGTCCCTTCATGGATTTCTTTAATCAGATGCTCGGCTTCCTCCTCGGTGACACACAGCAGGTGGATCCCGTCGTATGATCTCCGATATAGCTTTCCTCCACAAAGTACATAGTGACTTGCCAATCGCCTTAGGGTTTTTCTATCAATGCGAGATGCTCCTCCTGGGTACTCCCTTTCTTCAATGAACTTCATTATGTCATGGAACCACGGGTGGCCATCATTTACCTCTCCTCCTCGGATTGCACAACAGTACACAGGCTTGTCTCGGCATTCTATCACCAACGGCTTCACATTTCCCCCTTCAGGTATCTCCACCATGGATGCTAGGGTCGCCAAGGCATCGGCGAACTGGTTCTTGTTTCTTGAAAGGTAGTTGAACTCTATCTCTAAGAACTCCTTGGTTAGAGCTTCCAGATAGGCATGGTAAGGCAACAATTTCTCATCTCGAGTTTTCCATTCCCCTTTTATCTGGCAAATGATTAGTGCTGAGTCCCCGAACACTTCCAATTCTTTGATCCCCAATTCAAGTGCCGCTTCCAGTGCTAGGATACAGGCCTCATACTCAGCAATGTTGTTGGTAGCTTCGAACCCCAACTTGACCGCTAACGGTGTAAATGCCTCTTCGGGTGAGACCAGCAGGACTCCTATCCCATAACCTTTCTTATTGGCTGCCCCATCGAAGTATACTCTCCAAGTTTTTCTACCAATCTCTAGCACGTCCTCATCTGGGAATTGATCGTTGAACGGAGCAGATGATGACACCGGACAGCTGGCTAGGTAGTCTGCGATGACGCTTCCCTTGATAGACTTCTGATTCACGTACTTAATGTCGAATTCATTGAGGAGAATTGACCATCGAGCAGTTCTGAATGACAATACTGGCCTTTCTACCAGGTACTTCAACGGGTCCATGCGACTTATCAAGAACACTTCGAAGGACATCATATAGTGTCGGAGTTTCTGCGTCGCCCATACTAGTGCCACACAAGCTTTTTCAATCGCATTGTACTTCACTTCATAGTCTGTCATTTTCCTGCTTAAGTAATAGATGGCATTCTCCTTTGTAGACCCTTCGAGATATTGAGCTAACATAGCCCCCGTCGCGGTTTCGGTGACCGTTAAGTATAAAAAAAGCGGCGCACCTTGCCGTGGGGGAACTAAGATTGGAGGATTGCTCAAGTATCTCTTAATGGTCTCAAAGGCCTCTTGGCATTCTTCGTTCCATACTTTTGGCACACCTTTCTTAAGCAATTTGAAGATTGGTTCGCAAACCATGGTTAAGTTGGCAATGAATCGGCTTATGTATTGAACTCTTCCCACAAAACCCCGGATCTGCTTCTCAGTGCTAGGCGGCTCCATCTCCACAATAGCTTTTATCTTCCCTGGGTCCACTTCGATACCTCTCTGAGTGATCATAAACCCCAATAACTTTCCTGCAGTGACACCAAAAGCGCACTTCTGTGGGTTGAGACGGAGATTGTACTTTTTTGCTTACTCTAGGAATTTCTCTAGTGCCTTGAAATGCCCTTCTCTATCCACGGACTTCACGATCATATCATCGACGTAAACCTCAACTTCCTTATGGATCATATCATGCAATAGGGTCGTAGCTGCTCTTTGGTAAGTAGCCCCAGCATTTCTTAAGCCAAAAGGCATTACCTTGTAACAGTACGTTCACCATTGCGTGATAAAGGCTGTTTTCTCCATGTCTTGAGGCGCCATCTTTATCTGGTTATACCCGGAGAATCCGTCCATGAAGGAGAAGAGTGCATGTCCCACTGTACTATCCACCAACACGTCGATATGGGGTAAAGGAAAGTCATCCTTAGGGCTCGCGGCGTTGAGATCTCGGAAGTCGACACACATCCTCACTTTCCCATCTTTTTTTAGGCACAGGCACTATATTCGACAACCACTCGGGGTACTCCACAACTTAGAGGAAACCCGCGTCTAGTTGTTTAGTTACCTCTTCTTTTACTTTTAGAGCCCATTCTGGTTTTAATCTTCTGAGTTTCTGCTTTACCGGCTTCTTTAGGGAATTAGTGGGGATATAGTGTTGCACAATATCGGGGTCGATGCTAGGCATGTCTTCATAAGACCATGCAAAAGCCATAATGTTGGCTTTCAAGAGGGAGATCATCTTTTCTTTTTCAACGGGGGAGAGGGTTTTCCCAATTTTAACTATTCTTGGCAATTCATTCGTCCCTAAGTTGATTGATTCCAATTCATCCATATTAGGTTCGGTGACGCCCCTTTTCCTTTGCTCAACGAGCTCCGGGGGGACATCGTTCCTAGGATCTATATCCATGCCATAAATATCCATAGAGGAGAGAAAAGAGACACTGCATATATAGAGAAAGAAAGCACACTTTATTGACTAGGAATAATGGGAATGACACACAAAAGAAAGAAGGAAAACAAACAAATCTGTATCAATACTATGACTCCACAAAGTGAGTAAAGTAGATACATCTTATTGAATTAGGGAAATATTACTAAACTAAGACACCTACAAGCTGCTATCAGGTAGGCCAAGGTCTTCTTCTTCATGGATCTCCACAACGACACCACATTCAAGGTACCAATTCAGGAGTGGCAAGGTAGCATGGCTAATGGACGAACCCTGGAGTTCTTCAATGGTCGAGTCTTCCATGATGAGGATCATATTTTGGAACATTTCAGTCATAGCCCCTGCATCAAGGTTCTCTGCCCAGTCCTCCTCTTTCTTTTCCCAGAACTCATCATTGATGGCATCATCATCCACCATTTCAGCTGTGATTGGATACCATTCGGTGAAGAAGATTTCAAAACCCGGAACTCGGATCTTGGTAGCTTGGTCAAAGGTGGGCTCTGGAAACCCGCAATATAGAAAATCATCCCCTTCTTTGACGAAGTAACCATTCAAAGTAGGTCGATATGGCGAGATCTTCAGGTCTGGCACCCTTCCCTCGGCTTTGGCTCTTATTTTCTCCTTGTTCCTCTTTAGCATTTCTGCATGATCATTTCTGGAGGGCTCATATCCTAGCCCAAAAGTGTATGAGGTGACACGGCTTTGAATAGACGTAGGGATCCCTTGTTGGCAACGCCCTAGCCCCATGCCTGGAAAGAAACTCATCTTTCTCATTATTTCACCGACGTGCAAGTTTCCATGGGGGCAAAAGTCCAAGGGTATTAATTCACCCTTTTCGAGCTCTTTTTCAATGCATTGGACATAGTCAAACCCAGATAGCGGTGCTGATTCAGGTTGTATCTCACATATAGGCACACCTGCGAGTTTCAATTCATAGTCCCCTTGAAGTGTTACTATGGCTCCTTCATAAGGAAACTTCACCTTTTGATGGAGTGAAGATGGCACAGCTCCAGCAGGATGGATCCAAGGTCGGCCCAACAACAAGTTGAAACATGACGGCACATCCAACACTTGGAATTCTACCCTAAATTCAGTGGGTCCCATGATAAGAGGCAAAGTAACTACCCCTATTACTTCTCGGCGGGTGTTGTCATAAGCTCTTACGGTCTGCCCAGATGGCGTGAAATCAGTGGATCCCAAACCCAAAACAGTGGCAGTTCGGAGAGGACATACATTCAGTGCGGACCCATTGTCGATAAGAACGGTGGGAACCCTCTTCCCCATAGTGTCAACGGTCACATAGAGAGCTTGAGAATAGCTCGGCCCGCTTTTAGGTAGGTCTACATCGGTGAACACGATGGTTGAGTTCTTAGGAGTTGGATTCACCAAATGTACCAATCCCTCGGGGGATGTGTCAACAGGCACTTGTATCTGATTCAACAGTTTCAACACGGTCTGTCTGTGCTTATGCGAGGCCATGAGCAAGCCCCAAATAGTAATGTTGGCATTGGTCTTCTTCAGCTGCCTAAGCACTTCATCCCCTTCTTCTTGCAAGCTAAGACGCCTCTGCCCTTCCAAATCTTCCAACGGATTTTCAGATTCTAGGTGGGGGGGCTTGAAATGACGACCCCCTCTGGTTATATGGTCCAACTCATCATCGCTAGCCCATATGTCATGGACTTCCTCGGAGTCATTCATCAAGTCATCCCATTCTATCATGTCGATGCTCTCCATCTCTGTTGGCAAGTCATCCCAACCTGAAGGGACTATCGGCTCATCTGATATCGGACTTGGGCTTGAGTACAGCACATAGTAATCATATTTCCCCGACGCTTCACCTAATAGGCCAACCTGAGGATCCCCTGCTTCATATCTTTCTTTCAGCTCTTGTTGGATAGATTTCTTTGGCAACAACAAAACCTTTTGGTCAATGAGGTCTTGGATGATCTTCTTTAGTATAGAACAAGCCTCGGTGTCATGGCCGGGTGCACGATGGTATTGGCAATATTGGTGAGGGGTTGATGGTCTTGGCTTTGGTGGAAGTGGCATGATAAGGCTGTTATTGCGGCAAATAGTGAAGAGACGGGTTAAGGTCATGGGGAGCGGAGTGTATTGTCTTATGGGATGGCGAGGGCGAGAGGATTCAACCCCAATGGCATTTATGGTGTTAGGTGGGGGTGTGTTGTTGTGTGATGGGAGAGGATTACGGGTGACATTTGGACGGGTTGGTAGTGAAATGACTTGCTTGTCAATGAGGTCTTGGACTTGGTGGCGAAGGCGAATACAGCGATTGGTGGCATGGCCTTTGGATTGGTGGTACTTGCAGTACTCATTCTCATTGTAGCTCTTGGGTAAGGGATTTGGTGGAGGTCTTGGGTCGAGTGGCTTCAATAGGTCACGACTTATGAGCTTTTCAAGGACTCTTTCGAGTGGCATGAATAGGTCAGTGAATTGGCGAGGTGGGTTGACATCATTGAGAGAAAAGGGTTGGATTGGTTGAGTTATGGTGTTGACCTCGGCATTGTTCTTCCCAGTAAAGTTTGTCTTGCGACTCCTCACTTCCTCAGTCTTGATTGTCCCATCATTGATAGCATCTTCAACCTGCGTGCCAGCCCCAATGAGAGCTTTGAAATTTGGGAAATAGTGGGCAAATAGGTGCTTGTGATACACAGGCAGCAGGTTCTTAACCACTAACTGAATTTGGTCCTCCTCATTCGGCCTATCCATCATTCTCGACGCCTTTTGTCTCCACCTTGTAATGTAAGCGAAGAAAGTTTCATAAGCCCCTTGCTTGGTAGTTTCTAGGTCCCTTTGAGTAACGTCCACCTCTGTGTTATACTTGTAGTGCTCTGAAAACTCATTGCATATGTCTTCCCAAGTCCGGGTTCTATTCTCATCCAAGGATAAGAACCATTTCAAAGCAGAAGTGGCCAAGGTTTCATGGAACATTTGAGCTAAAAGCTCGTCAGTAGCCCCTCGAGGGTGCATAGCTCGCACGTACATCTTCAAATGAGTCTTAGGGCAACCCGTCCCATCGAACTTTTCTAACTCCGGCATCTTGAATTGTAGTGGAATACGAGCCGTTGGAAACAGGGATAGAGTCCGCACATCGACCATGTCATCAGCCCTGCGAATCCCTTTTATGGTTCTCTCCAAAGCTTCTACCTTGCTAGCTAACACGGAATCACTGCTAGTACCTTTCCCCTTGGCTTCCCCTTCTAGGTTGGTGACCTCAGGTTTCGAGGTACTTTCCCCCCTTGTCTTGGTGTTCTCATTGGATTGAGGTCCCTCTTCGGTGCCAGCCCCATGAGGTATACCCGAGGAATGGGCCTTAGAGCCATTTTGTTCAAGATCCGCCATCTTCTGTTGGTTCTCTTGAGCCATTTTCAATGCGGTATCGGATGTCTTGGCGGTATGGTCAAGCTTGGCCATGATGGCTTTCAGGCAAGCCTCAAGGTCAAAGTGCCCCTCACTAGTTCTTTCGTCGGCCATGTCTATCTGATGGGTAGACTCAACACTCACTAGACGCCCTTGTGGATTGCGGATCCAAGCCAGCACGTCTATGGATAGAAAAGTTTTAACCTTTAGCCTAAGGATCTGTCCTAAACCTCCATATTTTCCTTAATGAATTCGGTCTCTACACCATGTTCAATTAATTCATTCCTTTTATCCAATTACCTTTACAGGGGTCATGGATTAAGGGTATGTTTTAAAGAATAGGGCATAGAGTCCTTCAATTAGGTTTAATTAATCCCCTAGGACTAGCACATCACAAACATAGCTTTACATCCTATTTCCTTAATTTATTCCTCCTAACCCATGGCCTTAACGAAGGCTAGGGTTTAAAGGTCTATATTAAGGGCATAAGATATAAAGCCTCACACCACAAACACGGCGTAGCATCATTACAAACAATTGTGGGTGCATAAAGGTGAGACCGTAGTGTCCTACAAGTCTGTCTATATGGACTAATGATAAGGGTAGGCTAGGGTCCTTCATTTGCTTGAGCAATCCTTATACCTAACCACATGTGGCATCAGGAACGCCGCGTGGGTCCAGCAGTACGTGATTAACTCATTTAATATACCCAAGGGCAAGCCCAAGGGTACTAGGCAAGAGAGGTTGATAGCTTTCGCCCCAACACATGGAATCAGGAAAACCAAGGTTGAGACTAGGCCGATCGTTGGCAAGGATACATCGAGGGACATCGATCCTAGCATGCAAGAGTTTGTGCACACAATGCAATAAATGAAAGCACACAATCAAGCGGATGCAATGTGATTGATTTTAATTAAACATAAGAAATTAACTTAGCCCAATTAAACTTTATAGAGTCTAGCCCACAACGTCCCCAGTGGAGTCGCCAAACTGTGAACCCCGGAAATTGGGCCCACAAGGGATTGAAAGAAAATGGGTTTGAAAAAAGAAAAAGGAAAGGAGTCGCCACCTTATTTTTTAAAGGAAACAAGGAAAACCCTAAAAATAGTTTGTTTTAGGAAAACAATTTGAATGACTCCATAAAAAAGGAAAGGCAAAAACCAATCTTTTGAAAACCAAAGCAATCGGGGATTCGGAGGCTAAGTTATGACATGGGAAGGTTCTAGGCAAAGCCTATAGGCACCCATGTCACCCTTTCGGTCTCTCAGTTCATTTGGGCTAAATTAAAGTCTTTCCATACAAAAATCAGCAAGTATATCATCACAAGAATTGCATGCATATCATATATTTCATTCATCCATCCATGCATAATAAGCAAATAAAAACAGAAAAAAGAAAGAAGAAAAGAAAATAAAAATAAACCTAGGATGCTTGGATCCTAGAACGAACTTGAGCCTCACGAAGAGCGCCTACGTACCATGCAACGAAATACATGGATCAAAGTCCACGTAGTTCGATTAGAACTAAGGTTAAATCCTAATACAAACCTATGGTAAAAACCCTGGGTTTCCTTATTTGATCAAAAGAGAATTGATAGAAAGTTTGATTTTAGGAAAGAAATCCACAAAATGGAAACCTTAATAAAAACCAGAATTTTGTTTATGAAGGAAACCTCTAATTAAACCATAGGATCATATTAAAAATTAACCCTAAATAGGGAGAAGAGAAGGAGTTAAGAAGAAAGGTGAATTGGGGCACCTTCACACCCACTTACCTGAGCGCAATTACTCCAAACATTAGCTATTTCAGACATAAGCAGCCCTATTTGCCATAGGACAAATACCACACCTATTTGCACCCTTACAAGTGCTCAAAACCATGCAAAAACACTAACATGCAAATCTGGACAGAATAGTATTATGACCTAAAATCATCCACTAAGCATGCCAATAGCAAAAACAGCGAACAATAATAAGTCCTAACATATTCCTAGAACCATATCATGCATAAAAACCCTAAAACATACTAACATGCATGCAAAACTATCATGTTTACTCCATATGAAAAACATATACAGCAAACACGAAGAAAAACCAAATAAAAAAGTCTACTTTATCATGCTATATGAAAACAAACACGAAACAATGACTCTAAAACCCTAAACTCACAAATATGCTTAAAAACTCACAAGACATACTTTAATCATGCTAAAACCAAACTAAACAGAAATTAAATCATGCATATTAACTAACTAAAGCAATATAACATGATGAAAATCCTAACTCTAACATGCAATGACACTAATCCTAGCACAAGGACAAACAGGAGCACAAGAATCATAACTATGCATTAAAAACCTAAAGGACAGCCCTAAAGCATGCTAAACAGTAGATAAAAAATAGATATTCCATGTATATTAACTAGCTAGAGTGTTAATACATGATAAAAAAAGTTACCTTTAACATGCAATAAGCCTAACCCATATGAAAACCTAGTTTAAGCTTGAATAGAGAAGGAGAATACCTTAGGAAGGGCCTTCCTTTGTGTTTGTAATTGTTCGTGGCTCCTCAGGTCTTTAGAGTGAATCAAACCAACACGAATCCTCCTCTTTGTCAAAGTGGTATCACAGCAAAGAGATCAAAACTCACTCAACTTTGAAAAGAAATAGAAAACAAAAAGAGAACAAGAGAAAAGAAAAGTGATTTTCGTCACTTTGCAGCAGCAGCAACTTCAATCGCGTTTTTGGGTATGAAAACGTTGGATTTGGACAAAGCTTGTGAAATACAAAGTTGTAGAGAATTGAATTATCTTTCTAACAAGACCAATTTCATCGAATTCTGACTTTGGATGAAAAAGTTATGATTAAAATACGACTGCTGGTTTTCAAAAAATCTGCTGCTGAATTATGACGAATTTCACTCCCTCCAAACCCTCTTCTCCTCCCCCTTGTTTAAAGACATTAAGAGAGTATTTATAGCTGAAATCTGGAGTTTCCCTTTCCTTCCTGGACTAGGTTTCCTTGGAGAATAATCAAAAGGTATTTTATAATGATAAAAGACTTCTAATCTGTATAGGAAAAGGAAATTGTCTTTTATAAAAATTGGGAGACTGACCGCTAACACGCATGCACATGTATCGTATGTGCGTACACACACTCATCACATACGTACACGTGTTAGTGTCATGATAAAAATGGCTAATTTAATAAAATAATTTTCTTTTCATTTTAACCAAAAATCTCATGCTGTGATTCGCACTAATTCTTCAAGGATAATCCGTAAATAACCACACTAAACTCATCATCAGGGCCACGGGACTTAATACCTCATATGCATCCATATGAACTCCAATTAACAATTTGGAGATCATTCCAAGGTCAAATGAAAAGTTTGGGACTTAAAAGACGATTATGCCCCTCAAGTCACAAAAGCTCTTATTATCCCTCAAGATCAACTCCAATTTGAACCAAAATTCATATCCATTGTCCTTGTGACTCTAGAAAACTAATGCAAGTGACTAGACTCAAAAACCAAACAAAAACATGCATGAAATGATGAGCCCTAGTAAGGTGGTGCAAAAATGGGGTGTGATACCTATAAATACCCCCTTATACTTCAGCAATAGGGGAGGCAATTTCTGGAGTGGGGAGGCATGTGTGAGACTTGGAGGCTATGACAGCCATCCTTAGGGTAGTTTAACCTAAATTTTGAGTGAGAGAGTGAGAGAAGGAGCTTGGAGGAGGGCTGGAGCTTTGCTTGAAGGCTTGAAGGAGAGTGTTTCCAGCAGTACACAAGAGGAGAAGCAAACTCTACAGCAATAAGGTTCTACATACAGGTATACCCTCTCTCTCTTTCATTCAAATTAGGGAATTTTGCATAGAATAGCATTGTTTCATGTTTAAAGCTTATGTTTTTATCATGTGTTGATGCTTCTAATGCTTAAAATACATGATTAGAATAAGGTTTATGGCTGGATTTGCATGATATGATGTTATTCCATGTGATTTCTTGTGTAGGTGTGTTTTTAGGGTTTCTAGAGTTTGTTTTAGGGTTTTGCATTGAATAGCTATAATTTCATGTTAAAGCATATATTTTTATCATGTCTTGCTACTTCTATGAGTTAGTATGCATGATTAGGAATGTGTTTATGGGCTGTTTAGCATGCTAGGGTGCTATTCCATGTGATTTACTACATAGTAGATATTCTAGGATTTCTCTTGTGCTGAAATTGAGTTTATGCTTAGAATAGCATTATTTCATGTGAAAACTTATGTCTTTATCATGTGTGGATCATTCTATTGGTTAATATGCATGGATTGAATGCTGTTCATATTCTGTTTTGCATGGTTTGGAGTGATTTCATGGGATTTTATGCACTAGTGTGATTCTAGGGTTTCATTCATCCTTGTGTTAGGAAAGTTGCATATAGCTTAGGATTTTTCTTTGTTTTTCTTCATAGTTGCTGCATATGTGTTGCATATTAGATAACTATAATATTTTTGCATCCATGATAGTTAGTTTTAGAGTTGTTTGCATGTTATTGCATACAGGACTGAATTAGGGTTTTAGTTAGCTTATGATTCATGTTGTTTGCATGCTTGTGGTTGATTTTAAGCCTTATTTCAATTCTGTCCAGATTTGTCCATTGTTCTTATTGCCATATTTTGAGCATGTGTTAGCCTATGTTTAAGCATGATAATTGCTTGATTGGAACCTAGCTTGGTTGTTGGTATTCTTGGTATATTTTGCATGCAAATTGCAGGTGCTTGACAGGTACAGCAGGTGCAACTACCCCACCAATGTAGGGTGGTTATTTTGGCTATTGCAAAAAAGGTAATTACCCTACGCAATAGGGTGTTTATTTTGACAGGTTGCTTTTGCCTAAAGGTAAGTAGGGTATGAGGGTGCCCCAATTCACCCTTCCTTTCTTTCCTTGAAACTTTCCTTTTCTCCCTCCTAGGGTTGTTTCCTAATAGGGGGTATAGTAATTCTTATAGTATCCTTTCATAAAAATACCTTTTAAATCAAAGTTTTCATCTTTATCAAATTCCATATTTACTAAAGATCTTTTGAGAATCGTTCATTTTTGGAAACTTACCATATTTTTCTTGAAAGGAAACTTAGGGTTTACCATAGGCCTCTATTAGGTTATAACCCTATTCCCTTTCGAACTACGTGGACTTTGATCCATGTATTTCCATACATGGTACGTAGGCGCTCTTCGTGAGGTTCAAGTCCGCCCTAGGATACTAAGTATCCTAGGTTTTCTTTCCCCTCTTTCTCTTTTCTATTTTTCTTTGATTTATTTGCTTATATGGATGAATGAATGGATGATATGCATGCTGTCTTGTGATGATAACTGTTGATTTGTGTGTGATTAAGACTTTGATTTAGCCCAATTAAATTAAGAGACCGTTTAGGGCGATATGGGTGCCTATAGGCTTTGCCTAGAACCTTCCCATATCGTAACTTAGCCTCCGAATCCCTGATTTCTTTGGTTTCCAAAAGATCTTTTGCCTTACCATTTTTAAACATGGAGTCATTCTTTTGTTTTCCTAAAACAAAACTGTTTTTTAGGGTTTTCCTTGTTTTCTTTAAAAAATAAGGTGTCAACTCCTTTCTTTTTCGTTTTCAAACCCATTTTTCTTTTCAATCCTCGTGGGCCACTTTTTTAGGGTTCACAACGATCGTTTTGGCTTTTATTTCGTCAAAATCGAACTTAATTTGAAGATTTTAGGACTTCTGAAGCAAGTAGAAGTCAAAACCGAAGCGAAAAGGGAGAGGTCTCGGGTAACCGTCCGGGGCTGGACGGTCAGCCGTCTGGGCCCAGACGGCTAACCGTCCAGGCCTAGTTGGTCACCCGAGGACTCCATCTTCAACTCGAATTCTGACTCTTTTCTCCTTCTTTTGACGGTTTCCTCCCCCAAAACAACTTGTTTGCTCTTAGGAGTGTGTAAGTTTGAGTTGTTTGAGCACCAAGAGAGTCTCTAATAGCCCTAGGATCATTGTTTAATGAATTAATCTTAGCCATTGGTTTAGGGGATCAGTTCTCTATATAAAGGACATGATATTCAGCACATGAGGGAGGTTAATTGCACTTTACACTTAGAGAGAGAGAGGAGCTACGAGTTTGGAGAGCTAGAAGGACATCAAGAGGAGGCTCTTCAACCCCAAGCAAGGAAAGAAACAAGGAGTTTGAAGACAAGGAAGAGTCTACAAGAGGTAAGCATGTCCCTTTAATGCTGAACATGAGTTTTCTGCTTCTCCTCCTTCTCCTTCTTCTTCTTCTTCTAGGATAGTTATGGTGCATGAGATAGCTTTTCTTATGGATTGAATTCAATGCTTGTGTGATGTTATATGAATGATTTTAAGATAGTTCATGGTTTTATATGCTTGACAATCCCTGGTTTACCAAGGATTCGATAGTATTATCTTCTTATCCTCTCAAATCATGCATAGTCCACATGTTTAGGTTGCTGTGATTATTATCATGAATTGATGCTCCTGTTAGTTAATATATGTTATATGAATGATATTCATGATGATTTGAGCATGTGTTAGAGTAATTTAATAGGTTTTTATGCATAGTTGTGAGATTAGGGTTTCAATAACCCTAAAATCACATAGGTCTCATACAGCATGCTTAGCTTAGCTTTTTGAGTTGTTTCTCATCATAGTCATTCTATATATGCTGCATATAGTTGAATCATGCTAGGTTTGCATTCATATGGTATGTTTTATAGGTTTTTTGGAGACATTATCTTTTTCTAAGGATAATTATCCTTTTCGTTGAGTGAGGTTTTGCATGAGAGCCTTCTGTGATGTGTTTAAGCATGAAATCACTCCTGTTGTGTTCTAATATATATATTTTACGTAGGATATGTTGACTGCACCTCCCCGTAACGACTTTTTTACGTGAAATTATCTTAGGATAGTTTCGCTTAAGAAAGCTCGCCGTAAGAAGGTCTATTTTCATATTTTACATAAAATATCATCCTTTTGGTTAGAATGTGCTTTGTTATCATGTTTATTGATATTATTGGAGTCTCTTATGCTTGTTAGTATGTCTTTGGAAGGTTTTTATGCATGTTAGTCAGGTCATTGCATGTAGGATTGTGTTAGGGTCCTTAGTTATTCATTATTCTTATTGTTTGCATGATAAATGGATGATTTTAGGCCTTGTCATGGTTCTGTCCAGATGAGTATATTGCTCTCTTTGCATGATTTTGTGCACTTGTAAGGGTGCAAACAAGTACAAAGCTTGTCCTATTGCAAATAGGGCTGCTATTGCTTGAAATTGCTAATACTAGGAGCTTTTGCCCTCAGGTAAGTGGGTTTGAAGGTGGCCCAATTCACCTTTCTTTTTCTTTCTTTTCTCTTCTCCCTCCTAGGGTTACTTCTTAATATGGACATATGGTGATTATCAAAGGTTTCCTTTATTGCTAAAATTCTGGTTTTCTATCAAAGTCTCCCTCTTATGGAAGTTTTCGATTTTGGACTAAATCAATATATTTTCAAATAAGGAAACCTAGGGTTTTTACCATAGGTTTGTATTAGGTTGTAACCCTATTCTATTCGAACTACGTGGACTTTGATCCATGTATTTCGCTGCATGGTACGTAGGCGCTCTTCGTGAGGCTCAAGTCCGTCCTAGGATCCAAGTATCCTAGGTTTTTCTTCTCTTTTCTTCTTTTTCTGTTTTGTTTTGCTTGTTTGATTATGCATGGTTGAGATGTTTGGATGGAATACATGATATGCATGCTACCTTGTGATGATATATGATGATATTTGAGTGAAAAAGATCTTAAGTTAGCCCAATCAAATTAAGAGACCAACTCAGGCGATGTGGGTGCCTATGGGCTTTGCCCAGAACCTTCCCACGTCGTAACTTAGCCCCCGAATCCAATTTTCTGGTTTTAAAGACTTTGCTTTTCCTTTAATGGAGTCATGTGGTTTTGAAAATAAAACATTTTTGTGGTTTTCCTCTTTTCCCTAAAAAATGAGGTGGCGACTCCTTTTTATTTGTTGTCTTTCCCCTATTCTTTTTGCCAAACCCTTGTGGGCCGCGCTTTTTCATGGGTTCACAACGACCACAACCCGGAGGATTCAACCTCAGAAGTAAATAGTTAGAATTTTTAGGGGCAAGAGTCGCAACGACCACAACCCAGAGGATTCAACCTCGAAAGTAAAAGAAGAAAGAAACCTACTACGCCTCATATCATGAGCGTGTAGGGGTCGTAGCACAAGGAAACAAGAAGAGGTTAGTGTAAACAATATGCATGCATGCATGAACCTAACCCTACCAAATTTGATTTTGTTTAAACATCCTCTCAACCTTTGGACATGCCTGAATTTCCATTTCACACATCATATATGCAAGCTCACATGCAATAAAAGAAAATAAAAATGGGTGCTAGCAACCTATTGGAAGGGTTTGCAAGCATTGGGTGGTTTAGGGTTTTCCTGCCTTTAACCCACCATACTGTTAGGATTATGCCCTAGAGCCAATCATAGAGATGATTGTTTAGGGATTAGGAACAATCATTTGATTTCATTTATGTATGTCACATTTATTATTGATTTAATAAAAGGGCTTATTCTATTATGTTTATATGCATCATTTATATTTACATAATATGTCCATGGAGTTAGAGTTGAGAATATGGAATTACAAAGAATTGTAATTTTGAGACTATAGATATATCTCTGTACTAAACTCCTTAAGCATTCCTAGTTGAAGGTTCACTATGATGGACAGTAATGAACCATAGGACTAGCACTTGCTAGGTTGACTCTATAGGAGGATAGTTAGTCTCAAGCTATTTGTGTGGAGACACTACAACCAACAAGTGGGTGCTTATTACGAGAATAGGTACACTGAATGTGACCAAAGATATGAGATAAACTGAATGGAGTTTTATCCTGCCTGTCAATCAGTTTCTCATTGTTATAGTGGTATAAGTAATCCTTAGACCTGAGACACCATAGTTGCCTTATGCATGTAGCTTTAGAAGTTTGATAACACTAAGTGCAGATCCTATTTAGGGGTCTGCAAAGGTGTTCATTGGCCCTACTGCTATGTGTGTGAAGGCATGTGAGTGATCAACAAGGGATCCATCACTCTCAGGAAAAGAGAGAGAATGTCTCTTATAGCATTCATAATATAACTCATTAAATCCATGGCCATGGTAGGATGAATATGAAAAGAGTTTCATGAGTTCATCAATGAGTTGATATCTATGAATGAGTATAAAGAAATTGAACTAGGGACTTGACAGACTTCCATGTCCTATTAGTTCAATTGGAGACATTGTGTTGAAGGAAGGATGCAATTGTAACCTATAAACTATAACAGAAGGGTTCTTTGTAAATGACTATTCACCTCATTAAGGACCACACCATGAGCCATATGCTAGGTGTTACTCATGGTTAGTAGAAGCCCTAATTGATATAAGTGAGTTATAATCAATTAGGGAATTGGAAGGAGTTCCAATTAGACCCTAAATGGAAAGAGTTCCATTGTGCACACCTTGTGCTATTCCTACTACTTAATGATGTGAACCCAATGGGTCACACACTGATCATGCAAGAAGGGCTTTAAAGTCTATGAGAGAAAGGGTTTTAGTGAATAAAGAATAGTTCTTTATGGGCCTATTTGTATTTGATACAAATAATAGGGGTTAATATGCAATTAAGAGTAATTACACATAACCCTATTAGGGTTTCTTCCCCATGGCCAGCCCCCTTTAGTGGGCTGCCTATATAAGTCACACTTATGTGTGACATGGCATAAAAGGCTTGCACAATAAACCCTAGCCGTCCAGCCCTTTGGAGGCTCTCTTCTCTCTCTCTCTCTTCTCCACCTCTAGCAACAACAAGGAAGAAGAAAGAAAAGGCTTGAAGCTCTAGCTAGGTGTGGATACCGTTGGAGGCAGCACACTTGGGTTGCTCATTCACCGCTGTCCGGAGTAGAAGCTTGGAGCAAAACGGAGAAGACAAAAATCCTGTAAGTGTTCTAACCCTCTTCGTAGTTAGGGTTTGATTTTGTGTTATGCATAGTTAGATTCATGGGATTGGGAATCGTAGGAAAAATTTTTATATTCCGCACTTCTATTTTTCCCTCTTATTCGATTCCCAACAGTGGTATCAGAGCCATGATTATGCATAATACAAAATACATATGGGCTGGTAATTATGGTGTAGTTGAATGATTCAAAAATCTGGAAAATTTTTCTGCATAATTGGTTTTCCTCCATGGCTGAACCTAGGGTTTGGAACCCTAGGTCAACTCTCTTCTACTCCTCTTCTAATTGATGGTTAAGTGTAGCCATGGATGCAATTGGTTGCATAGGGTTTGAGTTTGAAGAAGAAGAATAAGGAAACTAGGGTTTTATAAAACTGTTATGAACAGTTTTCATGGTTGCCATGAAAAACCGTCATCTTGTTTTGCCTTCCGAATTCAGAGTTCTTCTCCAAAAATTTTGAGCCATATATGGTTAGAAAGCTCTTTGAATAAGCTTTCCAACCCAACAAACGGTGCGTCAATCCGAGTTCTGTAGTGAAAGTTATGAATTTTTTACTACAGGCTGTCTGGAAAGACAGTTTTGCTCGGGAATGATGCAATAGCCACAACTTTGAGTTATTGATGGAGATCAAAGGCATGGCAATGGTTGCCACCACTTGGGTTATGTTCTAGACATGTTAGGGAAAGGTTCCCAAGCATTTAGATGCATCATAATTGGATTAAGATGCTAGAACAGAAGGAAGAAGGAGAAGAACACCATGGAGGCTGAATCTGGGTTTTAGAACCCTAAGGTTCTTGCAATTAATTCTAATTAAAGCTGCTGTATTTATGATGGAATATCATTGTAGGATCATTATATATCATGTGTATATGATTTTCTTTAAGTTTCAAAAAGGTTTTGATGGAAAAAGATTCAAAAAGTTTGAAAATTTTTCATGAACAGCATAGCAGATTTTCTCTGCAGAAAAGTCATCAATGGAGTTTTGATTAGAACTTGAGTTAGGGAACTCCAAATTGCATGAAACCAATTGCATTAGTTTCCTAAGACATGTAGGATACTGGGAAAATTCGTTTGGTAGCCTAATTCATTCATCTTGCTGGGTTTTAAATCAATTTCTGATCATGGACAGTGTGCTGTCAAATTCTGGGCAGCCTACTGTTGTTTTAATTGTTTAAAACAATTGGTGATGATTTGATCATCCAAACCTCTTCTATTAGCTTAGTATTTCATGTAGGGACATGATACAAAATCTGGTTTCAATGGAGGAGTCGAATTGATAAGGATTTAGAAGCTATTGTGACCTTCAAGGTCTGCAACAATGGCTCCAGCAATGGGTTTTGGAAACCCTGATTGTTCTTGATGATGGCAGCCACTTCCACCACTTCTCACGTGTCCAGAGGCTTGTCCCACACCCCTAGGATGTTCTCTCATGACTGGCCATGGCCTCCCACAGTCGTTGGTGGCCATGGCAGCCTAGCCAAGCTCAGGCAGCCCCCTGGTAGTGACGGCTGCATAGAGTTAAGGATGAAACCCTAATTTTGAGTTAATGATGAAACCCTAATTTCATTATGGCATTAATTAAAACCCTAATTGGAATATTAATTACCTTAATTAAGAGTTAATGATTGGTCATTAAATGACCAATCATGGTTATTGATTGTTAGGGCATAATTAATACCATTAATGATGTCTAGGGTTAGGGTTTTGGAAACCCTAATTAGTGTAATTAATTAAGGGTAATTAATACCCTATTTGGCATTAATTAAACCCTAATCCCTTTTATTAAATACCATATGAACCTAGGGTTTTAATGATTGGACATTAAATGACCAATCATAAGGCATTTAATGATTAGGGCTTGCATTTAGGGTTTAGGGTTATGCATTTAGGGTTTAGGGTTTTAGGAAACCCTAATACACTAATTCATCATTTTAATGATTTTATTTAATTCCTATATTAATTATTTAATTAATATTGATTAATTTTATAATGTTTTAAATGGTTTAAAACACAATTAGGGATTAAATTAAAATCTAGAAATTCTTAATTAAATGAAATTGTTTTGTTTAATTAAGGAAACCCTAATATTGGATATTAGAGTTATTTTAGGAAACTTTACATGTTTTAAATTAATTTGATTAATTGAAACTGTAATGTCTTAAATGTTAAGACTTTATTTAATTCTGGATATTTTTGTTAAAACCTAATAAGATTAGGATGCATTAATGAGATTAATGTAAATCATTCAAGAGAATTACCATAATACCCATATGTTTTAATGCTTACAGTTTTTCTTTACATTATGCAATGAGATTGTATGTATGTGCTTGGATGATGATTATGGACTATACCCTTTAAACCAATTGTGATTGGCCGTCTTATGAATGGGATGTTATTATTTACAAGAGTTGTAATTTTATTAAGGTGATGTAATTTATTTGGGGCTTGCATGCCACCTTCCCTCTCCCTCTCTCTCTATCATTCTCTTATGTACCCCACATTCCCCTTATGTATCCCTTTCTTTAAATTATGTAAATGTTATGTAATCGAGAGCGCACTAAGGAGCATGGTGGACCCAAAGGAGCATGATAGAGCCCAACAAGCCAATGGTGGAGACCATCAAGCCAAGGGAGCAGATTGAAGGACTTGAAAGCTTAGAGAAGTGTTTCAAGAAAGCATGCATGTTACGAATGGTTTATTTTACGATCACCTACACCCACCTTAGACCTTGGATTCAATCTATTGGCTTGGATTGAATCCTCTCAAAGTCCATAATCATCATAGTGGGAGCTTTAATTTATGAGATAATTATATTAGCTCCAATACTATAGTTTGGTATATGTTACCTATTCACTTAGGGACTAATATCAAAATATGGTACTTTATATATGTTGATATAATAGCATGCGATGTATGATTTATAATAGCATGAGATGTACGATTATAAATAGCATAATTTATACATTTAAATTTTGATACATAGGATGCATGTTAATTTGATGAGACCCTTTAAAACCCCTCTTATTTAATATTAAGTTGAAAATGGAGAAGTCATTGGGGAATGAATTCTTCATTGCCTTCCATCATTATAGGATCATCTAACGTCCCTTAATGTGGGTACCTGGCTGCAGACATGTAGGAGCTACCCATGTTAAAGACATTACTTGAAACTATCACATATGAGATATCATGGGGTGCCTAAACTGGTATATACCAAGAAACTAACATGTGAGGTATATATTTGGCGAAACATACCTGGGTGAATGATGGGTTTAACTTAACTAGGGAAGTATTCCAAGAAACTAACATGTGAGGTGTATGTTCCCTAGAGGCAAAATGATTGGAACTTGCTTATGAAGCAATAGACAAAGAGTTGTCTTCTTATTGTGGGTTAGAAGCCAAGAAACTAACATGTGAGGCTTCTAGGTCACAGTGGGACCCCAATCCCCATTAGGAATGAGATTCCCAAATTCCATTAGAGGGTGTATGGAATTTGATAAAATAGTGGGAGGTACCATATGATTAAAGACCCAATCATTATGCATAAAAATGAAATCTAATTCTCTGTTTATGTAGATTACCTAATTACTCACCTCAAAACCCCTATTTCCTAATATATAGGATATTGATAGTTTGACTAAACCCGATTTCTTTGATTGACTTAGGAAATTGAGAATTGTTCTCAATTTCAAAAGATTGTTTATATGCTATTAGGCCTTTTATTAAAGGCCCTCCATAAAACATCCTAAGAAGAAAAAGACACTATGTGCAATTGGCATCTTGTTGCCATGCTATATGATAGTATTGATGACTAATGAGCTTCAGAAGCAAAATTAGTCAATGCAAGTGCCTTTGATGTCCTACATCACATACAAAGGTTGTATTGTGAGTAAAATAATACTATAAAGTATAGTACTTGTAAAGGACTTCTTCTGGACTAGGATGTAATAAAAGTTGTTTATTAATAATCATTCTTTTGAAAAATGATTAATCACATAGAATAGCTTGAGAAGCTAGATGTGATTTAAAATGGAAGCATAGAGGAAAGCAAGTCTTGAAAAGTCAAAGACAAAGAAATATAATTATTTTGTAGTAAACATAAGGTATTGTAAAGGGAACTTGATAAAGTATCAGTCTTCCTAGAAGAACCAAACTTTTGAAGTTTTGGTTCATGCTCTAAACTAAATTGTTGGTTAGTTCTGCTTCTTGGTTTTTGGATTCTAGTGTAATCTAAATTGAAGCAGAAAGTTAAGTAGATAATAAGTTACCTTTAAAAATTTTAATAGAGTAAGAGTTGCTAGATTAATTTTGGGAACTTATTTCTTAACTAGGTCATTTAAGACATTCTAGAAATTTGATTTCTAAATTTAAATGACTAATTAGAGCGAATGCAACGTATTCCGAGAATACAAGAGATGTAGAGACTCTCATTTAAATGTAACGATTATGACTTGGTTATGAGATGACCAAACCCATCTTTCACTTGCTGAAGTGAAAGAGTTACATTTATAATTTGACTAATACATTGTGATGTATATAGTCATGTAGAGCATGCATTCAATTACAGTAGACTCATCTTAGAATACCATAGCTCAATGGTGAATCTAAGAGAACGAATTGAACCCTATTAAGATATGGTTTGATCCATGATGAGTTTTACTAATGTATCCATCTAGGATATACCTTAAAATTGCTACATATTGATAATTTAGGGTTCACTCCAGTTTTGTCCCAATTATATCAGATATGATATGGGAAGAAACCCAACTTAAAGAAGTTAAGGCTTGGGCTTGCGCTACGTTTGTCTGGAAACATAATGTAGACAATCTGGAAATAAGGTCAAGTAAGTGTTGAATTGTGGTATATCCTAAAAGTGGTTGGGATAGTATTTCTATTACTCTAATGAACAAAAGTTGTCCATTAGGATGATTGCTGGATTTTCTTGAGAAAGAGTTCATTCAAGAAAGATGCAAAAGTAGATAGAATTTACAGAATTGTTTGTAAAGCCACAAACCAACAAAGATCCAACCCTTGCCCCTATTGAGGCAAAACCTTTAATTACACCACATTCTTTTCATAGATCAAATTGGATATTTCTTTAACATAAGAGAGATATTGTATCTCCATTAGAATGTGAAAGAATTGTTCTTTGGTGATAAAGATCACCAAGATAATCCTATTGATTATGATTAGGTGATGTTTGACATCAACTTGAGAAATGACTAAGAGTCATTAAATCCAATATGGACAGGTAGAGACCTAAAAGGCTTGGCTATTTAAGAATGTTTTCAACATAGGCAAAAAGTTGTCTATAAAGAAACTTGTTTGATAATAGTTATGCTAAAATCCATTTGGATCTTGTTATCTATAAACACACATTTTGAATATGAGATATGTCAAAAAGGATATAAAGATGTTATATCAAATGGTGAAAAACCATAAAAAGTGTGTAAGTTATAGAAGTCTATTAATAGACTACAAGGTTCTCATAATTAGAACATCTATAAAGTTGAAGTAATCAAATTGTTTGATTTCTCTCATTGTATAGATGGACCATGAGTGTATAAAAGGTTAGTGGGAGTGCGATCGTTTTTCTTTATCCTAAGTATGGATGACATCATAATCATTATGAATGATATATGAATGACATCCTAATCGTTTTAGTTTTTGGAGAAAAACTAATTTATGACAGATTTGGCAGAAGCATCCAACAAGATCTATAGAGATAGATCATATAGATTGCTAAGTATCTCCAAATCATCAAACATAGTTGAAATGTTGAAGGAGTTCAACATGGAGAATTCTAAGGGAGGTCTGATTTACTTCAGATAAGAATTCATTATTCAAGGGCATGTGCCCTAGGATAACATAAGTAAGGTTCTTAAAGTGTTAAGAAGCCTTATTCTACACTATGTATTGAACCTGATATCTATTATGTTGTAATTGTTACAAATAGTTATCAGTCAATTCAAATTTGGAATATTGGATTGTATATGGAAATTGTAAACTCATAGTAGATGGGTATATGGATTTGGATATAATCCATATGGGGTATATTTTATATTCACTTTAGTTGGTGAAATACTTAATGGAAGAACTGTATGAAAGATACAGTGGATTCCATTATTAAAGGTGAATTAATTGTCGCATTGTCTAGGAGACTGTTTGGATCTATAAGTTCATTTAGAACTTGGAGTTGTTCCTTCCATTGAGTTGCCCACACCTTGTTTTGTGACAACAATGGGTCTATAGCTCAAGTATAGGAATCACGGTCTCATCAAAAGTCCAAACTCATAGAATGACAATTCCAAGTGATTAGAAGAATCATTGGAAGAGGTAATAGATACATTACAGAAGATATTATCTACATAAGTTTTTGTAGACCTACTGACTAAAGCTTTAAAACATAATTGGTTATGTCTAAGACCAACATCTTGAGAAGATAGGTATGCGATACATGGTCGATTGGCTTTAGTGCAAGTGGGAGATTGTTAGGATTATGCCCTAGAGCCAATCATAGAGATGATTGTTTAGGGATTAGGAACAATCATTTGATTTCATTTATGTATGTCACATTTATTATTGATTTAATAAAAGGGCTTATTCTATTATGTTTATATGCATCATTTATATTTACATAATATGTCCATGGAGTTAGAGTTGAGAATATGGAATTACAAAGAATTGTAATTTTGAGACTATAGATATATCTCTGTACTAAACTCCTTAAGCATTCCTAGTTGAAGGTTCACTATGATGGACAGTAATGAACCATAGGACTAGCACTTGCTAGGTTGACTCTATAGGAGGATAGTTAGTCTCAAGCTATTTGTGTGGAGACACTACAACCAACAAGTGGGTGCCTATTACGAGAATAGGTACACTGAATGTGACCAAAGATATGAGATAAACTGAATGGAGTTTTATCCTGCCTGTCAATCAGTTTCTCATTGTTATAGTGGTATAAGTAATCCTTAGACCTGAGACACCATAGTTGCCTTATGCATGTAGCTTTAGAAGTTTGATAACACTAAGTGCAGATCCTATTCAGGGGTCTGCAAAGGTGTTCATTGGCCCTACTGCTATGTGTGTGAAGGCATGTGAGTGATCAACAAGGGATCCATCACTCTCAGGAAAAGAGAGAGAATGTCTCTTATAGCATTCATAATATAACTCATTAAATCCATGGCCATGGTAGGATGAATATGAAAAGAGTTTCATGAGTTCATCAATGAGTTGATATCTATGAATGAGTATAAAGAAATTGAACTAGGGACTTGACAGACTTCCATGTCCTATTAGTTCAATTGGAGACATTGTGTTGAGGAAGGATGCAATTGTAACCTATAAACTATAACAGAAGGGTTCTTTGTAAATGACTATTCACCTCATTAAGGACCACACCATGAGCCATATGCTAGGTGTTACTCATGGTTAGTAGAAGCCCTAATTGATATAAGTGAGTTATAATCAATTAGGGAATTGGAAGGAGTTCCAATTAGACCCTAAATGGAAAGAGTTCCATTGTGCACACCTTGTGCTATTCCTACTACTTAATGATGTGAACCCAATGGGTCACACACTGATCATGCAAGAAGGGCTTTAAAGTCTATGAGAGAAAGGGTTTTAGTGAATAAAGAATAGTTCTTTATGGGCCTATTTGTATTTGATACAAATAATAGGGGTTAATGTGCAATTAAGAGTAATTACACATAACCCTATTAGGGTTTCTTCCCCATGGCCAGCCCCCTTTAGTGGGCTGCCTATATAAGTCACACTTATGTGTGACATGGCATAAAAGGCTTGCACAATAAACCCTAGCCGTCCAGCCCTTTGGAGGCTCTCTTCTCTCTCTCTCTCTTCTCCACCTCTAGCAACAACAAGGAAGAAGAAAGAAAAGGCTTGAAGCTCTAGCTAGGTGTGGATACCGTTGGAGGCAGCACACTTGGGCTGCTCATTCACCGCTGTCCGGAGTAGAAGCTTGGAGCAAAACGGAGAAGACAAAAATCCTGTAAGTGTTCTAACCCTCTTCGTAGTTAGGGTTTGATTTTGTGTTATGCATAGTTAGATTCATGGGATTGGGAATCGTAGGAAAAATTTTTATATTCCGCACTTCTATTTTTCCCTCTTATTCGATTCCCAACACATACAAGGGTTCATCCCTCCACGACATATGTTAGGAGACCCAGGTACGTATTCGGGCTAAGGTAGGGAAGGCGACAATCACATGTTAAGGCCGCAAGAAATAATGGTAAACTTAATAGGAAATTTAAACTAGAAAGCTTAGGAATAAAAGGGGAAGCTCACCTAGTGTAGGTGATTTCACCTTAGCTTTGACCAAGTTAGGCTTGAGTGCTTGAATTCCTCCTTTGAGAAGCTCCTTTGATGATTCCAAGTGTGCTTGGAAGGTGGTGGAGTGAAATAGGGAAGGAAAGTGGGGTAACAGTGAAGTTACCAGTCAGCAGAAGTGAAGTTGCCACTCAGCAGACACGAAAGTGGCAGTCATTCTGTAGTAAAACTGCAGCAGAATTGGTGCCTCTCTTATGCTAATGGAACTTAGATGGTTCAAGCCTTGGCTTTTCCTTCAAGAACAGCCCCCAAATATGTGTGAAAGGGTTCTTGAGAGAATGTGTGGTAGATTTCTTTTTGTGGTGGATGGAATTGGATTGGATTTTGGGTTGGATGGATTAGTGTTTAGGATGATTTTCTTCTGATGGAATGATTAGTGCATGGGTTAGTGTGAGGATGAATTGGATAAGGGCTTCCTAATTGGGTGTGGGAAAGATGGAATGAGGCTAGGGATTAAGAGGTTTGGGAATTGGCCCTTAATACATAAAAATGGGGGCTATTTATAGGAAAATTTGGACTTTTAGGGGTAAAATGGACATCTGGAGGGGCATTTTGGTCACATGGGACGTGGAGGGCATTTAGGCTTTGTTTGCTGAAGGAATTACCCCATTTGATGAGGGCAAGATGGTCCAAAAGTGGCAAAAGGGCAAACTGCCCATCCACGCTGGCCAGTGTGGAAAACAGTCCTATCCAGGCAGTTGGATTTCGGTTGCAGGAAGCTGCAGGGATCTGCAGAGCCGAAAGCAAGATTTTTCCACGCTGGTTTGGCCAGCGTGGGCACACGTATCCCGCATTTGTGATGATTTCTCATCATCACACATGGGAACTTGTGTTTTTTGGGCAGTGTGCCCTTCTAGAAGCTGTGGGCCGCTGTGGTGGGCCTAGGGTGGTGGTCCGCCTTACTGTGGGGCCGTACGATCACGTAATCACATTCGATCGATGATCAGGTGAAATCCGATCGTTGATCTTGAATGGAGATTGAAATTTTGGGTCCCCAAACTTGGTTTGGGACCAAAGAGTGGAGTGTGCACTCTCTAGAATGGATTTGAATGGCCCGAATGCGAGCATGATGCTCATAGGGTTCTGTAATTAGGGTTTTGTTGATTGTGAGCCGAACGAGACCCAATCTTCGATCAAATGGTCTTGTATTGATCTTGAGGGGTTGAATTAAAAATCCAACGGTCGGTTTGACCATTGGAGGAGAAATCGTGAGGAATTGAACCACCTAAAGTTGTATTAGGGGTTCGGTTTTGGGCGATTTGGGGATCGGAGGGCTCATGCCTTCTGATTCCCAATCAAATGGTCCTAGACCGTTCTAGAGATATTGAATTGAAGATCCTACGGTTGAATTGGCCGTCAAATCAAAGATTGTTGGATATCGAACCACCTAGTACCGATTTAGGGGTTCGATTTGGGAGAAATTGGGGATCGGAGGGCTCGTGCCTTCTGATTCCTAATCAAATGATCCTAAACTACTCTAGAGATGTTGAATTGAAGATCCTACGGTTTAATTGACCGTTGGATCAAAGATTGTTGGGGATTGAACCACCTAGTACTGAGTTAGGGGTTCAATTTGGGGGAAATTGAGGATCGGAGGGCTCGTGCCTTCTCATTCCCAATCGAATGATCCTAGACCACTCTAGGGATGTTGAATTGAAGATCCAACAGTCGGTTTGACCTTTGGATGAGAAATTGTTAGGAATTGAACCACCTAAAGTTGCATTAGGGGTTCGGTTTGGGGGAAATTGGGGATCGGACGGCTCGTGCACTCTGATTCCCAATCAAATGGTCCTAGACCACTCTATGGATGTTGAATTGAAGATCCTACGGTTGAATTGACCGTTGGATCGAAGATTGTTGGAGATTGAACCACCTAGTACCGATTTAGGGGTTCAATTTAGGGGAAATAGGAGATCGGAGGGCTCATGCCTTCTGAGTCCAAATTAAATGATCCTAGAATGCTCCAAGGATGTTGAATTGAAGATCCTACGGTTGAATTGACCGTTGGATCGAAGATTTTTAGGAATTAAACCACCTTGTACCGATTTAAGGGTTCAATATGGGGGGAAATTGGGGATCGGAGGGCTCGTGCCTTCTAATTCCCAATCAAATGGTCCTAAACCACTCTAGGGATGTGGAATTGAAGCTCCAACAGTCGGTTTGACCTTTGGATGAGAAATTGTTAGGAATTGAACCACCTAAAGTTGCATTAGGGGTTCGGTTTGGGGGAAATTGGGGATCAGAGGGCTCGTACGCTCTGATTCCCAATCAAATGGTCCTAGACCGCTCTAGGGATGTTGAATAGAAGATCCTACGGTTAAATTGACCGTTGGATCGAAGATTGTTGGAGATTGAACCACCTAGTACCGATTTAGGGGTTCAATTTGGGGGGAAATTGGGGATCGGAGGGCTCGTGCCTTCTGATTCCCAATCAAATGATCCTAGACCGCTCTTGGGATGTTGAATTGAAGATCCTACGGTTGAATGGACCGTGGGATCAAAGATTGTTAGGAATTGAACCACCTAGTACCGATTTAGGGGTTCAATTTGGGGGGAAAATTGGGGATCGGAGGTCTCGTGCCCTCTGATTCCCAATCTAACAATCCTAGACCGCTCTAGGGATGTTGAATTGAAGATCCTATGGTTGAATTGACCATTGGATCGAAGATTGTTGGAGATTGAACTACCTAGTACCGATTTAGGGGTTCAATTTGGGGGAAATTGGGGATCGGAGGGCTCGTGCCTTCTGATTCCCAATCAAATGATCCTAGACCGCTCTAGGGATGTTGAATTGAAGATCCTACGGTTGAATTGACCATGGAATCAAAGATTGTTAGGAATTGAACCACCTAGTACCGATTTAGGGGTTCAATTTGGGGGGAAATTGGGGATCGGAGGGCTCGTGCCCTCTGATGCCCAATCAAATGAACCTAGGCCACTCTAGGGATGTTGAATTGAAGATCCTACGGTTGAATTGGCCGTCGGATTAAGGATTGTTAGGAATTGAACCACCTAGTACCGATTTAGGGGTTCAATTTGGGGGGAATTTGGGGATCGGAGGGCTCGTGCCCTCGGATTCCCAATCAAATGAACCTAGACCGCTCTAGGGATGTTGAATTGAAGATCTTACGGTTGAATTGGCCATCGGATCAAGGATTGTTAGGAATTGAACCACCTAGTACCGATTTAGGGGTTCAATTTGGGGGGAAATTGGGGATCAGAGGACTCGTGCCCTCTGATTCCCAATCAAATGATCCTAGACCGCTCTAGGGATGTTGAATTGAAGATTCTACGGTTGAATGGACTGTGGGATCATAGATTGTTGGAGATCGAACCACGTAGTGGTGATTTAGGGGTTCGATTCGAGATTTTCGGGTATTGTGCTTGTTCCCGGCTCTTGGGCCTTAGAAATCGGAGGTCGAATTGAGGAGAGGTTTTGTCCTAATGGGTAGGACAGGATGAATGAAGTTAGGTACGGAGCATGTCCGACCTAGTTGTACTGTTGACGGGTTAATCGATTTTGTCCGAAGGCAGCCCGGCAAAATTTGGGTGTCTGCACCTCCATTCCCTTTCATTTTTTATAAATTACCAACTATCATCGTCCAACCACAAAATTATGATGTTAACTAGATTTGCCCGTGTGTGACTTTTTTATTTTTATTTTTATTGTAATATAAGATTTCAATATTATTTTTGAAAATATTGCATTTATTTACAGACTATTTGGTTACCAAGAAAATTTTGGAAGAGAAATATTGTATTTTTCACAGTTGTTGGTATGTTTGGTTGTTGAGAAATAGAGGGATCGAGAGCTGACATGGCAAATATAGCAATAACTCACCTTGTTCTATATTTGGCACGAGGGTGAATTATTGCTAATTTTAGCACATGTTTTTAACACACCATTAGAGCAGCCCAACTTGTGTTAAATGCTATAATATAACAATAGCACAAGTTAGTTATAGCTCTGGTGGAGATGCTCTTATTATGGGAAACATCCATGATCTATTCCAATGGCCTAACAATTGTACGGTGTCGTTGAGTGAGACAGAGTGTTTCAGTTGGAGACCCTCGGATGTCCCCGTTTGAAATTGCGAACGGCTTTCTTTCCCCACACCCCACCCCTTCCCTTTTTCTTTCTGAAATCATACCTCACAAACAAAACCCAACCCCAAGTACTGCCTTCGAAGCTCAAATAGGTACATTTGATTTCTATAGGTACATTTTATTCCTTCCTGTTACCAAATCTCACCAACACCTACCTACAAAAAAAAAAAAAAAAAAAAGGCACCAAGAGCTTACTATTCGTAAGGAACAGAACCTGATCAATATTCTTCTAGACAGCATTAATTCATAATTTCTTAAACCATAGTTAAATCCAATGCAATGTTTGGTTGAGGTTATATTAATTTTAGCATTATTTACCAAAGTTGTGGTGTAAGGAAATTGAGAAGAAATCACTAAATTCTGCATCATGTTAAGTATGCAAGAAAGGGTTTTTTTTTTTTTTTTTTTTTTTTTTTTTGATCAGCATGTAAGAAAGTTGGAAATATTATATCTCAATTTACCTCACTGGTTTTGATTTTTTTTTTCCTCTTAAAATAACCAGTTCTTATTTTCTCAAGGGATTGATATTTAATTCTTACTGACTCTGGATTTTTATAGAGAAATGTCTTACCCATTTCTGTTTTAACTATAGGAAATTTATAATCATACAAGGAAGATGGATAGCTTGGAAGTTATTGGAGCTATGGTGATTGTTAATTCTGTGATTACTTTTGTCATGCTGTTGATATATGCCATTGTACGACATCGTCCGTCGTACGAAAGATTTTACTTCCCCAAATTGCACGGTATAAGAAACAGCCCAGAAAGTTCTTCAGCGCCTGCAAGAAGATCGTATAGCTTGGACTTCAGAACATATTTCCGATTTTTGAACTGGATGCCTGATAATAATTTTGCTGACCATGGCCTTGATTCTGCTGCACATACTCAGATTTACCTTATAGGGTGAGTTCCGTGATCCTTCTATTTTATTTTATTTCTGTTTGTCTAATTGTTTTTTGTTTGGTTTGTTGGGAGATTTCACATCCCACATCATATGAATATTGAGGTTGATATAGTTTCATATAACTTGTATATGGTTAAAAGGGCTTATGACCTAGGAGTAGTAGCTCCCACCAGATCCACGAATAATAACTTTATAAAATCAAATTGGATTCTTTTATTATTATTTTTGGAATTTTCAACAAGGACAAAAATTAATACGTAAGTGCACCGTATTACATTTTTTTTTTAGGGAGATACTATTCACTCCAGAAAAAACCTCACGCACTCTTCACTCTCTCACTTGAGGATTGTGGAGGCTTTTTTGAGAGCACAAATAATGTTTCCTTTGTTTTTTCATCATTACTATTAGATAATACATCTAATTGAAAATGTTTCAAATGCAGCTTTAAAATATTCGCCCCTCTGACTGTACTCTGCAACTCAATTCTACTCCCCATCAATTGGATGGCGCAGCCATTAGAGTCTAGGAAGGATTTTACATCGAGCAATATTGACAACCTGTCAATGTCTAATGTTCCCTCCGGATCAGAATGGTGAGATTATGTTAATTTTGTTGTCAGTTTTTCCATTTTTCTTTTATCCATTTTAAAAAATTTTTTTTTTTTTTAAATTTTAATAAAAGGTCCTTAAGCATAAGGAGAGTCAAAGAATCCCAACTAGGTTGGCACCCCCCGGGCCCTCGGCATCATTATGTGCTTAAGGCCTTATATATTATTAAATGAAGAAAAATGAATACAATAGGAAAAGAAAAAGAAAACTGGTGTAGGTGACTTATAAATGTCACTATCCAGTTAGTAGAACAAAACCAAACTATGCTTTAAACCTATAATAAGGAAGATTATACATATCTCTACATAGAAATGAAGAAAGCTCTTGTCGTGCAGTCCACCACCACTAGAAGCCAAAATAATAAATCCCGAGATTTGCACATTTGTCTGCAACGCAATTGCTTTCTCTAAAGATATGAGAACATTGAAAGTCCATAGATTTCAAGTAAACTTGACAATTAAGCCATTGGGTTTGTAAGCTCCAAGGAGGAATATAAGACGGATTTTGAAGACAATGAACAACTATTGCTGAGTCTAATTCCAACCAAAGTTTGTGCCAACTGTAATGCCATGCATACTCAATGCCAATTAAAGCAGCTAGAAGCTCTACATAAAATGCTATTTGGACCCCTAAATTAGAAGTAAAACCACCTTTAACAAATCCACAACAAAAACGAAATATTCCTATTGCCACTGCAGGACCCGGATTACTTTGCACCAACCCATCAGTATTGAGTTTAATCCAAGTTAGGGTTGGAGGGTATCAATGAACCGCAATGATGGTGGGAGCCTTCCTAGGAATACCCTTGATACCAAGAGAGTGAAGGATGCACAAATCATTTGTGTATTGGACATAGTGCCTTCACATATTTTACCAATATCATGCAATAAGTCTTTGATGTGGAGACAAGTCCTTTTAACAGAAAGGGTTTTATCCTCAAATCTTCTAGTATTTCTTGCTTGCCAAATTGTTGAGAATGCAAGCATTATAGCAGAGACCCATAAGTTAAAAATAGTGTAGCTGTTATTGTTTGTATAAAAAGTTGCAATGATTCTAATTCTCTCTTTTTCTCTCTCTATTTTCATTTAATATTATATTTTCCCTTATAATAAATAAGTGCTTCTATATGCTTGAGGTATTAAATGCAAATCATGTTCATTTTTGCATAGAAATTAAGTAGCATGGTGTCACCCTGCCTCGGTGAAAAACCTTTGGGTTAGAAATCCATTAGTGCTTGCCTAGGATTCTTACAAGAAAACAGCACTCCCAATATTCACCTCCTCCTCCACAAACAAGATCGCGGCTGCTTTTAGGAGTGATCTTGCCCTCTTTCTTAAAAGAAAAAGGTGCGAAGCGTAGAGGCAATCTTTATCTTGTCCCCGCGCCGACTCCAATAGCAACAGACAATCACGCTCCTTCCATAGCTCACAAAACGCAATAAATATAAAGAGCAAGAAAAAAAATGAAAAAACACAAGATTTACGTGGAAAACTGACAAGGGTAATTAAAAGTGTAAAAGAAACACCTAAGGTGCACCTGCAAGCAAACAAACATTCCCAAATATTACGCCTCCTTTACGAACTTCAAGGCAAGAGCACATTCAAGCTCCTTCCATATTCATGTTACATATAACAAATAGATGAATACATAAGGAGCAATAGGAAGATGAATGCAAGATATATGTGGAAAACCCCTAAATAGATAGACTCCATGGCCAATCCAACCACAAATCCACTATAACAAGAAAGAATTACAAGACAAGGTTAGAAACACACTACAACCCCTATTGCCAGTCATTTGACTCCATATCTTCTACCTCAAGCTTGTAAACTAAGCCTTATCCCCAAGCTTAGCCTTAAAATTCCAAGTAGATTTCAAGACGTCTCTTGGACAACTTCTTTTGAGATGGGGCAAAACCAACACTCACACTAACCTAGGTGAAGAAGGTATATGGATTCATTCTAGAGCAAGATTTTCATGGTTCAACAATGAAGAACACTCGAACAATGGATGTCATTTTCTCTTTTCTTGCCTCTCAAGGTTCAATATTCTCTCTAAGCTTGCTTACACAAAGGGGTGACTTAAGGAATATTTAATGCAGCACAAGACATGGACACCATAGTGACACAAATGCACCCTGTCACACCCTGTTAACAAATAATATAATAGGAGTAATGACAGCAACTAACGATACACTATAATCACATATAGTACTATAGAAATAACTGGTGCCCATATTATAAATATTACATGCAAACTTAAGGGTTTAACAACTGTCCGTAAATATTACATAGAATCTGTTAGCAAAAAAGTAAGGTATCCTAGCTCCTCTAAAAAATTATAGCCTAGCTCCTCGATCTAAAAATTACAAGGAAGAGAAACTTAGTTTAGGAGCCCAAAAAACACTTACAAGTCCCAAAATACTCCTAACGTAATAGACAAAAGATTTTCCCCCAGCAAATCTCTCTCTGGTCCTACACATTTCTATATGCCTGAAAGGTTATAAGATTATGTGAGTAACTGCATGTAGTGAGAAATCCATCAACTATATGCAATATGAGACATTATTTATCATCATAAAGTAATACAAGAATTTTCTACATGTAGTCATGCATGTTTTTATGTTTTTATGCTCATGCACATAAAACAAAATAATACTTGAGCACCTGTTGGATTGTATAACTACATGTACTATTCACAGTCACAACACACATACCCAGGTCATGTGTGTATATGTTGGAAATGATTTAAATTATTATTTTATTTTTTGGATAACATCAAGTTATGTATAAGATTGTGGATAAGATCAAATCATGGATAAGATTATGGATAAGATCAAATCTTTTTAGATAGGATAGAATCTTTGTAATTATGACAAAGATTCTTTGCTTCTACTATAAGCCACCTATCCCCTATATAAAGGGTAACTGTGGTAGTGTTAGTGAACTAACTTGAAGTTGTCATTCTCTGACTTCCTTACTACATAATATACATATGTTATTTTACTTTAAGTTTTATTGGGCATCTTAACAAGAGGTTGAAAGTATTTAGTTCCTGCCGATTAGCGCAAGATCGAAGAGGAACAGGATCGAGTCTGAGCTAAGTTGAATCCCGGAGATAGAGTTGCCATAATCCCTTGCACAAGGGGAGGCTCCAACTATCTTCAAGAAGCGTTGTCGTACCTCTTAGCCGGATTGGGATAACTCTATTTTGTGCAAGGTAACTCGTATTATTTTGTTAATTTGCAAATAATATTCCAACAATTTGAAGATATGTCTACTCCCATGGCTTCTTTTACTCCACTCGGACTCATATCACATGAAAATATTCTGTTTGAGGGGAAGAATTTCCATCATTGGGAACAAAAGATGGAATTCTTGCTCAAACAACTTAAGATTGCCTATGTTTTAACTGAACCTTGTCCAACTATACCATTGAGCCTAGGAGCAACTGATGCAGATATTGCTCAAGTAACATCTGAAATTCAGAAATGGATTGATGATGATTATTTTTGTCGTCATAATATTTTGAACTCTCTTACTGATCAATTGTATGACCAGTATTCAATTAAAACAAAAAATGCTAAGGATCTCTGGGAATCTTTAAAAATTGTTTATACTGCTGAACAATTTGGAATTAAGAAGTTTCAGGTGAGTAATTATGTTGAGTTCAAAATGAGTGATGAAAAATTAATCATCGAACAAGTTCAAGAATTGTAGAAGATTGCAGACTTGATCACTGCTGCTGGGATGACACTGGATGAGAATTTTCATGTCAGTGTTATAATCTCAAAGCTGCCTCCAGCTTGGAAGGACTATTAAACTAAACTGATGCACAAGAAGGAAGACCTGCCTCTAGACATGCTCATGCATCACCTGAGAATTGAAGAAGAGTCTCGTAATCGCAACAAGAAAGATGAACCTGTTGCTAAAGCTCATGCTCTCGAGGTGAAGCACAAGTCGTGAAATGGCACATCAAAGCGTGAATTCAAGAAGCGAGGCAAGCCCAACAACAAAAAGGAGTCTGAGAAGGACAAGAACATCAAAAGGGTGCGCTGCAGTTGCGGGAAACCAGGACACATAGCCAAATATTGTCGCTATAAGAAAGATGGCAAAGACAACAAAGGCAAAAGAGATGAGAAGGATGACATACTAATTGCTGTTGTGATTGAACTTAATATGGTTGATGGAGATGCTGAATGGTGGATTGATACTGGTGCCACTCGTCATGTTTGTAGTGACAAGAACATGTTCAGTACCTACGAACTAGTGGGGGTTGATATCAACATGTACATGGGAAATTCCTTCTCGTCCAAAGTTGTGGGAATGGGCTCTATTGAGCTCAAGTTCACCTCTGGGAAGACTGTTCTTCTTAGGGAAGTCCTGCATGTCCCTGACATCAGGAGGAATCTCGTCTCTGGTGCTTTGCTTAGCAAGCACAGCTTTAAGATGACCTTTGAATCAGACAAATTTATCTTGACTAAAATTGGTATCTTTGTTGGGAAAGGCTATGCTGTATCTGAAATGTTTAAACTTAATATAGATAATAATAAATCTATTTCTGTTTATACTGTGGATTCTTTTGATGTTTGGCATGGCAGGCTTGGGCATATCAACTTTAATGCGATCAAGTCAATGACCAAGTTAGGTCTCATTCCTAATCTCAAAGATGATCTTGTTGAAAAATGCGTTGCATGTAGTAAGTGCAAAATCACCAAGACATCATTCAAAGGAGTTGAAAGGTCATCAAATGTTCTGGATTTGGTGCACAGTGACATTTGCCAGATGACTGGTGTTCAAGCTAGAGGAGGAAAGCGTTATTTTATTACATTCATTGATGATGCTTCTCGATATGCATATGTTTTCTTACTCCGAACCAAAGAGGAAGCTTTTAGCTGTCTGAAGAACTATAAAGCTGAGGTCGAGAATCTTCACGGTACGAAAATCAAAGCCTTTCGGTCAGATCAGGGTGGAGAATACTTTGATTCTGATTTGATTAAATTCTGTGAAGTCAATGGAATTCATCGTGAAACTTCTGCTCCAGACACTCCTGAGCAGAATGGAGTTGCTGAAAGAAAAAATCGAACTCTCACAGAAATGGCCAATATTGTAACGTCCCAAAATTTATAAACCGTAACACGTACAATTTTTATGAGCTCCGTACAAATAAACCTTTTCAAAAATACATTCCATTTGAAAATACAGAGTATTGCGCAACTGTAGGTAGCCATGGTTAACCCAAAACTCATCATCATTATACATTGGCCAACCAAATAATAAAATTACATCAGCTTTAAATAAAAATACATGTACGCAATAACTTCTCCAAATCTCGACCCCAATTCTATTATGTGCTTCCAATAATTATCACTTGAAAATATATTGGGGTGAGCGAACAACGGCCCAGTAGGAAATCCAATTCCTATACAATAAATAATGTTTCAAAAATCACATGCAAGCATTTATATATTCAAAATAATATATATATCAAATAATACGAACTCCAAATCATCAACTTCAAATATAATCCAACTGTTAATGAAATCAACCATTATAAACCTCAAATATATCACCATCAATAATTATCACATTGCATAAATCAAATCTTAACATATGCTTCAAAATAATCATTATTCACTGTACAAGAATTAAACCCCCTACCTTAAAAAAATGAGTGAATAAAATGAATAACCACTACTGTAGACGTATAAATCTGCTCAAAATATAAAATCCATACTCGCATGCATGATTAGAACTCCCCTAATCTGGCAACTGGACCATCGGTCCTCTGCCTCTCTCGCTTCCTCCCTCTCCCAGCTCGTTACTCTCTTTCTCTCCTCCCTTTTCTATTTATTTCCTTCCTTCTTCTCTCTCCTCCTTCATTTCTTCTTTTCTTTCTTCCATCCGTACGTCCTATCTCCTGTAATCTTTTTTCATTTTTTTTTTCTTTCCTTCTATTCACACGCCACTTTCTTCCTTTCATTCATTTCTTTTCTTCTCTTTCTCACGCCACTTTTTCTTCTTCTCACCTAATCCATTGATTTTATTTGACTTTTCTATTCTTTCCTTCTTTTTTTCTTTCTTTCTCTCTTTTCTCCTGATCTTCTTTTCTTCTTTCTTTCTCTCTTTTCACGTGCTCTCTCTCCCTTCCCAATTCTTTTCTTCTTTTGTCTTTTTCCTTCCTATATATATATATCTCACAATATAAGCATCTTTTTCATCCAAAGCAATTTAATGCAATGTCTCCCAACATCCAACTAACCTCAAAAATATTTAAAATTATCCTCATGTGTACAATTCCACTGAATATACACATAAAATTAATTAATAAATATTCAAGGTATTACAAATACTATGCTTGTAAGTTCTGGAACTCTTTTTAATCTTTGGGGAGAAACATTGCTTGCAGCTTGTCATATTTTGAATCGTGTTCCATAAAGAAAGATGAAAGTGACACCATATGAGATATGGAAAGGTAGAAAGCCGAATCTTGCATACTTAAAAGTATGGGGTTGCTTAGCTCATGTCAAATTACCAAATTTTCATTGCTCAAAGGTGGGACCTTGAGGAACAGATTGTGTTCTTATTGGTTATTCAATGACCAGTAAGGTTTATAGGTTCTTGAACCTGGAAACTCCTGCACCTCATTCCATTGTAGAATCGATCAATGCAGACTTCTTTGAACATATCTTTCTATTCAAAGATGGTCCAAATTAGTGGGGGTGGAAACTCAGTCGACACTGAAAAGGAAGGAACCTGATACTACAGAATCGGCTGAATTGCGACGCAGCAAAAGAGGTAAAATTCCTAAAGATTTTGGTCCTGAATTTTATCTTGAACAAATTACTTGTTTAATTGAAAATGATCCATCTACCTGTGAAAAAGCTATGTCATCTCATGATTCTATTTTTTGGAAAGAAGCAATTGATGATGAAATTCATTCAATAATGTCCAATAATACATGGATATTAGTTGATTTACCACCTGGTTGCAAACCTATTGGCTGCAAGTGGATTTTCAAGAAGAAACTGAGACCAGATGGATCGATTGACAAGTATAAAGCAAGGTTAGTAGCAAAGGGATTCAAACAACGTCAAGGTTTTGACTATTTTGACACTTATGCTCCTGTTGCAAGAATCACAACCATCAGGCTGATGATAGCTTTGGCTGTTTTAAACAATCTGATCATTCATCAAATGGATGTTAAGACTGCATTCCTAAATGGAGAACTGGAAGAAGAAATTTACTTGGAATAACCAGAAGGTCCTATTCTGCCTGGGAATGAGAAGAAAGTTTGCAAATTAGTCAAGTCTTTATATGGGCTGAAACAAGCACCAAAGCAATGGCATGAGAAATACAAGAGAACACTTCTTGAGAATGGTTATCAGATAAATGGGGTAGATGTATGCGTATATAGCAAATTTGATGGCAATTCTGGAGTAATTATATATCTCTATGTGGATGACATGTTAATTTTTGGCACAGATCTTCAGTGTGTTGACGAAACAAAGAAGTTCTTGTCATCAAAATTTGATATGAAGGATCTTGGAGAAGCTGATGTCATTCTCGGAATCAAAATACTCAGAACTGATAGTGGGATTGTGTTCTCACAATCAAACTATGTTGAGAAAATCTTAAGGAGATTTAATTATTTTGATTGTTCTCCAACACCGACTCCTTATGATTCTAGCATCAAGTTAAAAAAGAATGAAGGTAAGGGTGTATCTTAGCTCAAGTATTCTCAGATTATTGGTAGTCTTATGTATGCAATGCACTGCACAAGGCCAGATATAGCCTACGCAGTAGGAAAACTGAGTAGATACACGAGCAATCCTAGTAAAGAGCATTGGACTGCATTGAGTGGAGTTTTGAGATATTTGAAAGGCATAATGCATTATGGGTTGCATTATGGGAGGTTCCCTACTATACTTGAAGGGTATAGTGATGCAACATGGAATTCATCTTTAGATGATGGGACATCTGTAACTGGATGGATTTTCACTTTGGCAGGAGGAGATATTTCATGGAAATCCAAGAAACAAACGTGTATAGCCCATTCTACTATGGAATCTGAGTTTATGGCACTTTCATCTGCGGGAGAAGAAGCTGAATGGCTGAGGAATTTATTGGTAGATGTACCAATATGGAATAAGCCAGTGCTTGCAATTACCATATGTTGTAATAATCAAGCTGCTATGCTTAAAGCGTATAGTGAGATCTATAATGGGAAATCCAGACCTATTCGTATGAGGCATAGTTATGTAAGAGGACTGATATCTGATGGAAGTATTGCTATACAATATGTGAAGTCCAAGGAGAATTTGGCTGATTCTTTAACCAAGGGCTTGGAAGAGATTTGATCTCAATTTCATCGAGGGGAATGGGACTAAAAACCTGTAATTGAGTTGTACCTAGTGGGAACCCAACCTGATGAGTTTTCTTAGGTTCAATGGGAAAAATTAGCTAAGAAACAACCTTTGTGTATGCACTAAAGTTTAATGAAATTAAGTCCATTCCTATGATGAGTTAGTGCAATTCCTGCAATTGATTTACTTGCAGATGAGTCCTGTGTTTTGTGTGAGGTTGAGAGTTTAATTTCTTTTAATAAGTCTATATATCATATTGATAGGAGTGTTCTAGGATGCACTCTTGATAGACTTACCTTTCTGAGTGTTGAAGCTAGTCACTTCACAGGAGATAACAGGCTGTCTTTGGATCACTCAGTAAAATGGGATTTGGCACAGACTCAAAAGGTGCTAGCTTCAGAAGTACAATAACCTCTGAAAGGAGTGTGTGTATAACATGTCTAATTTATCAACATGGGTCCTTAAGTTCAAGGCACGTCCACTTAAGTTCTCTGATAAACTTTAATGTGTTTATACTAAGTGGAGGTTCAAGTCCTGAAGACACCTTCATTTATGCACATGACTTTCCTAGATGCCCATTATTATTATTTTTCATATTGAGTTTATTAATTTAAATCAAGTGGGGGATTGTTGGAAATGATTTAAATTATTATTTTATTTTTTGGATAACATCAAGTTATGGATAAGATTGTGGATAAGATCAAATCATGGATAAGATTATGGATAAGATCAAATCTTTTTGGATAGGATAGAATCTTTGTAATTATGACAAAGATTCTTTGCTTCTACTACAAGCCACCTATCCCCTATATAAAGGGTAGCTGTGGTAGTGTTAGTGAACTAACTTGAAGTTGTCATTCTCTAACTTCCTTACTACATAATATACTTATGTTATTTTACTTTAAGTTTTTGTCACGACCCAAATTAATTAAGCCGTGATTAATAATAATAAACCAGCTTTTTCTTTAATAAATCCTTTGATAAAACATGGATGACACGTGTTAAAACCTCAACCATTTTAAAAATTTTCGGCATGACCCATCCGTAGATAGGACATACCATCGTGAAAACCTGTTATAAAATCCCTACATAAAAATTTCCTGTCATCCATGTAAGTGGTATCATCCCATGCATCACATTCCACGTATACACAACCATAAGTAATTAAAATTACAACCCGGATTGAATTTACATTTACATTAACCCAATAGAAACCCAATTAATTACATATTCCTTCACGTGAAAATACATTAATCAATTAACTTAAAAGAAATCCACTAATAGCATCTTCCGCCCAAGATAGCATAACCAATCCCTGGATTATCTGAAAAACATTTAAAAATAATAGGCGTGAGTCCGACGACTCAGTAGATACAATTTGACATAGTAAACCATAGCAATGATATAAATAAAACCCATTATATCATTTAAAGCAAAATATACTAACCAAGTATATTACAAATCCCAAAATAAGTTATATAACCCATAACTTAAAATAATTAATGCATATGTCCAATGCATGTGACTCATGTCCAATTTACATTAAATCCATTTATTACCAACCACTCCCGCAGGAGTCTTCGCGCGGAAATGGAGGATTTTAAACCCAACCTCCAAGAGGACAACACAAGGGTTCCTACCTGGAACCGGAAAGTAGCCTCTGATTCGGGAACACAAGGGTTCCTACCTGGAACCGGAAAGTACCCCAGGACCAAAGGAATGGAAAACACCGCAAAGTCCCATTGACTGCAAGTAGTCCAATTCCAATGACCCCTTTTAATGCAATACTTTTACCCAGTATTCATTAAAATCCATTTAATGCATGATTATGCCAACATGCAATGCGATAAATCATAAAATGATTTTATAACCAAAATCATCTCCCAAAATATACCACATAAACCATAGTGGAAAATAAGCACATAATTATACCAATTTATGTTAACAACATAAATATCCATAAAATCTATACAATTATATTCCATAGAAAGTATAAAACAAGCCAACTCGTTAATAAACGTAATTTCCAATTTACGTTGTCAAATACCCAGATTTCCATTCGAGATTTATTCCATAAATCATTTATATACGTATTCAAAGCCCATCAATACCAATTACTATGATAATATATACCATATTATCATGTCAATAGTTTAACCTATGTAAATTGCACCTACCTCAACCGAATGCGTGGAAAAATGAAACCTTTAATGTGGTGAGTATGAACTCCAAGCCCTAGGATGCAAATGCACGCTCCCAATCCAAGCCCTAGCTCCCAAATGGCTTGGTTGATGTTGGTAACGGAGGTCCCGACTCCAAATCACCACAAAAGCTCCCCAATATGCATGAATAACCCAAAAATGTAAGAATGAGACAATAACCCAAAATAAATTACAAAACCTAACTCCAAAATGTGAGAAATACCTCTACAAATGCGAAAGAGTTGGTGAGGATGACAACCCATGCCAACTCCCGCGAAATCCAAGCTCACAACACCGTGAACAAGCTCCAAGCTCCACTAAGAGGTTGGAGAATATGAATCCAACCATAATAATGCATTCCTAAGCCTCAAAGAGAGAGAAAAACCCAAATCCACCACCATACACGCGTAGATCGGGCTAAAATACACTAGATCCGAGCTTGCCGGCGTCGGATCGAGGTCGCCGTGCTCCGGCGTGACGCCGTCGAGCCTCTGCCCCATCTTCTCCTTCTCTCCCTCTCTCTCTCTCTCTCCATGACCAAAAATATCAGATTTGGTCTAAAAATCGTAGGGATGGGTTTTTATAAGGGGTGAGGGGCATTTGCGTCATTTTACGCAAAAAAATTTGCAAAATCCGCGATGCACGATCGATCGTGGTCTGAGGGCACGATCGATCGTGAAAAATAGAAGTGAAAATGCCTTTCTGGGGCACTGACGATCGATCGTCCCTAGGCCAGGATCGATCGTCACTTGCTGAAAATGCCCAGTAACTCAGGCAATTGTGTATAAACCCACACAGTACACATCCCTGCCTTATTTTCATTAAAAACATTTAAGTAATCTTTTTACTTTAAGTTATTTAATGAAAATAAGCAAATAACCCCCCATTTGAATCCAAATAAAATATCAAAAAAATCAAATACCCAATATATCAAAATCTAGATTTCAAGTTTTAGTACAAAATCCGTCGCCCGACAGATTTTCCTAAAACAAACATGCGTGGAACCCAATCCAAACATGCTAATAAAATCCCATAAAATCACCAATGTCTTATAATATTATAAACTCCCATTACCGCCAAAAATTATCCTTTAAAACGAAGATTTACGAAAATCCACTTTTCTCCAACACTTAGCCAAATTTCAGCAGCTTAAACCCTTAAGTTGCAAATAAGGCTAAACGCACCCGAAAGATACTCAATGCACCAAAACAAGCATCAAATTGCATCCAACATCATAATATCATACACATGCATTACCCATGCATGTAATCATCTGACAAATTAAGGGATTAACTACGTTAACCATAGATTAAACCCTTAATACCCTATTTAAAAATTACGGGTATTACAGTTTTATTGGGCATCTTAACAAGAGGTTGAAAGTACTTAGTTCCTGCCGATTGGTGCAAGATCAAAGAGGAACAGGATCGAGTCCAAGCTAAGTTGAATCCTGGAGATAGAGTTGCCATAATCCCTTGCACAAGTGGGAGGCTCCAACTATTTTCAAGAAGCGTTGTCGTGCCTCTTAGCCGGATTGGGTTAACTCTATTTTGTGCAAGGTAACTCGTATTATTTTGTTAATTTGCAAATAATATTCCAACAGTATATGAACCACCGGTGAAATGCTCTCAACGATACCGCATGTTAGTGCACTAACTGTAAGCATCTTTTCGTCCTAGCCTTCTGCAGGCCATAGTGCTATAGGCCGAAATTCCCAATAATACATTATCTTAATATGCTCATGCACGAAATGATAATCTCATTGACATAATACTTGCATCATGCTGACAAGCTAAAATGCTGGAGGCCAAAGTGCCGCATGGCTTATAATCACTATTCAATATACATCCATGTATAAAATGAACAATAATCTCATGCATATATGCATTATGTATATACACATATATAGGATACATCTTAATGTTTTCCCATCAAACACATCACATGCCCAAAACTTTCATCCTTTATTTTCGCAACACATAATGGTCCTAGTTTGCCAAAATTCCTAAATAATTCCTCAAAAATCTGATTTTGATGATTCGATCAATTTTGAAGAGTTTAAAAAATCTACTTTAAAGGAAAATATACATTTACTTATATTTAAAAGCCTTATGGTTTGAAAATCACCTCCGAGTTGGGGAACAAAATCTGGAAATTTTAAAACTGTATGGATCAAACAGTCAAGGTTGCAAAATTCATAACTCACTCGTAAAAAATAAGATTTTGCTAGATGAAAAATATAAATGAAAAGCTTAAACACTCTACTTAAATGAAAAATATAAATTTGCCCATATTTTTGTTGGGAATCGAACTAGGGAGGAAAACTACAAAGGGCGGAATTAAAATTTTCCTACGATTCCCAAACCCATGAATCCGATTATGCATAATACAAAAACATAAACCCTAACTACCAAGAGAGTTGGGATTACTTACAGTTGATTAATGTCTTCTCCTTCATGCTCCAAGCTTTGTCTTCTCCTTTTTGCTCCAAGCTTTGTCTCCGGACAGCGGTGAATGAGCAGCCCAAGTGTGCTGCTCCAACGGTATCCACACCTAGCTTGAGCTTGAAGTCCTTTCCTTCTTCTTCCTTGTTGTTGCTAGAGGTGGAGAAGAAAGAGAGAGAGAGAGGGAGAGCTGTAATTTTCAGCCAACCCTTGGGGAGGAGTGATTGTGATGATGTCATCACCTTATAGTGGGCATTATATAGCCCACTAATAGGGCCGGCCAAGGGGGGATTCCAAACCCTAATATAATTTGTGTAATTACTCTTAATTACACAATTAGCCCACTAGTTTGCATCAAATACAAATTAGCCCCTTAAAGAACTTTTCTTTAATCACTTATACCCTTTCTCTCATAGACAATCAAGCTCTCTTAGCATGATCAGTGTGTGACCCATTGGGTTCACATCATCAAGTAGTAGGAACAGCACAAGTTGTGCACAATGGAACACTTTCCATTAAGGGTCTAATTGAAACTCCTTTCAATTCCCTAATTGATTATAACTCATTTATATCAATTAGGGCTTCTACTAACCATGAGTAACACCTAGCATATGGCTCATGGTGTGGTCCTTAATGAGGTGAATAGTCATTTACAAAGAACCCTTCTGTTATAGTTTACAGGTTACAATTCCATCCTTCCATCAACACAATGTCTCCAATTGAACTAATAGGACATGGAAGACTGTCAATTCCCTAGTTCAATTACTTTATACTCATTCATTAATATTAACTCAATGATGAACTTATGGAAACTCCTTTCCATATTCATTCTACCATGGGCCCATGGATTTAATGAGTTATATTCAATGAATGCTATATGAGACATTCACTCTCTTTTTCCTGAGAGTGATGGATTCCTTGTTGATCACTCACGTGCCTTCACACACATAGCAGTAGGGCCAATGAACACCTTTACAGACCCCTGAATAGGATCTGCACTTAGTGTTATCAAACTTCTAAAGCTACATGTATAAGACAACCATGGTGTCTCAGGTCTAAGGATTACTTGTACCACTATAACAATGAGAAACTGATTGACAGGCAGGTTAAAACTCTATTCAGTTTATCTCATATCTTTGGTCACATTCAGTGTACCTATTCTTATAATAGGCACCCACTTGTTGGTTGTAGTGTCTCCACACAAATAGCTTGAGACTAGCTATCCTCCTATAGAGTCAACCTAATAAGTGCTAGTCCTATGGTTCATTACTGTCCATCATAGTGAACCTTCAACTAGGAATGATTTAGGAGTTTAGTACAGAGATATATTTACAGTCTCAAAATTACAACCCTTTGTAATTTCATATTCTCAACTCTAACTCCATGGACATATTATGTAAATATAAATGATGCATATAAACATAATAGAATAAGCCCTTTTATTAAATCAATAATAAATGTGACATATATAAATGAAATCAATTGATTGTTCCTAATCCCTAAACAATCATCTCTATGATTGGCTGTAGGGCATAATCCTAACAATCTCCCACTTGCACTATAGCCAATCCACCATGTATCTCATACCCATATCCTGTCGGTGGTGATCCAACACACTTGGGTTATAGCCTTAGTGAAGGGGTATTCTTTATTCTCTGTTGTATTGAACTTCTATATGTATATGTCATCACTTCCAATGATCTCTCTAATCACTTGGAATCGCCGCTTAAAGTTTGGACTTTTGATGAGACCGTGGATCCTTGTCTTGAGCACTAGCCTTATTGTTGTCACAAAAACAATAGTAAAGGCTTCTCAATGTTAGGAAGCACTCCTAGTTCTGCAATGAACTTACTCATCCAAACATGCAGCAATGAGCTCAAATTTACAGCTCCACTATTTAAGGTGAGAACATACCTCGATGTTGATCTCCTATCATCATCGTCAGATTGAAAATCTGAATCCGTTATACCAACCATTTCTAAGTTTCTTTTCTCCATAGACAAAGCATGGGTCCTTAGTTCTTCCCAAGTACTTAAGGATAGCTTTGACTTCTTCCCAGTATACCTTATCTGGGTCTACCTGATATCTGCTCGTAATATTTACAGCAAAACTGATATCTGGTCATGTACATAGCATAGCATATGCTTTTAGACAACTTGATTTCATGTCTGACAGGAATTAGACTTCTCTTGAAATCATGCATTTTGAACCCATTCAAAATCTTGTCTACATACATCGATTGGGAGAGACTTAGCATCCTTTAAGATCTATCTCTATAGACCTCTATTCCTAGAATATAGGATGCTTCTTCCAAATCTTTTATGGAGAAACTTTGTGAAAAACCAATTTTTTCACTTTTGACAACGTCTCTACATTATTCCTTAATAAGTAGAACGTCATTCACTTATAGGACCATAAATGTGATCGCACTCCCACTAACCCTTTGTACAATCATGGTACAATAATGGTTCTATCTCAACAGGGACAGGGGTTGCATCAATGTTGGTTTGTGTCTCATTAGACAACTCTTTGAGTTCTATTTTCCTGTTATTGCCTCCTTCTTGAATAAACTCCTTTTCAAGAAAGATTGCAAACTTACTAACAAACACTTTTGTTCATCAGGATGATAGATATGATATCCTAAACTCCTTTTAGGATAAACCACAAACCTACATTTAAATTATCTTGATTTCCAATTTGGTTACATCATGTGTCTCTACATATGCAGTGCAACCCCATACCTTAACATGCTTAAGGTTTGGTGCTTCCCTTTCCATATCTCATATAGGTCTTAAGGGACAGCCTTGGTTTGAACTCTGTTTCACAGGTACGTGGCAATTTCTAGGGCATATCCTAATAAGGATAATATTAGGTTGTTGTAACTTATCATGGATCGGACCATATCCAATAAGGTCCTCTTCCTCCTTTCTGACACACCATTAAGTTATGGTGTTCCAAGAGGTGTCCATTGTGATTGAATGCCCATTTGAACAAGTTGATCTAAAAATTAACCGGTTAAATATTTGCCTCCCCGATCTAATCGAAGAGCTTTAATACTTTTACCGGTTTGTTTCTCTACTTCATATCTGAATTCTTTGAACCTTTCAAATGTTTCAGATTTATACTTCATTAAGTATACACACCCAAACCTAGACTGAATCATCGGTAAAGGTTGTAAAGTTAGAGAAACTTCTACATACATCACTATGTATATCTTGTTCTCTTAGGTTTATTAGCATTCAATTTAGAACTATCATGCTCCATTGCAATTCATATTTGCAATAAAGTTTAGAAAATAAAGGCCATCCATATAAACTCCAGAAGTAATGAACTCTTCATTTAATAGAAAACATTTAGTAAATCAAACTAAAACCTCGTTTAGATAAAACTGAAATAAAATTAATGTTTCTAATAACTTCTGGAATGTAAAGATAGCTAACTATTATTTCTAAACTACTCCATTAGGTAGAGTCAAGCAACAAGCCCCACAGCTAATGCAGCAATGTTTGCTCCATTCCCCACTTGTAAGGTTGATCCGCCTTTACTCTGCCTTCTGCTTCCCACTAGATTCTGCATGGAATTCAAAATTCACATCAGAATTAAGTACCCAAGTGGAAGCAGAACTAACATTTAGTTTAGAGCATGATCCATACCTTCCAAAGGTTGGTTCTTTAGAGTATCCAGATACTCCCGACAGTTACGTTTCCAGTGCCCATCTTTGCCGCAGTGAAAACAGGTTCCTTTGGCTTTGTTGTTACCTTTCTTCTTTCTTCGGGTACTCTTGCCCTTGCCTATGCCCTTGCCCTTGGGCTTGAGCTTAGACTTGGAAGTAGCATCTTCATTAAATTCAAGCAAGAATTCTTTCCCATACAATTCTTGTATGTTGATAAAAATCTCGTAAGCACTTCCCATGGACTCATGTTGCTTTTTAAGCTCGAGACTCATAAATACCATCATATAGCACCTTGCCATGAGATCGTCGTCCATGCGCTTCTGGTAAGCGTCTTTCTCTTGCTGAGTTGTAGCCTCAGCAGGAGCAATGGGAAGTGGATTATGAAGTGCATAGGTAAGATTCTTGGAATCCAAAACAATTTTTAGATTCCTAAGCCAATCAAGACAATTTGGTCCAGTCAAACGGTTTATGTCCAATATTTTGGATAACGGGTTGAGGTGAGCCATTTCTATGAACTACATATAAAAATTAAATAGAGAATTAGATTTCATTTTTAATCCATAATGATCGGGTCTTTAATCATATGGTACCTCCCACTATTTTATCAAATTCCATATACCCTCTAATGGAATTCGGGAATCTTATTCCTAATGGGGATTGGGGTCCCACTATGACCTAGAAGCCTCACATGTTAGTTTCTTGACTTCTAACCCACAGTAAGAAGACAACTCTTTGTCTATTGCTTCATAAGCAAGTTCCAATCATTTTGCCTCTAGGGTACATATTCCTCACACGTTAGTTTCTTGGAATACTTCCCTAGTTAAGTTAAGCCCATCATTCACATAGGTATGTTTTACCAAATATATACCTCACATGTTAGTTTCTTGGTATATACCAGCTTAGGCACCCCATGATATCTACATATGTGATAGTTTCAAGTAATGTCTTTAATATGGGTAGCTCCTACATGTCTGCAGCCAGGTACCCACATTAAGGGACGTTAGATGATCCTATAATGATGGAAGGCAATGAAGAATCCATTCCCTAATGTATTCTCCATTTCCAACTTAATATTAAAATAGAGGGGTTTTAAGGGTCTCATCAAAATAACTAATCTAACATACATCTCATGCATTTAAATAAGAAATATATAACAACATTATATATATGTAATCCACTTATCGATATTAGTCCCTATAAGGTGACATATAACGATCTTTGGATTTGGAGCTATCTCTATTAATCTCATTAAAAGCTCCCACTATGATGATTATGGACTTTAAGAGGATTCAATCCAAGCCAATGAATTGAATCCTAGGTCTAAGGTGGGTGTAGGTGATTATAAAACATTCATTTGAAACATAGCATGCACTCTTGAAGATCTTCTCCAAGCTTTCAAGTCCTTCAATCTCCTCCATTGGCTTCATGGTCTCCACCATAGGCTTGTTGGGCTCCACCATGCTCCTTTAGGTCCACCATGCTCCTTAGTGCGCTCTCGATTACATAACATTTACATAATTTTAAAGAAAGGGATACATAAGGGGAATGTGGGGTACATTAGAGAATGATAGAGAGAGAGAAGAAGGTGGCATGCAAGCCCCAAATAAATAATACATCACCAAAATTAAATTACAACTCTTGAAAATAATACAACCCATTCATAAGACGGCCAATCACAATTGGTTTAAGGGTATAGTCCATAATCATCATCCATCCATAACCATACAATCATATTGCATAATAAAGGAAATAACTGTAAGCAATAAACATATGGGCATTTATGGTAACTCTATTGATTGGTTTTCATTAATCTCATTAATGTGCCCTAATCTTATTAGGATATGCAAAAGTTCCTAAATTAATTAAGTCTTAACATTTAAGACATTTAATTTCAATTAATCAAATTAATTGAAACATATAAAGTCCCCTAATTAAACTATAATATCAAATATTAGGGTCTCTTTAATTAAACAAAACAATTTCATTTAATTAAAAATTTCCAGATTTTAATTTAATCCTAAATTGTGTTTTAAACCATTTAAAACATTATAAAATTAATCACCATTAATTAAATAATCAATTTCAGAATTAAATAAAATCATTTTATTAATTATTTAGTGCATTAGGGTTTCCTAAAACCCTAAACCCTAAGTGCATTAACTCTAAACCCTAAGTGTAACCCTAATGCATTAAATGCCTTATGATTGGTCAATTAATGACCAATCATTTAAACCCTAGGTTTATACGGTATTAATGATTAGGATTAGGGTTTAATTAATGCCACCTAGGATATTAATTACTCCTAATTAATATGCACTAATTAGGGTTTCCAAAACCCTAAACCTTAAACCTATTAAATGCCAATGATTAATTACTAAACCATTAATGATCATGATTGGTCATTAATGACCAATCATTTAACCCTAGGTTAGACACATTAATTACTAGGTTTAGTTATTAATTAATGCATTAATAGAATTAGGGTTTAATTAATACGAATTAGGGTTTCCTAAACCCTATACCCTAGACATCATAAATGCACTTAATTATACCCTAATGATTAATAACCATGATTGGTCAATTAATGACCAATCATTAAACATTTTAATTAAGGTAATTAATAGTAAATTAGGGTTTTTAATTAATGCAATTAATGAATTAGGGTTTCATCATTAATGGGAATTAGGGTTTCATCATAAACCCTAAGGCTGCCGCCACATTAGTGGGCTGCCATGGCTTAGCAAGGCTGCCATGGCTTGGCCAGGCCATGGGAGGCCATGGCCAGCAAAGGGGGACTCAAGCCAGGGTCTGGGCCAAGCCCATGGACACGTGTGGAGTGGCCAAGAGGGCTGTCTTCTTCAAAGAACATTAGGGTTTCCTGAACCCAGTGCTGGCACCACCATTGGAGGACCTCCAAGGTCACAAAAGTTTCTAAAACTTAATCAATTCGACTCCACCAACAAAACCAGCTTTTGTATCATGTCCCTACATGAATTACTAAGCTAATTGAAGTGGTTTGGATGATCAAATCATCCCCAATTGTTCTAAACAATTCAAGAACAGTATGCTGTCCAGAATTTGACAGCATACTGTCCATGATCACAAATTGATTTAAAACCCAGCAAGATGATTAATTCAGGCTACCAAATTATTTTTCATAGTATCCTACATGTCTTAGGAAACTAATAAAATTGGTTTCATGCAATTTGGAGTTCCCTAACTCAAGTTATGAATGAAACTCCATTGATGACTTTCTGCAGAAAAACAGCCTGCTGTGTTCTTCCAAGAAATCAAACTTTTTGATTCTTTATGCATCAAGACTCCTTTGATTATTAAAGAATATGATCTATACATCATATATCATCATCCTATAATGATTATTCATCAATTTTACAGAAGTATCTGATCATAACAGTAGCAAGAACCCTAGGGTTCTAAAACCCAGATTCAAACATGGTGGTCTTCTCCTTTTTCCTTCTGTTCTAGAATCATAATCCAATTATGATGCATCCAAATGCTTGGGAACCCTTTCCTACCATGTCTAGAACATAACCCAAGTGGTGGCAACCATTGCCATGCTTTTGATCTCCATCAAAAACTCACAATTGTGGCTGTTACATCATTCCCGAGCAAAACTGTCTTCCCTGACAGCCTGTAGTAAAAAATTCATAACTTTCACTACAAAACTCGAATTGACGAACCGTTTGTTGGGTTGTAAAGCTGATTCGAAGATCTTTCTAACCATATATGGCTTGAAAATTTTGGAGAAGAACTCTGATTTCGGCATGCAAAACAAGATGACGATTTTTCATGACTATCATAAAAACTGTTCATCATCTTCTCCAAACTCAATCCCCATTCAACTTTTGAATAACCAGCAGCCCTAAAACTATTTTAGAAGAGGAGTAGAAGGAGAATTAACCTAGGGATCATTAACCCTAGGTTCGGCCATGAGAGGTAAACCATTCTAATGCATGAACATAAATTCCAGATTTATTAACCAATCAATTAATTTACCATGAATTACAGCCCATATGCAGTTTGTATTAGGCATAACCATGGCTCTGATACCACTGTTGGGAATCGAACTAGGGAGGAAAACTACAAAGGGTGGAATTAAAATTTTCCTACGATTCCCAAACCCATGAATCCGATTATGCATAATACAAAAACATAAACCCTAACTACCAAGAGAGTTGGGATTACTTACAGTTGATTAATGTCTTCTCCTTTATGCTCCAAGCTTTGTCTTCTCCTTTTTGCTCCAAGCTTTGTCTCCGGACAGCGGTGAATGAGCAGCCCAAGTGTGCTGCCTCCAACGGTATCCACACCTAGCTTGAGCTTGAAGTCCTTTCCTTCTTCTTCCTTGTTGTTGCTAGAGGTGGAGAAGAAAGAGAGAGAGAGAGGGAGAGCTGTAATTTTCAGCCAGCCCTTGGGGAGGAGTGATTGTGATGATGTCATCACCTTATAGTGGGCATTATATAGCCCACTAATAGGGCCGGCCAAGGGGGGATTCCAAACCCTAATATAATTTGTGTAATTACTCTTAATTACACAATTAGCCCACTAGTTTGCATCAAATACAAATTAGCCCCTTAAAGAACTTTTCTTTAATCACTTATACCCTTTCTCTCATAGAAAATCAAGCTCTCTTAGCATGATCAGTGTGTGACCCATTGGGTTCACATCATCAAGTAGTAGGAACAGCACAAGTTGTGCACAATGGAACACTTTCCATTAAGGGTCTAATTGAAACTCCTTTCAATTCCCTAATTGATTATAACTCATTTATATCAATTAGGGCTTCTACTAACCATGAGTAACACCTAGCATATGGCTCATGGTGTGGTCCTTAATGAGGTGAATAGTCATTTACAAAGAACCCTTCTGTTATAGTTTACAGGTTACAATTCCATCCTTCCATCAACACAATGTCTCCAATTGAACTAATAGGACATGGAAGTCTGTCAAGTCCCTAGTTCAATTACTTTATACTCATTCATTAATATTAACTCAATGATGAACTTATGGAAACTCCTTTCCATATTCATTCTACCATGGGCCCATGGATTTAATGAGTTATATTCAATGAATGCTATATGAGACATTCACTCTCTTTTTCCTGAGAGTGATGGATTCCTTGTTGATCACTCACATGCCTTCACACACATAGCAGTAGGGCCAATGAACACCTTTACAGACCCCTGAATAGGATCTGCACTTAGTGTTATCAAACTTCTAAAGCTACATGTATAAGACAACCATGGTGTCTCAGGTCTAAGGATTACTTGTACCACTATAACAATGAGAAACTGATTGACAGGCAGGTTAAAACTCCATTCAGTTTATCTCATATCTTTGGTCACATTCAGTGTACCTATTCTTATAATAGGCACCCACTTGTTGGTTGTAGTGTCTCCACACAAATAGCTTGAGACTAGCTATCCTCCTATAGAGTCAACCTAACAAGTGCTAGTCCTATGGTTCATTACTGTCCATCATAGTGAACCTTCAACTAGGAATGATTTAGGAGTTTAGTACAGAGATATATTTACAGTCTCAAAATTACAACCCTTTGTAATTTCATATTCTCAACTCTAACTCCATGGACATATTATGTAAATATAAATGATGCATATAAACATAATAGAATAAGCCCTTTTATTAAATCAATAATAAATGTGACATATATAAATGAAATCAATTGATTGTTCCTAATCCCTAAACAATCATCTCTATGATTGGCTCTAGGGCATAATCCTAACAATTTTAAAGCCCTATTTATATGAAATCACCTCAAAGATAGTGAACAGAATCTGTAATTTCAAAAACAATTTAGAAACATATGTAAAGATTTGTTTGATGGGTTTAGTTCGGGAAGAATTAGAGTTTAAGGCTTATTTTATAAAAAACTAGACTCTTCAAGTTTTCCAACGTACCATATAAGATTTATAACTTTTGTATATTGATACCTATTTTAGATTGAATTTTAAACAGAATTTCTGTTCCAGCAACTCATGTCGTCGCTTGTAAAATGTGGGAAAAATTGTAAAACTGGTCTAGTTTTGATAAAAATGCGCTAAGAGATAGATATATCATATATGAGTTAGGACTTAGGACTTAGGAAACCGTAGAAGAAAACCTTACTCAAAAATAATTCTTCTACATTTATTTTTGAATTTTAGACTAAAACTAGTCAGGATAAAAACGATATTTCTTTGTACTTGAAACAATTTCCAAATTTAATTAATATATGCAACAATCAATTTTTACATGATATAACCAATATATATATCATCATAGCATGTGAATAGGTTGATTATTTTTTTATTTTTTTATTTTTTATGAAGTAATAACATTTTATTAAGAAAAGAACTCCCTGTACACAGGCAGAATACGAAGAGGCTTACAGCCCTAAAGAAACTAAAAACTCCTGAAGGGAATTCCTTCTATAAAAATTATCAGGATCCACCCATGCAAAAATATAATCAAGAACTTGTATCTTAACTGCCATAATAGTGTTCTCCACATTCTCAAACACTCTTTTGTTTCTCTTTGTCCAAAAGGACCAAAAAATGGCGTGCGGTACAGTACTAGTTCCAAGCCTGCTTCGCCGCTTTTACCCTCTCTCCCTCTCTCTCTCTCTCTATAAAATGACCTTCTCATATAGAAAATGGGAGTAGAAACATCCTATTTATAGCTGCATGGGATGGGTTGTCCCCTTGACACATGTACCATGCATGCAAACTAAGCTTTTCTCCATATGACACCTAATTGGCTCCATGCATAACCCTTAAAGGGGAGCCTACCACCTATCCCCATGCATGAAGCCTAGACAACTCATGGGTTGACACCTAATCCTTCCTACATGCAAGGTTAATCTACGTCTTGCCACCTCACCTAAAAACATGCATAATTTTGTTTTGATGATGAGGAAACCCTTTGGGCAAACCTTGGGTCCATGTAAGACCCCACAACCCACATGGACCAGGTAATACCAAGGCCCATGAGAACCATGGAAACCTTATTTGAGTGACCACAAGGGGATTACAGGAGTCGAACTCAGGATTTATGATTCTTAAGGCGGGATCCATTGCCAACTAAGCTACCCCTCAGGGTTTCATAGTACATTATAAAAATGGTAGTCGAAACTTCCTACAAGTCATGCTACATGCTCCCTAGCCTACTTTGCATGCAAGACGTTATTAGCAATCTCATGTGAGGTGATGAAGCCTCACCCAAATCATGTATGCAAAAACTATAAAAAAAAAAAAAAAGTGTTAGTGGGAAATCTTTATAAGCCGATGTAAAACACCTACACACTCACTCACTCAAACCTCCACCCATGTCTAACCATCTTAAGATAAAAGTATTCTAATATTCCATCTAATACTTACAATCACAATTATCATATTATCCATGAAAACCACAACAACAAAAATAATAATTATAGCATTAATTAAGTATTATGGTTTAGAGGTGTTGCACACACCTTGGTTTTTGGCACCAGAATTAGCGAACATATGACATTAGAGCCTAACAATCTCCTCTGGCAATTCCATGACAAAATTATAACAATAACAAATAAATGCAAAAGTACAGCCTTAGCCCCATATGGCAATTGAATCTAACCTATAAAGGATAACTAACCCTATCAATTCAATAAATCAGAGCTTCTTATGTAGGTCTTTAACTCTACAAGAATACACGAGCAACAACCTACACAAGACAGGGATTATATCAGCAAACATAATATCCATCAATAATGTTCAATATTAACATATCAACATGGTAGATCCAAACAACTCCCTAACTTTAAATCCTACAAATCTCAATCCCTCCCCCTTTTTTGTCATAAATTGACAAAGGTAAGAGAAACATGCTCAACATAGAAGAGCTAAATTAACAATATAAGGGGAGATATATATGAGGAGAGAATCAAAACATGTAACTATAACTATATGGGAAAATATCAACCTATCCAACAGTAAGTCAGAGCTGTACATGGGGCATTAAGGCAAGCTTCCAATTTCAGCACCTGGATCTCAAGTTTAGGACCTCAAGACTAGGACCTCAAGTCTTATACCTCAAATCTTAGACCTCAAGTCTTGGACCTCAGCTCTTCCAAGTTCCGTTCACTTATAGGTCCAGGTCACATTTGAGCTCCCTTTGCTATCAAGTTCAGGTCCCTTTTATAAGGTTGCCGGCCTTACTTCCAAGGTCGGATGACAATTCAAGTCTAGTTCTCAAGTTTGGGCTCAACCTAGCTCTTGGAATGTCATGACCTTACCTAGGTCAAAATAACTTTTCACGAGTACATGCAAAATGTGACTATAATCACAACTGGCTAACCAAAGTTAGATAGTTATAACCATAGTTAGGCAGTTACCCTTAACCATGGTCAGGTGGTTAGATCTGACCATAGTTAGCTCTAACCCAACCATGGTTAGAAAGTTATTCCTTTAACCATGGTTAAGAACTAACCAAAGTTCTCACACTTCTATAAAAGGATAGGAGAAGAACAGCATGAGGTAAATTTAACCCCCATAAGCTTCATCTCTCTCTTTCTCTCTCTAGCTTTCTTCTTCTTCTTCTTCCATCTTTGGCTAGTTGTTGACTTGATCATCGAAAGGTCTTTGGTCAAACCAAGTTCGGCCACCCCTGACCGATTTTTTTTTTCCACTTCTACCTCCACCTCTATTCTCAGTTCGGCAACCACTGTCAGCTCCAACGTTGTCTTCAGTCCTTAAAGCAAGATCTTACAATCAGTATCCATGGCGATTTTCTCCTAGAGCTCCGCCCTCAAATCTATTCTAATCACTAGCTCCACCTTTCTTCGTCAAGATCTCAGACGTATCTCATAACTTCTACCTTCAAGTGCCGTTAGTTCTCTTACTGTCAAACTCTATGAATGGCAGCCCTGTAGCTTGTCCGGAATTTTTCCCATACAATAACTAATAACCAATAACAAAAAATAGACTAAACTACTATGCATATAAGTCAGGGTCTCTCCTGAGCCCTCCTAAAAAAAGAGGACAACATATCCACAAGAAGCATTAGAACGTAAACCATACAAAGCATAAAGACTACAGTAGCATGCATGCAAATTATAAAACTACTTTATTTTGGCTCCCATGAGCCAAGTAGGTATGCATGCTTTTAAAATAAAGTAGTATTAAATTGTGATAGAGAGAGAAAGAGAGAAACTGCTGAGTCTCAACCAAGAAAATCACTAAGAAAGAAAATGAGAGAAAATGAAGGAAAATTACATAGAAAGCTTTATTCGAGAGAGAGGAGCAAATAGCTCTCTTACAAGTTGTAACAACTAAAATATTCTTTAAAAATTGAATACAACTAACTCTAATTGACTATTTATAGACATTTAAAGATGTAACTACTCTCTAACTTACTCTAATTAACTTCTAAATAACTCAAACTAACAAGTAACTCACTATAGAAGCATCTACAAAATATGAATGCAACTAGACTTGCTAAAAGCTGGTGGACAATAGCTTATTCTGCTACATCAGGACGCCCCTTCCAAAAACAACTTGTCCTTAAGTTTGGATATTGAAGTAGAAGTGGGTTTGTGATGTAGCTTGTTGAAATTCTCCGCTAACACACCCAAGCAAGATCTCTTGCTTTGAAAGAAGCTTTTCATCAATCATCAGTTTATGACTTGTGTTTAACTTTGAGTTTCTCGATTGTGAGTCTCTTCGAAGCATCTTTATCTTCCATAAATTAAAATACATGTCTTTCCATATTCCACATCTTCTTTGGAAATGGAAAAGAAGCTTTATTGAAGCCACTTAGAAGCTTAGAACTAGTTCACCACGCACGTATCTCGATTTTGAAAGAAAATAGCCACTAAATTCCTCTTCTTGATGCTGCCAGCCATCGTAGTTCAACCTTCTCTAACGGAGTCATCTGATGAGTAACCTTGTTAATAAATGCTTCATTGGGTCCCTCATCAAAGTAAGGTAACATATCTTGCATAAAAAGCAATGTGGAAGGCAAATCACAAGGGAATTCATAAAAACACGGTAGTGGTAGCTCAAAATCAACACTAGAAAGATCAAAATCAGCCTCATTCCCAAGTCAAGATAAAGCACTAAAAGCAAAGAACTCTTCATCAACGATTGGAATTACCAACTCTTTGAAGAACAAGGCTTCTTGTTGCTTCATAACATAGCTGTCCGCATTGATTTCACTAGCTATTTCCTCCATTTTTTCACTATTTTCCTTGTCAACATCAAATGTTTGCCTACAATCATCATCATCATCATCATATGTACAAAAAATTGGGGTTATTTCAAAGTTATCCACTAAAATTTCTATGGAAACTTGTTCTTTCTTTGTTAATAAGCCATCATTCTCATCAAACACAAATGCATCATTATCATCCTCATCAAAGACAATGGCCTTCTCGTGATAATCATCATATTCGGGGTTTACATACTCTAAAATATGCTCCAAATCTTCGCTAAAAAGACTTTCCTTCTTTACCACAACACATTTGTCAAAACTCAAAAGAAACTTGAATTTCTTGTCCCTGGTAGTGCTCTTTGACTATTTCATAGCCAATTTGCATATGATTGAAGAGAAGAAATTGCCCTTCAAGTTTCTCTTTCAATCTTATTCC